>JAXQQM020081991.1:0-182622 GCA_034641835.2 Pinus albicaulis | reverse complement strand
CCGTGTTGTAAAAAGTAAATTGTTTAATAAATCTGTGAATAAGGTACCATGATAGTGGTAGAGGTTAATGAATTAATAAATCCATGGATAGTATTCATAAATCCATGGGTAGTTTTTCCATGGGGTTGATGGAGATTGATTGTTTCATAAAACCATGGGTAGATTACCAAGATGTTTGCAAACATTAGTTATGTAATAAATCCATGAATAAATCACCATAGTGTTGGTAAGGTAAGTTATTTAATACATTCATGGTTAAAGGAACTAATCAGTTTATTCCTTAGATAAATAAACTAAGTGATTATTTTATATTATAATCATTATGATGTTAATTTCCTTATGTAGGGAGATCTTGCATATACATGCAACATAAGTATTAGCCTTTATTGAAAAATAATATACATTTTTGTATGTATAAAGATAGCTTGTAGTATTAAAACTACAATGAATATGAATGTTAGTATAATCTTGAAAGCGAGACATGTATTTATATTATCAATTGTGTATTTTTACATATGATTACATGCTTACTAGCATTGAGATTTTCTTTAGGAAGACTCTTGAAGAAGGTTATGTGCTTCGTTGTGTAAGCACGTCTTTTGAAATCATTATGCATTCGCATGCATGGAAGAGACAATTGTTATGTTAACTTGCATTCCATGCATTAAAGGTAATAGCTTAAGGGTAGCTATTTTTATTAAATGTATGTAAATCACGTGCATAAATATCTTAGCTGATGTATCAGTTTATTTTAAAAAGAAATCTTGGGGGATGTAGCCATTGTCTTGCAGGAATGTGTGCTTAGGCGACGTAAGCATTAGTTATTGTGATGACCTATAACTAGCACATATGGGGTATGTATTATTTAAGAGAGAATGACAAGGCACTTTACTTGCTTGTCATGATTACAATAAGTATATGGAGACACTAATATAGTGATTGATTAATACTTTACGAATCTTGACATTATTTTGTGTTGAAGGCATCATAGCAGGGAATGATGGTGACAAGTACCAAAGTATATTATGCTTGTCATGTACAAAGGAAAAATTATGCTTGTCATGGTGGCAGGTAAATGATTAATGTTCATGCAGATGAGTGTGATTTGCAGGAAGGTCCAATGTACGATGGTCCGTTGTAGATACATCCATTCCACCAAGATGTAATGAAGACCAGGGGGTAATTGGTATCTTATTATTGAATGGCTTAAAGCTAGATATTGTACATTTCCTTGTAAATATATAAACGATGGTTAAGGGATGGACTCCCTTATAAGCCATTGAGTGATGGGTTGAACACCCTCACGAGCGTTTAATAATAAAATTAGACGTTTGTTGGTTTTCACCCTACGGGGTTTCCAGGGTATATTGGTGTTCAATGGTGTGATTGATTATTGTGTCCAAATGATGAGGTTCATTTTCTTTCTTGTTATGATGTTCAGAATGGCAATTATGTGATGACTATATGAGTAATGAGATAAATGGATGTTTGCATCATAAAGTATTAAGTTAATATACTGTAATGGAGGTTGTTAAGGGTTAAGGAGTTACTATTCTTATTTGTAAACATTTTATGTAATGATGATTAACTTATAAAAAAAATTTAACTCTTTACTTTTCCCTGTGAAGTTAATGGTGTATGTTAAGTGGTATCGTAGCTAAAGGTTCAAAAACTCGGCACCTTTGGTATTTAGCTAAAGGAAGATAGGGATCCTAGATTAAAATGCGCTATGTGAAGGAAGGCATCGTAATCGTGGTTGAATAAAGAGTTTAAAGAGATAAGTATTATTATCTTTTCTTTTCTTGAAACAATAGTTATTGCATTTATGGAAAATACACGTTTACAAAGTAAATAATCGTTGAGTTAGAGTTTCACAAAAAGGATATGTATTTCCCTGTGCGTGAAAACTTCTATTGTTGTATTGAAGTTCCTTGAAAGGAGTCGGAATTTGGTTTGTTGAAAAGAAACATGTGTAAAAGTTGAAAGTTAACTAATATACATTTGATTCTTCTTAAGAGAACAGGCAATCTTGTATGGTGAATCTTACAACTAAAAAAGACAAATATAGAGTAAAATGTGGTTTTACTTAATATGCAAGATTGTGCTAGTTCTTTTGGAAAGTAATAAAGAATTGCTAATATGATAATATTTTAGGAAGATATACTATGGTAAAAGACCAAACAACTATGCTCTTTTTGCTGATAAGAACCCATGTGAGTTCTTGCAAAGATTACTAGTACATATCTTGAAAGGTGTGAGCAGTAGTAAAACATAAATAAGTAAACTTGCTTGCCTTTATATATTTCTTGTTTAAGAAAAGATGGGAAGCTTGTTTTTCTTTAAAAGGGACTATGTACTTGTGTGTTAAGTGAAAAGGAGTCCAAGTTCTTGAAAATAAATATAGGCTAAAGAGAATAACCTCTTGAATATATATTGCATTGCTAGATGGATTATTAAAGGTTAATTTAACCTTGTTAAGTGTTGCGTAGATATTATGCATAAAAGAGGCAATCTATGATAAATCATTGGAAGCAAAAGCATGAGCAACTTGCATATAGAATCATAGATGAACAAGGTTCTTTGCATGCAATAGTTGTATTAGATTTCATCGGAAAGAACATAAGTTTATATGTGGAAATTATAACATGTTTTGTTATCATACTTTAGAAAATATTCTTTGGCAAAGAAGATGAATTACATGTAAAAAAACTAAAGTAATGTTTTGGTTTCCTTGAAATACATACATGGCTAATGTGGGTATAATATTTCAAGAATAAGGTATGTATTCTTATGTTTTATTCCATTAGTTTTATGGAAAAGAAAACCATGTTTTGCATGCCTATTATGTTATGTGTCCTCGAAGAGGAATCATGAGTTTTCCTACTCGATTATGTTAAGTACTCTGTTGGGAAATTAATCTTTATGCATGGTATGCATAGGAACGACAACCAATGTGTTAGCTTTATTATATTTGCATGTTCCAAAGGCAGAATCTGAAGTGGTGGTTCTTTTGTTAAAGTTTAAGTAAAGCGAATCCACATTGTGTCATTTTCCATTAAAGGGATTTCTGAACAGATATAGTTATTTGAGTATGAATGCGTGCGTGTGTGAAAATGTCATAATAATGTGGGAGTAACATGAATTGATAATTAGTTACTCACCCTAATGTAGAGATGTTAGAAGAAAGCATGTTGTGACATTGTATTCACATCTCATATATGCACATGAAAAGGTGTTAAAAGATCACTCAAACATTGATTATTTATTGATTAAGGCTTTATCTAATCATGCTATAAAATCTTGTCAATGTTGCTACAAGAAAACATTGTTGTGGAGGAGCAATGTGAATTTCCTGATGGGGATGAGTACTACAGAAGGGAGAGAAGTTCTTCAAATGAAATAAAGATAAGTATTTTATGTTATTTTATTTTAAGAAGTCTATGCATATGCATGTTGATTCCTTTAAAAATGAATTGTTACGTACATGGCATTGCATGAGCTTCCATTTAAGAGAGTTGTTAAAAAGTACATGCTATTATAACATACTTTTTCTGCATAAGAATATGCATATGAGATTAATATGTGTATTATGCTTTAATTCTTTAGGAAAGAAAGAATAAAAACATGAAAGAAAAATAGTTACTTTTCATTTGAGCTTGAAAAGAAGCAATTGTTTTTGCATGCAATAAAATTTCTAAGTTACCATGCACTACTTTAAAAAGATGAATGTGTATAGTGATGGTGTGTGAAACTAATGCATGAATGCAAAAGATGAATAAATACCTACTATAAGTTGATAGACTGTTAAAATTAAATTGAATGATGTCTCTTAATGGATCAAGTTGTGAAACTTCACTAAAAGACTCGTTGAATGACTAGTTTTTGCATGAGTCGTCATGGATGCAATAAAACTATTGACTAGTTATGAATGAATAACTGATGAAAGTTATATGCACAAATCGATTTTGATTAAAGCTATTTGAAAGTTGTAAACAAGTGATTATGATAATTACTTCGTATGTCAGTCTGTTGGAACAGAACATTATGGGAATTGGAAATGTTTGCATAAGACAATATGTGGTTGAAAAATGCATATTTACGATTAGCATTGTTTCTTATAGTAAGCATGGGTAGCTTAATAGAAACAGAAAATCGGTGAAAATAAAACATTGCAAACATGGAAATGTGGATTGCAACAGTAAAACATTAAAGTATCATGTTTTAATGCACAACACATGTATGTTACTTCCAGGGGGGAAGTTGTGACAGCTTCATTAAAGTTAACTAATATTAACTAGTTAAAGACAATTTGTTTAATTCTCTTTTATCTGGAAAGAAAAACTTAAATCATCACTGTTGATAAAGCAAATTATTTAATTTGTTGGAATTAATTAATGAAAGAAAATATTTCTAAGTTGATGGTAAAAATGTTTCCAATAATAGGAAGTGGTTGGGGACAGTTGGAAAGACAGTTACCTACTCCTCTGAGGATAAGCTGGATCCCTGGGGAGGAGTAGGCATTCTGTGAAATTGGTAAAGGGGGAGTGTTGGCAATATGATGCAGAGTGTTGTCCTTGATGGCAACCCACTGAATGAAGATGAAGACATGAGATTGTTGACATGTGTTTTCCTTGATGGAAATACACCTAATGAAGTTATTCTTGACTTGATGGACTTGGTAAACGATGTAAATCTGATGTGATATGATGCTAAGAGTTGTCCTTGAAAGGCAACCCACTTGATGAAGAAAATGACAATCCACTTGATGAAGTTGTGCTTGCTAGAATATGTTCTTGATGAGCTAAATATGATGTATCTACATTGTGTACAAAAGGCAGTAAAGAAAAGAAGTCAGCATGTGCTCAATCTTGATGAAAAAGAGTATGTCTCTAGGTATACATGGATCTGTCTAAGGGAAGTCGCGTATGCACGCGGAAAAGAACGTTCCAAGTCGCGTATGGGAAAAAGCGCTCTAAAAGTGCAAAACCAGGGGTAATCACCATGGTATTGACCCATTGTATTGGGTAATGTTCCACCTAATTGACCCCGTCCAGGAATATCATTGGATGTAATGTGGCTTTGGGCTCATGGTATTGAAAAAGGGGCTCATGGTATTGAAAAAGGTAAACCTATATAAGGAGAAGAAATTCATTTTGCAAATGATGGGTGTGGGGGCAAGATGTCTGAGCTTGAATGAATACTTCTCTCTGAAGTATATCTGAATGGAAAGGGTTACACTTGAATGATAAATCTGAATGTATGATGCACCAATGATGAAGAAGGGGATCTAGATCTGAATTGCACTTCTATTTGCTAGATCTGATTATGGAAGGCTTAGATCTGTGATGAGGCAAACATCTAGGCGAACATCTGTCTGAAGTAAAAGGGAAAATCTGAACTGAATATCTGATCTAAAGAAGTATGCTGCTCTATAATGATTGAAGATCTATACGCTACTTCGTCGCAGAGGAAGCGCGTATATACGCAGCTTCGCAGAAGAGAAAGCGCATATGCGCAATGAAATATACACAGAGGTATACGTTGGTTTGTGTGGACGGAAGCGTGTATATACGCGACATCAGTGAAGTGAAAGCGCGTATTCAAACTAGGGTTTGCTGAAGCAAAGGGTATGAAATATCTGATTTGTTCTGCTGTGTTTCTGCTATCTGATCTGTGTTGTTAAGTTTTTGTTGGAGATGTATGTTTGTGCTTAAAAGTTTGGAAAGGGTCCAGTCGGGAATTATGATGAAATGTGGTCTGCAAGTGGTGTTCTATTGAAGTTGTTGGATCCAGTGTGAAAATTGATGAAACATGGTCCAAGGTGGTGCTGAAGGTTGTAACCTTTAGTCAGGGGGTTGTAGCTCCCTTCCGGGTGAGGCTGGTAAATAAGATCGGGGGGTCGTAGCTCCCTTCCAGGAGAGGCTGGTAAACGAGTCAGGGGGTCGTAGCTCCCTTCCAGGAGAGGCTGGTAAACGAGCGCAGGTGGGTGCCTGCGTGCTGGTCAAGTCTGCGCCAGCACATATGTTGTAAGATGTTTTCTATATAATAAAATATTGAAGGCTGAGCAACTGCAGCGGTGGTTTTCTCCCGATTTGGGTTTCCACCTAAAAATCCTGGTGTTCATGTGTGATGCTTTGTGTGATGGTTTATTATGTTCTTTCTACACCTGTTTATTGTTTATTGAGCACCCAATGAATGAATGATGGAACTATTCAATGGAAGCAATCTAATATTCTGGAAGGTACGTACAAAAGCATATCTGCAAAGTCTTGGTGCAGATGTATGGGCAATCGTGGAAGAAGGTTATCAATACCCGGCAAGTATTCCTACTGATGCAGCAGAAAGGAAGAAGTATGAAATCAATGCCAAAGCAGTGAATGTCTTATTAGGAAGCATGTCTGAATTAGAATTTGCTAAAGTGATGCAGCTACATTCAGCAAAAGAGATATGGGACAAAATCATTCTAAGCTATGAAGGAGATACAAAGGTAAAAAATGCAAAACTCCAAACTCTTAGAATCGAATATGAAAATTTGAAGATGCATAGTGATGAAAATGTTGCCAGTTTCTTTCTTCGTCCGGATGATATTGTAAATCGGATGAGAAATTTGGGTGAAACCATAAGCGATACTACTCTGGTGGAAAAGGTCTTAAGATCCTTGACTTCAAAATTTGACTCTAAAGTTTCAACTATTGAAGAAAGGCAAGATCTGCAAACTCTTACTATTGTTCAATTACATGGTACTCTGACTGCTTTTGAAATGAGACAAGGAGGTCCTTCTCAAATAAGAGAAGCTGCTTTTAAGGCATCTACAAAAGGAAAGGAAAAGGAGGTTGTCAAAGAATCCAGCTATGTATCCGATGAAGAAGAAGCAAATTTCATGAGAAAGCTCCAACTAGGTACTGGAAGATTCAAAGGTAAGCTTCCCTTCAAATGTTTTGAGTGTGGTAAAGTTGGTCATTATGCTGCAAAATGTCCTTATAAAAGAAAAGAAGTAGTAAGAAGGAACAAGAACCGATCTAGCTCTAAGAAAAGTTACTATGCTAATGAAGATAGTGATGATTCATCTAATAGTGAGGAAGAATGTGAAGAAGATCTTAGACTTCTCATGGCTTTTGAACAAAAAGAAGAAAAGGATACTTTTATGGATGCTCTAGAGGAAAACGATTTTCTTGAAGAAAATAATCAACTCAAACTACGCTTAGAAGATTACAAAATTCTCTTAGAAGAACAAAAGATAATCAGAGAGATCATTGAAAAGCAGCTTGAAGAAGCAAAGAAACATATTGAAAAACTAGAATGTGAAGTGGTAAGTCAAAGAAAAGAAGTTGAGAAAGCAAAAACCTTGAATCTTAGATTTGCTAAAGGACCTGAAACCTTAGATGAGATCATCAAGGTACAACGTTCTCCTCTTATAAAGACAGGTCTTGGATATACCGGAGAATCTTCTCAAACTTCAGCACCAAACTATCTAAAAGCAGTTACAGGTGGTTTACATCATTCAGCCACTCAGCAAGGGAATAAAGAATCTCTACAGGGAAAGCAGGACCATCTCAATTCAAGGAACACTAACAGGGATAGCTTTCAAAGACACTACAACCAACAGGTAAATTCAAATAGAAGATTCCATGATCGCAGAAATTTCTAATTCAATGGGCAATGTTTCACTTGTCACAATTTTGGTCATAAATATATTCAATGTGTTGCATATAAAACCATCATGACAAGAGAAGCAAGAAAGAAAAGGTTGGATACTGAACCAAAGAAGAATACCTATAACAATTTTTCTCCTCTTCAAAGTGAATTTGAATGCACTTATTGTAATAACTTTGGCCATGAAGAATTTGAATGCAGGAACAAGATCCAGCCAAAAGAACATGTTCCCTCAAGCTCTAAAATATGGAAAAAGAAAGAACCACCAGTTGAAAATTGTGGGATAGCATTATTTGCGAAAGGTGAAGAAAATCAATGGTACATCGATAGTGGGTGCTCAAGACACATGACAGGTGACAAAAGCAAACTTCATACTTATAATGCTCTAGAAAAAGAAAAGAAAGTTACATTTGGAAATGATACTCCTGCTGTAATTAAAGGAAAAGGGCCAGTATTTCTAAAAGAAAAGGTGAAGGCTAAAGATGTCATGTATGTGGATGGATTAAGGCATAACCTGTTAAGTGTTAGTCAAATGTGTGATCAAGGAGCAGAAGTGGTCTTCAGTTCCAAAGAATGTGTGGTTCGTGATCTTGATACAGGTAAAATCATTATAATAGGAAAAAGAAATCCAAGCAACTTGTATGTACTAAACAGCATAGATCAATGTTACTTAAGCAAGTCTTCAGAAAATTGGCTATGGCATAGAAGGCTGGGGCATCTGAGTTTCTCTCAAATCAAAAAGCAAGCAGACTTCAAGCTGTTCGTGATCTTCCCAATGTCAATCTTCCGGAAAGTACCATATGCAAATCTTGTCAATTTGGTAAGCAGACCAGAGTACGATTTAATGCCAAAGAAGGATCATCAAGTAAGCCTCTTGAACTCATTCATACTGATATCTGTGGACCTATGAGGAATAATTCATTACGTGGGGAAGAATACTATATCTTATTTATTGATGACTACTCTAGAATGTGTTGGATCGGGTTCATTAAACACAAAGATCAAGCACTTGAAAAATTTCATAGCTTCAAAGCATTGGCAGAAAATGAATTAGATCTAAAAATCAAGTGTCTTAGATCTGATCGAGGAGGAGAATATTCATCAAATGAATTCTTTGATTTTTGTGAACAACATGGCATTAAAAGACAGTTCTATGTAGCAAGCACTCCACAACAAAATGGTGTAGCAGAAAGAATGAATAGAACAATTGTTCAAATGGCTAGAGCTATGCTTGTTGATTCTGATGTTCCTGACATGTTCTGGAGTGAAGCAGCACATACAACAATTAACATTCTCAATAAGGCTCATGTTCAGGTAAATAGCGACAAAACTCCATATGAACTCTGGTATGGCAATTCTCCCACTGTGAGGCATTTTAAGGTTTTTGGAAGTAAATGCTTTATCAAAAATAATGATGAAAAGCTTGGCAAATTTGAACCTAGATCAGATGAAGGGATATTTCTTGGTTACTCATCGTCAAGCAAAGCATTCACATGTTACAATAAAAGGCTTCGAAAGGTTGTTGAATGTATTGATGTTGTTATTGATGAGTCTCCTGCAGCTCCTAAAGAAGAAAAACAAACAAAAAAAGAAGATGATAGCGACATATGGCCTTCTACATCAGATAGCAATGATATAGACAGTGGATCCAATGAAGAACCTGAAGATGATCTATCTGAAAAGCTCCATCCAGATATGTTCAAAAGAATCATCCTAAATCTGAAATTTTGGGTGACAAGGAATCTGGTGTACGAACAAGGAGAACTCTTGTAGGATCTTCTAATCATTTGGCACTCATATCCACAATTGAACCACACAATGTCAATGAAGCTAGCAAATATGAATGTTGGAGGCAAGCCATGGATGAAGAACTTGTTCAAATTGAAAAGAATGACACTTGGGATTTGGTTCCAAGACCTCATGATAAAAATGCCATTGGAACTAAATGGATTTTCAAGAACAAGTTAAATGAGAATGGGGATGTTGTAAGAAACAAAGCTAGACTGTTTTGCAAAGGGTATACTCAACAAGAAGGTATAGACTTTGAAGAAACTTTTGCTCCTGTAGCTAGACTTGAAGCCATAAGAATGTTTCTTGCTTTTTCAAGTTATCAACAAATCAAAGTTTATCAAATGGATGTTGAATCTGCTTTTCTTAATGGTGATCTAGAAGAAGAAGTATATATAGAACAACCGGAAGGATTCATTTTGGGAAATGATGAAAATCTTGTTTGTAGACTTAAAAAGGCTCTATATGGTCTCAAACAAGCTCCAAGAGCTTGGTATTATCGTCTTGACAAATATCTTCATCAACAAGGTTTTTCAAAAGGGTCTGTTGATAGTAACTTGTACACAAAAATTGAAAATGATAAACTATTGATTGTGGTTGTATATGTTGATGACATCATTTTTGGGAGCAACGAAGAATCTTTGAGTCAAAAATTTGCTTCTGTCATGCAGCAAGAATTTGAAATCTCTTTACTTGGGGAACTAACATTCTTTCTTGGCTTGCAAGTGCATCAAACGGCAAATGGTATTTTCCTATCTCAAGCAAAATATCTTAAGCAAATTCTGAAGAAGTATGGCATGGAAGAATGCAAACCTGTAAGTACACCAATGATAACCGGATGCAGTCTCATTTCTAATGATGATTCTCCCACAGTGAATCAACCAGAGTATAGATCGATGATAGGAAGTTTACTTTATCTCACTGGGACTAGACCAGACATTATGCATGCTGTTGGGATTGTTGGACGATTCCAAGCTAATCCAAAAGAGTCTCACCTTCAGGCTGTGAAAAGAATTTTCAAATATCTACAAGGAACTCAAGACTTTGGTCTATGGTATCCAAAGAATGCTGATCTTACTCTTCATGCTTACACCGATGCAGATTGGGCTGGAAGTGTTGATGATCGGAAAAGCACTAGTGGTGGTGCATTCTATATGGGACCCCGGTTAGTATCTTGGTTCAGCAAGAAGCAAAATTCTATTGCCTTATCTACAGCAGAAGCAGAATATGTGGCTGCTGCATCTTGTTGCACTCAACTCCTTTGGATGGTGCAAACCTTACAAGATTTTCAAATCAAGTGTACACCACCTGTCCCCATTATGTGCGACAATACAAGTGCCATCAGTATTTCAAAGAATCCTATTATGCATTCGAAGACCAAGCACATTCCCATCAAGTATCACTTCTGACGTGAACAAGTGCTTGAACAAAAGGTGAAGTTGGAGTATGTTCCCTCCAAAGAACAAGTTGCTGATATTTTTACCAAACCTCTGCCCAGGGAAGCGTTCGAGTATCTAAGATAGAAGCTGGGAGTATTCTCTGCCAGTCAAAAGAACAAATCTGCATAAATTTAGAAGATGGCTTGGGATACGCGGGTTTCCTGAAACACAGTCGCGTATATACGCGAGTTCCTGCACAGAAAACCGTGTATGTCTGATTGCTGACAATTTTCTGCTTGGTGTCAGCTCTCTTCAGCACAGCTGCAGTACTATTTGGTATCTCTGATACTGTTTGGTAACTCTGGTGGTGTTCCAGTTCTCATAATTCTTTTTCTAATGATTTAATGAAGATGCCTTGATGATTTGTTGATGAAAGTGTTCAGGATGCACAAACTAAGGGGGAGCCTTAGTCTTACAAAAAGAATGCTTGGATGCACAGATTCAGGGGGAGCATTAGCGTTGCTGAGTATAATGCATTGTTGGCATTATGATTGTTCTGAAATATGTTCTCATTCTTGAGGACTTTCTTGTGTTGGTCTTAATGTCATATATGTAATTTGTTGAAAAGGTCATATTGAGACCCATGATGTAAATCTTGTAATATTCAGAAGGCATCGTAATCCGGGTTGAATAAAGAGTTTAAAGAGATAAGTATTATTATCTTTCTTTTCTTGAAACAATAGTTATTGCATTTATGGAAAATACACTGCTTACAAAGTAAATAACTCTTGAGTTAGAGTTTTCTTAAAAAGGATATGTATTTTCCGTGTGCGTGAAAACTTCTATTGTTGTATTGAAGTTCCTTGAAAGGAGTCGGGAATTTGCTTCTTGAAAATATATGTGTGCTTGAAAAGTTAACTAAATATATTTTTGATTCTTCTAAGATAAATATGTATAAATCTTGTATGTAGAATCTTACAACTAAAAAGATAGACATAGAGTAAATGTATTTTACTTAAGTTCTCAAGATTGTATGGTTCTTTTTGAAAGTAATAAAGAATACAGTGATAACATTTAAAGATATCATGGTAAAGTCATGCACAACTATACTGCTTAAGAACCCATGTGAGTTCTTGCAAATATTACTAGTACATATCTTGAAAGGTGTGAGCAGTAGTAAAACATAAATAAGTAAACTTGCTTGCCTTTATATATATCTTGTTTAAGAAAAGATGGGAAGCTTGTTTTTCTTTAAAAGGGACTACGTACTTGTGTGTTAAGTGAAAAGGAGTCCAAGTTCTTGAAAATAAATATAGGCTAAAGAGAATAACCTCTTGAATATATATTGCATTTCTAGATGGATTATTAAAGGTTAATTTAACCTTGTTAAGTGTTGCGTAGATATTATGCATAAAAGAGGCAATCTATGATAAATCATTGGAAGCAAAAGCATGAGCAACTTGCATATAGAATCATAGATGAACAAGGTTCTTTGCATGCAATAGTTGTATTAGATTTCATCGGAAAGAACATAAGTTTATATGTGGAAATTATAACATGTTTTGTTATCATACTTTAGAAAATATTCTTTGGCAAAGAACATGAATTACATGTACAAAAAGTAAAGTAATGTTTTGGTTTCCTTAAAATATATACATGGCTAATGTGGGTATAATATTTCAAGAATAAGGTATGTATTCTTATGTTTTATTCCATTAGTTTTATGGAAACGAAAACCATGTTTTGCATGCCTATTATCTTATGTGTCCTTGAAGAGGAATCATGAGTTTGCCTACTCGATTATGATAAGTACTCTATTGAGAAATTAAGACTAGAATCTTTATGCATTGTATGCATAGGAACAACAACCAATGTGTTAGCTTTGTTATATTTGCATGTTCCAAAGGCAAAATCTGAAGTGGTGGCTCTTTGTTAAAGTTTAGGTAAAGCGAATGCACATTGTGTCATTTTCCATTAAAGGAGTTTCTAAACAGATATAGTGATTTGTCTTGTACGGATGTGTGCATGTGTGAAAATTGTCATAGTAATATGGGAGTTATTTGACATGAATCGATCATTACTTACTCACACTAATATAGAGATGTTAGAAGAAAGCATGTTGTGACATTGTATTCACATCTCATATATGCACATGAATAGGTGTTAAATGATCATTCAAAGTTTGATTATTTATTGATTAAGGCTTATCTAATCATGCTATAAAATCTTATCGATGTTGCTAAAAGAAAACATTTTTGTAGAGGAGCAATGTGAATTCCTGATGAGGATGAGTATTGCAGTAGGGAGAGAAGTCCTTCAAATGAAATTAAGATAAGTATTTTATGTTATTTTATTTTATGAAGTCTATGCATATGCATGTTGATTCCTTTAAAAATGTATTTTTACATACATGGAATTGCATGAGATTAACTTCCATTTAAGAGAATTCTTTAAAAGGTACATGCTATTATAACATACTTTTTCTGCATAAGAATATGCATATGAGATTAATGTATGTATTATGCTTTATTTCTTTAGGAAAGAAGGTATAAAAGCATGAAAGAAAAATAGTTACTTTTCATTTGAGCTTGAAAAGAGGTAATTGTTTTTGCATGCAATAAAATTTCTAAGTTACCATGCACTATTTTAAACAAGATGAATGTGTATAGTGATGGTGTGAGAAGTTAATGCATGAATGCAAAAGATGAAGGAAGTCCTACTCTAAGATGATAGTGTTAAAATTAAATTGAATGAAGTCTCTTAATGGGTAAGTTATGAAACTTAACTAAAATGACTAGTTGACTGACTAGTGTTTGCATGAGTCGTCATGGATGCATTAAAACTATTGGCTAGTTATGAATGAATAACTAATGAAAGTTATATGCACAAATCGATTTTGACTAAAGCTATTTGGAAGTTGTGAGCAAGTGATTATGATAATTACTTTGTATGTCAGTCTGTTGGAATGGAACATTATGGGAATCGGAAATGTTTGCATAAGATAATATGTGCTTGAGAAATGCATATTTACGATTAGCATTGTTTCTTATTGTAAGCATGAGTAGCTTAAATGGAAGCAGAAAATCTGTGAAAATAAAGCATCGCAAGCATTGCAATGTGAGTTGCAACAGTGAGCGTTAAAGTATCATGTTTTAATGTACAACACATGTATGTTACTTCCAGGGGGGAAGTTGTGACATCTTCATTGAAGTTAACTAGTATTAACTAGTTATAGGCAATTTGTTTAATTTTCTTTTTTCTGGCAAGAAAAACTTAAATCATCACTGTTGATAAAGCAAGTTATTTAAATTGCTGAAATTAATTAATGAAAATAAAATCTTTTTAAGCTGATGGTAATTGTTTCCAAGAACAGGAAGTGGTTGGGGACAGTTGGAAAGACAGTTACCTACTCCTCTGAGGATAAAGCTGGATCCCTGGGGAGGAGTAGGCGTTCTGTGAAATTGGTAAAGGGGGAGTGTTGGCAATATGATGCAGAGTGTTGTCCTTGATGGCAACCCACTGAATGAAGATGAAGACATGAGATTGTTGACATGTGTTGTCCTTGATGGCAATACACCTAATGAAGTTATTCTTGACTTGATGGACTTGGTAAACGATGTAAATCTGATGTGATATGATGCTAAGAGTTGTCCTTGAAAGGCAACCCACTTGATGAAGAAAATGACAATCCACTTGATGAAGTTGTGCTTGCTAGAATATGTTCTTGATGAGCTAAATATGATGTATCTACAGTGTGTACAGAAGGCAGTAAAGAAAAGAAGTCAGCATGTGCTCAATCTTGATGAAAAAGAGTATGTCTCTAGGTATACGCGGATCTGTCTAAGGGAAGTCGCGTATGCACGCGGAAAAGAACGTTCCAAGTCGCGTATGGGCAAAAGCGCTCTAAAAGTGCAAAACCAGGGGTAATCACCATGGTATTGACCCATTGTATTGGGTAATGTTCCACCTAATTGACCCCGTCCAAGAATACCATTGGATGTAATGTGGCTTTGGGCTCATGGTATTGAAAAAGGGGCTCATGGTATTGAAAAAGGTAAACCTATATAAGGAGAAGAAATTCATTGTGCAAATGATGGGTGTGGGGGCAAGATGTCTGAGCTTGAATGAATACTTCTCTCTGAAGTATATCTGAATGGAAAGGGTTACACTTGAATGATAAATCTGAATGTATGATGCACCAATGATGAAGAAGGGGATCTAGATCTGAATTGCACTTGTATTTGCTAGATCTGGTTATGGAAGGCTTAGATCTGTGATGAGGCGAACATCTAGGCGAACATCTGTCTGAAGTAAAAGGGTAAATCTGAACTGAATATCTGATCTGAAGAAGTATGCTGCTCTATAATGATTGAAGATCTATACGCTACTTCGTCGCAGAGGAAGCGCGTATATACGCAGCTTCGCAGAAGAGAAAGTCCGTATGCGCAATGAAATATACACAGAGGTATACGCTGGTTTGTGTGGACGGAAGCGCGTATATACGCGACATCAGTGAAGTGAAAGCGCGTATTCAAACTAGGGTTTGCTAAAGCAAAGGGTATGAAATATCTGATATGTTCTGCTGTGTTTCTGCTATCTGATCTGTGTTTTTAAGTTTCTGTTGGAGATGTATGTTTGTGCTTAAAAGTTTGGAAAGGGTCCAGTCGGGAATTATGATGAAATGTGGTCTGCAAGTGGTGTTCTATTGAAGTTGTTGGATCCAGTGTGAAAATTGATGAAACATGGTCCAAGGTGGTGCTGAAGGTTGTAGCCTTCAGTCAGGGGGTTGTAGCTCCCTTCCAGGTGAGGCTGGTAAACGAGATCGGGGGGTCGTAGCTCCCTTCCAGGAGAGGCTGGTAAACGAGTCAGGGGGTCGTAGCTCCCTTCCAGGAGAGGCTGGTAAACGAGCGCAGGTGGGTGCCTGCGTGCTGGTCAAGTCTGCGCCAGCACATATGTTGTAAGATGTTTTCTCTATAATAAAATATTGAAGGCTGAGCAACTGCAGCGGTGGTTTTCTCCCGATTTGGGTTTCCACCTAAAAATCCTGGTGTTCATGTATGATGCTTTGTGTGATGGTTTATTCTGTTCTTTCTACACCTGTTTATTGTTTATTGAGCACCCAATGAATGAATGATGGAATAATATAAGTAAAGGTTTAATGACTGATCTAGATCTCTGTGTATACGCTAGTTTCATAAAGGGGATCTGCGTATATACGCTAGTTTACTGAAAGAAAGTAGCGTATGGGTTTTAAGGAATGAAAAAGTAAAAGATTTGATTATGCAGAATACCGACTACCCCCCTCTCGCATTTTTCCCAACAGGGAGTATTTTCGAGCTGGTTGGGACCAGTAGAAAATAGCTTCCAGCAACCCTTGTAAAGCCAAAAACATCTGAGTATGACTGGAATTGGAGAATTGGACCGGACTGTCTCGAATTTCTCTTCCAGGATTTTCTGAGTGTGACTGGATTGGCCATCCTGATGTCACAGCAGAAGAATCCACTGTTGACCCTTGACACTGTCCAGATTCTGGAGCTAGGGGGAAAGTGGAGGACGTAACTTCCTCACTTGATGGTTGGGAGGACCACAATTTGAAAGACTAAATTTCCAGATAAATATAAAGACATTTTAGTATGGAAAGATTGACTGTCTAGATGTCTTTAGCAGGAGCTAAGACAACGTACACGTGATGCATTGACTAGAGAGTTGGTGCTCTCTGAGAACTGGTGGAAGTACTTTGATTAAAACATCTCTTGATGTTGCAAGAATGTTGGATAATGGCAAGTATTTTCATTTGATTGAAACTATGTGACTAATGTGATTGAATTGTTAGTCGAACATTACAGGCTCTTTCCAGAAAGTGTTGATGGGTGTTCAACCATTCTATGAGAGCTTGCGTAAAAGCCATCATTTCTTTCAATAGTAATTGGTTGGTAAGTTTGTATAGATATTTTTCTATACCTTTGCGAATTGAATAAAGGACAAGCTGTAGAAATGGAAATGAAAATTTCTTTGCACTATACATGCTCATGAATATGGATAAAAACATTACTGTTTCAATTAATGGCATTTAAGGAAACGAAAGTGTTTCGTTGTGAAGGGAAAGGACTCCCTTGGGGCTGTTTATATTATTATATCATGAGTATAATTTTAAATTTCAGTGAGAGAAGCACACCGAGGACGGTGTTCTCTTAAGGGGGGCAGTATGTAATGCCCACGTAAACTACAATTTTTACCATGAGTTACAAAAATAGGTGAATCAAGATTGGGTTAAAAAAATGAACGAATTCTTGAATCGTTGGGAAAACTGATTTGTGTGGCGTTTTGATGTATGACCTGTTGTTTTATATCGATTCAATAAACTTCTCGTGAGGAGGATAAATGGAACGAGAACGGTCCTGGAACTGGGCTACGTGGTTGCATTCGATCAAGAAAATCAAGAAGCGGTTGAACGAATTATTGATTCATTTGAAAACTGATATAGTGTGGGTCGGTTTCCAGATTTGGTTACTCACTTGGAAGTTTTGATATGAAGAGCAGACCCTTACGTTCTCAAGGGGATTCGAAATGGGTTTTTGCTGCTGGAGAAGATGACGAGTCGAAGGATCCGAATGCTTGGTGACCAAAGAAGCCGATGGCGGACTTTGGATACAGCAGTAAGACCCTGGTTGCGTGGACATTCTTTGCGGGATGCATACTTGCAGGGGGAATGAGACCACCTGTAACATCTGCCAGAAAAGAAATACCTTAAAGCTACGCCTACAAATAGTAAGTAATGCAATTGTTTTCCTTTGTTAATAGTCGAATGGATGAAAGCATTACATTAAACCAAATCAACGTTTATATATAACATGGTGTAAAGTGTATATATATTATGAAATTACGAATCATGGCAATCACATTGTCATATGTTATATACACGTTGGTATGGTTGTTAACCGAAGCTCGTGGAGTGATATTTCCACGTTTATATCTAACATGGCATGGGATATATATATGTTATGAAAATTACAAGACTATATATGGCATTCATATTGTCATATATTTCAAAAAAATACGTTGACATGACACACTACAAAGTGCCTCCACTTTGGGACTACCAAGATAATAACTTTGCTTAAATTTATTTATTATATAATCTCTTCTTTATGAGTTAAAATACATAATAAAGATTATATATATCATAGTTTTTTTCTGCAAAAAAAAAAAAAAAAAATAGTATTAGAAAAATAGAAAGAATGCGAATGATCTTTCTCATATCTCTTGGGGTAAATTACACATACCAAGAAAGTGGTATTTTATTATTTTATTGGGATATGATTGAACACCAAATCACTGTTGAATATTTTTGAAAGAATGTATTTATCTTGGGGATAGAAGATAAGTCCATTACGTTAATTCCTTTGCAAGGGTTTGCAAAGGTTGCATGTTAACTTTGTTATTAGTTAAGAGGTCTAGCTCTACTCTATATGCCTAAATATGGGTTAGTTATGATACTTTATTTTTTTTTAATCGATTATTTAGATTAAAGAGGGTAACTCTTAATGAAAATATTATATGTTTATAAAATATAGAGTAGTACTTATTTAAGAGAGACTTAATGATAATTGTGAAGTGATAATTAACAAGTCTTTTCTTTAATAGATTTAAGAGAGTTACTTTTGAGTTATTTTCATAATGAAGAAGAAAAGAGAAGTTTTTTCACATTAATATTCTATTCATTAACCGTGTTGTAAATAGTAAATTATTTAATAAATCCGTGAATAAGGTACCATGATAGTGGTAGAGGTTAATGAATTAATAAATCCATGGATAGTATTCATAAATCCATGGGTAGTTTTCCATGGGGTTGATGGAGATTAATTGTTTCATAAAACCATGGGTAGATTACCATGGTGTTTGCAAACATTAGTTATTTAATAAATCCATGAATAAATTACCATGATGTTGGTAAGTTAAGTTATTTAATACATTCATGGTTAAAGGAACTAATCAATTTATTCCTTAGATAAATAAACTAAATGATTATTTTATATTATAATCATTATGATGTTAAATTCCTTATGGAGGAAGATCTTGCATATACATGCAACATAAGTATTAGCCTTTATTGAAAAATAATATACATTTTTGTATGTAGAAAGATAGCTTGTAGTATTAAAACTACAATGAATATGAATGTTAGTATAACCTTGAAAGTGAGACATGTATTTATATTATTAATTGTGTATTTTTACATATGATTACATGCTTACTAGCATTGAGATTTTCTTTGGGAATACTCTTGAAGAAGGTTATGTGCTTCGTTGTGTAAGCACTCCTTTAGGGAGAGTCTTTTGGAATCAGTATGCATTCGCATGCATGGGAGAGACAATTGTTATGTTAACTTGCATTTCATGCACTAAAGGTAATAGCTTAAGGGTTAGCTATTTTTATTAAATGTATGTAAATCACAGGCATAAATATCTTAGCTGATGTATCAGTTTATCTTAAAGAAATCTTGGGAGATGTAGCCATTGTCTTGCAAGAATGTGTGCTTATGCGACGTAAGCATTAGTTATTGTGATGACCTATAACCAGCACATATGAGGTATGTGTTATTAAAGAGAGAATGACAAGGTACTTTACTTGTTTTTCATGATTATACATTGATTAATACTATATGAATCTTGACATCCTTTTATGTTGAAGGAATCCTAGTAGGGAATGATGGCGACATGTACAAAGGAATATTATGCTTGTCATGTACAAAGGGAAATTATGCTTGTCCTGGTGGCAGGTAAATGATTAATGTTCATGCAGATGAGTGCGAGTTGCAGGAAGGGTCAATGTACGATGTTCCATTGTAGGTACATCCATGTCACCAAGATGTGAAGATCTAAAGATATGAAGACCAGAGGGTAAATGGTGTCATATTTATTGTAATGGCTTTAAGCTAGTTATTTGCGTATTTCTTTGTAATATTATATAAACGATGGTTAAGGGATGGTCTCCCTTATAAGCCATTGAGTGATGGGCTGAACACCCTCACGAGCGTTTAATAATAAAATTAAACGTTTGCTGGTTTTCACCCTACGGGGTTTCCAGGGTATATTGGTGTTCAATGGTGTGAATGATTTTTGTGTCGAGATGATGAGGTTGATTCCTTTCTTGTTATGGTGTTCATAATGGAAATTATGTGATGACTATATGAGTAATGGGATGAATGGATGGTTACATCATATAGTATTGAGTTAATATACTGTAATGGAATTTGTTAAGGGTTAAGGAGTTTACTATTCTTATTTATAAAAATTACACTGTGAACTGTTAAACATTCTATGTAATGATGAGTAACTTGTATAAAAAAAATTTAACTCCTTACATTTCCCTGTGAAGTTAATGGTGTATGTTACAAGTGGTATCAGAGCTAAAGGTTCAAAAACTGGCACCTTTGGTATTTAGCGAAAAGGAATATAGGGATCCGAGATTAAATGCGCTTATGTGAAGGAAGGCATCGTAATCGTGGTTGAATAAAGAGTTTAAAGAGATAAGTATTATTATCTTTCTTTTCTTGAAACAATAGTTATTGCATTTATGGAAAATACACTGCTTACAAAGTAAATAACTGTTGAGTTAGAGTTTTCTTAAAAAGGATATGTATTTTCCGTGTGCGTGAAAACTTCTATTGTTGTATTGAAGTTCCTTGAAAGGAGTCGGAATTTGGTTTGTTGAAAAAGAAACATGTGTGTGCTTGAAAAGTTAACTAATATACATTTGATTCTTCTTAAGAGAAATATGTATAAATCTTGTATGTAGAATCTTACAACTAAAAAAGACAAATATAGAGTAAAATGTGGTTTTACTTAATATGCAAGATTGTGCTAGTTCTTTTGGAAAGTAATAAAGAATTGCTAATATGATAATATTTTAGGAAGATATACCATGGTAAAAGACCAAACAACTATGCTCGTTTTGCTGATAAGAACCCATGTGAGTTCTTGCAAAGATTACTAGTACATATCTTGAAAGGTGTGAGCAGTAGTAAAACATAAATAAGTAAACTTGCTTGCCTTTATATATATCTTGTTTAAGAAAAGATGGGAAGCTTGTTTTTCTTTAAAAGGGACTACGTACTGATGTGTTAAATGATAAGAAATCCAAGTTCTTTTCTTGAAAATAAATATAGAATAACCTCTTCAATATACTACATTGCTAGATGGATTATGTAAACTTCTTGATTTAGGTATATTAAAGGTTAAGTTAACCTTGTTAGTATTGCATAGTTTTTATGCATAAAAGAGGCTAACTATGGTAAGTTCCTAAAAGCAAAGCATGATCAACTTGCATGTAGAATCATAGAGGAACAAGGCTCTTTGCATGCAATAGTTGTATTAGATTTCATCGGAAAGAACATAAGTCTATATGTGGAAATGATAAACATGTTTTGTTGTCATACTTTACAAAAGATTCTTTGTCAAAGAAGATGAATTACATGTACAAAAACTAAAGTAATGTTTTGGTTTCCTTGAAATACATACATGGCTAATGTGGGTATAATATTTCAAGAATAAGGTATGTATTCTTATGTTTTATTCCATTAGTTTTATGGAAAAGAAAACCATGTTTTGCATGCCTATTATGTTATGTGTCCTCGAAGAGGAATCATGAGTTTGTCTACTCGATTATGTTAAGTACTCTGTTGGGAAATTAAGATTAGAATCTTTATACATTATATGCATAGGAACAACAGCCAATGTGTTAGCTTTATTATATTTGCATGTTCCAAAGGCAAAATTTGAAGTGGTGGTTCTTTTGTTAAAGTTTAAGTAAAGCGAATGCACATTCTGTCATTTTCCATTAAAGGAATTTCTGAACAGATATAGTTATTTGTGTACGAATGCATGCGTGTGTGAAAATTGTCATAATAATGTGGGAGTTATTTGACATGAATCGATAATTACTTACTCACACTAATGTAGAGATGTTAGAAGAAAGCATGTTGTGACATTGTATTCACATCTCATATATGCACATGAATAGGTGTTAAAAGATCACTCAAAGATTGATTATTTATTGATTAAGGCTTTATCTAATCATGCTATAAAATCTTGTCGATGTTGCTACAAGAAAACATTGTTGTGGAGGAGCAATGTGAATTCCTGATGAGGATGAGTATTGCAGTAGGGAGAGAAGTCCTTCAAATGAAATAAAGATAAGTATTTTATGTTATTTTATTTTAAGAAGTCTATGCATATGCATGTTGATTCCTTTAAAAATGAATTGTTACATACATGGCATTGCATGAGATTAGCTTCCATTTAAGAGAGTTCTTAAACGATACATGCTATTATAATATACTTTTTCCGGATAAGAATATGCATATGAGGTTAATATGTGTATTATGCCTTATTTCTTTAGGAAAGAAAGTATAAAAAGACATGAAAGAGAAATACCTACCTTTCATTTGAAATTGGAAAAGAAGTAGTTGTTTTTGCATGCAATAAAAATTTCTAAGTTACCATGCACTACTTTAAAAAGATGAATGTGTATAGTGATGCTGTGTCAAACTAATGCCTGAATGCAAAAGATGAGGAAAGTCCTACTATAAAATGATAGAGTTGAATGAAGTCTCTTAATGGATCAAGTTATGAAACTTAATTAAATGACTAGTTGACTAACTAGCGTTTTCATGAGTCGTCATGGATGCATTAAAACTATTGACTAGTTATGAATGAATAACTAATGAAAGTTATATGCACAAATCGATTTTGACTAAAGCTATTTGAAAGTTGTGAGCAAGTGATTATGATAATTACTTTGTATGTCAGTCTGTTGGAATGGAACATTGTGGGAATCAGAAATGTTTGCATAAGATAATATGTGCTTGAGAAATGCATATTTACGATTAGCATTGTTTCTTATTGAAAGCATGAGTAGCTTAAATGGAAGCAGAAAATCTGTGAAAATAAAGCATCGCAAGCATTGCAATGTGAGTTGCAACAGTGAGCGTTAAAGTATCATGTTTTAATGTACAACACATGTATGTTACTTCCAGGGGGGAAGTTGTGACATCTTCATTGAAGTTAACTAGTATTAACTAGTTATAGGCAATTTGTTTAATTTTCTTTTTTCTGGCAAGAAAAACTTAAATCATCACTGTTGATAAAGCAAGTTATTTAAATTGTTGAAATTAATTAATGAAAAGAAAATATTTTTAAGCTGATGGTAATTGTTTCCAAGAACAGGAAGTGGTTGGGGACAGTTGGAACGACAATTACCTACTCCTCTGAGGATAAAGCTGGATCCCTGGGGAGGAGTAGGCGTTCTGTGAAATTGGTAAAGGGGGAGTATTTTCTCGAGCTGGTTGGGACCAATAGAAAATAGCTTCCAGCAACCCTTTTAAAGCCAAAAACATCTGAGTATGACTGGAATTGGAGAATTGGACCGGATTGTCCCGAATTTCTCTTCCAGGCTTTTCTGAGTGTGACTGGATTGGCCATCTCGATGTCACAATAGAAGAATCCACTGTTGACCCTTGACACTGTCCAGATTCTGGAGCTAGGGGGCAAGTGCAGGACGTAATTGCCTCACTTGATGGTTGGGAGGACCACAGTTTGAAAGACTAAATTTCCAGATAAATATAAAGACATTTGAGTATGGAAAGATTGACTGTCTAGATGTCTTTAGCAGGAGCTAAGACAACGTACACGTGATGCATTGACTAGAGAGTTGGTGCTCTCTGAGAATTGGTGGAAGTACTTTTATTAAAACATCTCTTGATGTTGCAAGAATGTTGGATAATGGCAAGTATTTTCATTTGATTGAAACTATGTGACTAATGTGATTGAATTGTTAGTCGAACATTACAGGCTCTTTCCAGGAAGTGTTGATGGGTGTTCAACCATTCTATGAGAGCTTGCGTAAAAGCCATCATTTCTTTCAATAGTAATTGGTTGGTAAGTTTGTATAGATATTTTTCTATACCTTTGCGAATTGAATAAAGGACAAGCTGTAGAAATGGAAATGAAAATTTCTTTGCACTATACATGCTCATGAATATGGATAAAAACATTATTGTTTCAATTAATGGCATTTAAGGAAACGAAAGTGTTTCGTTGTGAAGGGAAAGGACTCCCTTGGGGCTGTTTATATTATTATATCATGAGTATAAGTTTAAATTTCAGTGAGAGAAGCACACCGAGGACGGTGTTATCTTAAGGGGGGGAGTATGTAACGCCCACATAAACTACTATTTTTACCATGAGTTACAAAAACAGGTGAATCAAGATTCGGTTTAAAAAATGAACGAATTCTTGAATCGTTGGGAAAACTGATTTGTGTGGCGTTTTGATGTATGACCTGTTGTTTTATATCGATTCAATAAAATTCTCGTGAGGAGGATAAATGGAATGAGAACGGTCCTGGAACTGGGCTACGTGGTTGCATTCGATCAAGAAAATCAAGAAGCGGTTGAACGAATTATTGATTCATTTGAAAACTGATATAGTGTGGGTCGGTTTCCAGATTTGGTTACTCACTTGGAAGTTTTGATATGAAGAGCAGACTCTTACGTTCTCAAGGGGATTCAAAATGGGTTTTCGCTGCTGGAGAAGATGACGAGTCGAAGGATCCGAATGCTTGGTGACCAAAGAAGCCGATGGCGGACTTTGGATACAGCAGTAAGACCCTGGTTGCGTGGACATTCTTCGCCGGATGCATACTTGCAGGAGGAATGAGACCACCTGTAACATCTGCCAGAAAAGAAATACCTTAAATCTACGCCTACAAATAGTAAGTAATGCAATTGTTTTCCTTTGTTAATAGTCGAATGGATGAAAGCATTACATTAAACCAAATCAACGTTTATATATAACATGGTGTGGGTGTACATATATTATGAAATTACAAACTGTATGGCAATCACATTGTCATATGTTATATACACGTTGGTATGGTTGTTAACCGAGGCTCGTGGAGTGATATTTCCACTTTTATATCTAACATGGCGTGGGATATATATATGTTCTGAAAATTACAAGACTATATATGGCATTCATATTGTCATATATTCCAAAAAAAATACGTTGGCATGACACACTACAAAGTGCCTCCACTTTGGGATTGCGAAGATAATAACTTTGGTTAAATTTATTTATTATATAATCTCTTCTTTATGAGTTAAAAGACATAAGAAAGATTATATATATCATATTGTTTTTTCTGCGAAAAAAAATAGTATTAGAAAAATAGAAAGAATGCGAATGATCTTTCTCATATCTCTTGGGGTAAATTACACATACCAAGAAAGCGGTATTTTATTAGTTTATTGGGATATGATTGAACACCAAATCACTGTTGAATATTTTTCAAAAGAATGTATTTATCTTGGGGATAGAAGATAAGTCCATTACGTTAATTCCTTTGCAAGGGTTTGCAAAGGTTGCATGTTAACTTTGTTATTAGTTTTAAGAGGTCTAGCTCGCTCTTATGCCTAAATATGGGTTAGTTATGATACTTTATTTTTTTTAAAGAGATTTTCTTGATTAGATTAAAGAGGGTAACTCTTTAATGAAAATATTTACATAAGCAAGAAAATAGAAGAGGAATGCTCTTATTTAAGAGAGACTTAGTACTCATTAAATTGTGAAGTGATAACAAGTCTTTTCTTGAATAGATTAAAGAGAGTGACTTTTGAATTATTTTCATAGTGAAGAAGAAAAGAGAAGTTTCTCACATTAATATTCTATTCATTAACCGTGTTGTAAATAGTAATTTATTTATTAAATCCATGAATAAGTTACCATGATAGTGGTAGAGGTTAATGAATTAATAAATCCATGGATAGTATTCATAAATCCATGGGTAGTTTTCCATGGGGATGATGGAGATTAATTGTTTCATAAAACCATGGGTAGATTACCATGGTGTTTGCAAACATTAGTTATTTAATAAATCCATGAATAAATTACCATGGTGTTGGTAAAGTTAAGCTATTTAATAATGGTTAAAGGAACCAATCGGGCTATCTTCCTTGATAATAAACTCTATAATTATTTTATATTATAATCATTATGATGTTAAATTCTATGGAGGAAGACCCTGTATATACATGCAACATAAGTATTATATTCTCCTTCTCGCTGAAAAATAATATTCATTTTTGTATGTAAAGATAGCTTGTAGTATTAAAACTACAATGAATATGAATGTTAGTATAATTTGAAAGTGAGACATGTATTTATATTATTAATTGTGTATTTTTACATATGATTACATGCTTACTAGCATTGAGATTTTTCTTTGGAAGACTCTTCAAGAAGGTTATAAGCCATAAAGACTCCTTTAGGGGAGTCTTTGAATCAAGTTGCATTCGCATGCATGGGAGAGACAATTTATTATGTTAACTTGCATTCGATGCACCTGTAATAGCTTGCGATGCGCCTGTGTATTAAATGTATGTAAGTCACATGTGTAAATATATTAGCTTATGTATCAGTTTATTTTAAAGAAAAGCTTGGGAGATGTAGCCATTGTCTTGCAGGAATGTGTGCTTATGCGATGTAAGCATTAGCTATTGTGATGTCCTATAACCAGCACATATGAAGTATGTGTTATTAAAGAGAGAATGACAAGGTACTTTACTTGCTTGTCACGATTATACATGAGTACATGGAGAAACTACTATAGTGATTGATTAATACTTATGAATCTTGACATCATTTTATGTTGAAGGCATCATAGCAGGGAACGATGGTGACATGTACAAAGAATATTATGCTTGTCATGTACAAAGGAAAATTATGCTTGTCATGGTGGCAGGTAAATGATTAATGTTCATGCAGATGAGTGCGATTTGCAGGAAGGTCCAATGTACGATGGTCCATTGTAGATACATCCATGCCACCAAGATGTGAAGATCTGAAGATATGAAGACTAGAGGGTAAATGGTATCATATTTATTGTAATGGCTTTAAGCTAGATATTTGCATATTTCCTTGTAAGATTATATAAACGATGGTTAAGGGATGGTCTCCCTTATAAGCCATTGAGTGATGGGCTGAACACCCTCACGAGCATTTAATAATAAAATTAAACGTTTGCTGGTTTTCACCCTACGGGGTTTCCAGGGTATATTGGTGTTCAATGGTGTGAATGATTTTTGTGTCCAGATGATGAGGTTGATTCCTTTCTTGTTATGATGTTCATAATGGCAATTATGTGATGACTATATGAGTAATGGGATGAATGGATGGTTACATCATATAGTATTGAGTTAATATACTGTAATGGAATTTGTTAAGGGTTAAGGAGTTTACTATTCTTATTTATAAAAATTACACTGTGAACTGTTAAACATTCTGTGTAATGATGAGTAACTTGTATAAAAAAATTTTAACTCCTTACATTTCCCTGTGAAGTTAATGGTGTATGTTACACATACTATTACCATTATATGTTGGTAATTGCAATATAGTTTAATATATTTTGTCAATATAGTTTAATATGAACAAGGTGTGTATATGATCTTGGTATTTAAAAATATATGTATTAATGAAAAGACTAGAACAACAATGTAAATTAAATAGTTGGTAAGTGGGAGAAGTGTGAATTTATAATAAACATTTAAACACTTCATTTGATTACAACTCTCATGTCATTAAATATTGAAAAAAAAATCATAAAAACTATTTAAATTATTATTACTAATCTATAAGATAAACATATGTACAATTAAAAAACATGCAACGCCAACCATATTTTACTCCACAAATAAAAAGCTTTTATTGATTTTACATCTTATATCTTATTTTTATTTACTAATGGGTGGATGTTGGTGTTCTTTAAACACTTGGCTAAATATTCTGCAATATCCTTCCTAATTATAGGCCAAACATAGTTTTTCTTTATTGCAAAAAAATATTTTTTGATATCCTGAATGGGAAGCACAAGGGCTTTTCTAAAACCCATCCAAAATTAATTGTTTAATGGTCATATGATTAGGAAAATATATTATTCCTCTAAAATTCAATAGATTATCTTTATTAATACCATATTCAGAGTTAAATTTTATTTGGTTATAAGAATTTTCATATACGCAGTGTAACGTCAAACTTAATCCATCAACCACCAGATTTTCCTTCCCTTTTAAATGATTAATATCGAAGTAAAATTCACTAAGAAAAGAAGTCCATCTCGCTGGATGGGAATTAGGGTTAGGTTGTTTAAAAAGGAAGGTTAGGTTCTTTAAAAAGGATAGTTAAACTTCTATGGACAATAATTAACATTAAAAAAAAAAAAAATCCAATGGGTAATATCTCCTTATGTAATACCCTTCTATTTTTTATGTTAGTTATTTTTATACTTTGACTATTTTTAGGTTTGATGGCTAAGGAAGCCATGTAATTAAAATTATTGTGATGTAATTAATAGATTTTCGTTAATAAATAATAAGTATATACCCCTTCATTAAAATCCAATGGGTAATATCTCCATATGTAATACCCCTTCTATTTTTTATGTTAGCTATTTTTATACTTTGACTATTTTTAGGTTTGATGGCGAAGGAAGCCATGTAATTAAAATCATTGTGATGTAATTAATAGATTTTCATTATAAATAATAAGTTATAAATTACTTGGGAGAGAAGCACTAGAGTTAGAAGATTCTTTCCAAGACTGGAAACCATTATTGGTGGATCAAATTAAGAGAAGTCTTCCCTTAAATATGTTGAAGTCCAACAAGAAATTTTCTTGTAGCACACACACTAGTGTGGGACAAATAGGTACTAGCCATACATTAGTGTGAAGGCCAAATTAATTAATTAATTTGGTGCACTGTCACTCATAATAGTTAACTGAGCGTGATAAACTCAATTAGCTCATGTATTTCGAGTTGAAGGTGGTTGGTGAGGCATGTAGAGTAATTCTATTAGTTATGGAGTTTGAATTTCATTTGGTGCATTAGTTTAATGCATGAGTAATCAGTTAATTCCATTAGGTGAGTTAGAGTCACTTGAACTAGTTGTAACGGTTTGTTGCACTAGTGAAAGATCAAGTGAATTAAATATTATTTAATTCACAATTAGTGATCTGCCATGCGACTGATGATTTACATGCATGTCAGTTCCCGTGGAGACCCAACTGAGACAAAGGTTAAAGGGATATTAACTATCAATTGTGTGATTAGTAGTAGCCCACATGCAACCACACATCCATTGGATAGCGAATGATCACTTTTCGAAGGCCAAAATTCCTAAAGAATAGGGATTGCATTCATCAGGAATTGCGTAAGCAAGGCAAGTTGTTTAGAGGCTGAGAATTGGCTAAGAGTTGGTCAGTTTTGTCCAGGACATTGTGAGACAGTTATGAAGGTGCAGGAGACCCTTGTGAGAATAGTGCATTGTAATTATTTCGTAATTCCATGGTTAATATACAATAGAAGATAGAGGGGTTTTGAGCAGCAAGCTTTCCTCAAGAAATTATCTATGTCTTGGTTTGATTTGATTCTTTCTTTGCTTAAATGTGATTGGCGATTGTGTTTAATTTCCACAATTGATTTAAAGAAGGATTTAGTATCTAGCTTTAGTACATTGTTAGATCAAATTGAATCCATTGATATACACATGTTTATATAATTTCTACATTGTATCAAAGCATAGGAAATTACTATAGTGGAGGAGAAGTTGAGTTTGTGAATGAATTGAATTCGAGTTTTCAAAAGGTATTCTTGGTGCGACAGGCGATTCAAGATAGACATGGATTTCAATGGCTTGATATTGGAGTATGCACTCGAGGGAAGCTCTAACTATATTGTGTGGAAAGACAGGATGGAGTCAGTACTAGAGGACAATGGGTTGAAAGAATTCATTGAAAATGATGTTCCCAAACCTACTATAGCAGATGCTGCAAATCTTGATGCTTCGCAAAAGAAGGTTGCAAAGGCGAGGAGGATCTTATTGGAGGGAGTACGAGACCACATAGTCTCAAGTATCTATGGAAGAGTGACAACATATTCAATGTGAAAATATTTAACAGATCTATTTCAGAGCAAAAGTGATCCTAGAAAATTGGCACTGAAGGACAAGCTTAGGAAAATCGAAATGGAGAAAGGCGATACTATGCCAAAATATTTAACAAAGTTTGTTCAATGTCGAGATGAGCTTGGGAGCATCGACATTACTATCGTGGATGATGACTTGGTAAGCCTAGCTCTTCTAGGACTTCCCAAGAGTTGGCATAGTTATCAGGACTCTGTCAATGGAAGGGAAAAGCTGCCAGATTGGGAATGAATTTGGTCAGATTTGGTGCAAGAAGAATTCAGGCGGAATACGAGGGATGGTTCTTCATCTAAGCATGATGATGAAGAAGATTTTTCTTTGGCTGCCAAGGCAAAGAAGGGGAAAGGAAATAAATTCCATTCCAAATCTAATTCCAACAAAGATGGAAAGAAGCACGACAAGTCCAGAGTGAAGTGTTTTCACTGTCACGAGCATGGACATTATGCCACTAATTGTCCACAAAATAAGAAAAACAAGAAGGTTTTAGGATCTGCAATTGGTGAGGCTTTGGTCTCACAATTTGAGCTTGACTTCTTGCTCATTGCATGCATGGTGTCAAGTGAAATGGGACCGATGTTGTACTTCGATAATGGTGTATCCTTTCACATCACGGGAGACAGAGAAATTTTCAGTAGCATGGAGGAGAAAGACATCGAGATGAATATAAAACTGGGTGATGATGGACAGTGTAATGCTTCTAGGATTGGTAGAGTTACCTTCCAAACATAGTTAGGTAAACCCTTTCAATTAAAATATGTAATGCATGTACCAGGCTTGAAGAAAAATTTGGTCTCAGTCGCAATGTTGGAGGATAGAGGCTATGATGTTGTTTTGAGTGAGGGAAAAGCTTTCCTTCGACACAAAGTAGCAGGAAAATCCAAGAAGATTGGGATTCGTGTGAAGAATCTCTATAAACTTGATGTAGATGGTTGTGCAGCATTGATGGGTAAGGCGGAAAAAGTGGTGAGTCAGGATGAGGGTGAGTTATGGCATAGGAGATTGGGCCATCTACACCACGGAGCCTTGAAGTTCATGTATCATATTTATATCGGTCTTCCGAAGGGTACTCTTGCGCAGTCAGACACATGCAAGGGATGTACTATGGGGAAGTAAGAAAAGGCCACTTTTCATGAGAAGGAGAACTGAGCTTCAAAAATCCTTGGGATATTTCACTCAAATGTGTGTGGACCATTCTCTATTGCTTCGACAGGAAATCATAAGTACTATGTGATATTTGTTGATGAATTTTCTAGAAAGTGTTGGATCTACTTCATGTAGAAGAACAATTAGATATTCTAAAAATTTCTTGAGTTCAAAGCACTGGTGGAGAAAGAAACGGGGAAGCATGTGAAGGCTCTTTGGAGCGAAAATGGTGGTAAGTACTTCTCAAATGAATTCAAGAACTTTTGCAGAAAAGAAGGAATTCAGAGAGAGTTGATTGCGCCTCATAAACCACATCAGAATGGGGTCACAGAAAGAAATAATAGAACAATTGTGGGTGCAGCACAAGTGATGTTGCATGATCAGGGACTACCGTTGCATCTGTGGGTGGAGGCATGAAACACAGCAGTATTTGTGCAAAATCATTGCCCTCATCGGATACTTGGCATGAGCACACTAGAAGGGGATTTTGCTGGTAAGAAACCTGATGTTTCACATTTTAATATTTTTGGCTCATCTATTTGTGTGCATGTGACCAGAGATTCCAGGAATAAGCTCTAACCAACAGCCAAGATTGGGATATTTTTGGGGTACACTGATACTCCCCACAACTATCGGGTGTATTTTCCAAAAAACAGAATGAATATTGTGAGACGGGATATAAAATTTGATGAGGAGAAAGCCATTTGATTGTACCTTGAGAGGGAGTTGGATTTGCATGCAGAGGAGGAACTCTTGGTTCCAAAGAATGAACCTCAATATGTGGAGAAGCCACATTCGAAGGATCATGGAGTGGAAAAAAACACTCATGTGAAGCCATCAACCAGAAATGGTAGAAGGCACACCACAGAGTCTGATAGATTGAGACTTGATGTGGCAGAGAATGTAGGAGCCCCTACTTCACTGCACAGATAGAGACACTCTCCAGACAGGTTTACTGGATACATGGCTCTTATGAGAAAGTGTATTGTGATAGAACCATCTTCCTTTGAGGAATAATTTCAACAACCAATTTGGGTTGAAGCTATGGTAGAGGAGTATGACTCCATCGTCAAGAACAGTGCATGGGAGGTTGTCCCAATAACAGTCATAAAATCAATGGTTGGATCTAGATGGACCTATAAGGTGAAGCAAGCTAGGATGGAAATGTGGAGAAGTATAAGGCCAAATTTGTGGCTCGAGGATTCTCACAAGTTTGGGGGATCGACTATGAAGAGACTTTTGCACCAGTCGTGAGGTACTCTTCCATTATATCTATCCTTGCACTCTCAGCATGGATGGGGTGGCACATTCATCATATGGATGTGAAAACTGTGTTTCTCAATGGATTTATTAAGGAGGAAGTGTACATAGAGTAGCCAGAAGGTTTTGAAATATTTGACAGAGAGTCACATGTGTGTCAACTCAAGAGAGCATTGTATAGTCTGAAGCAAGCACCTCATACTTGGTACACTCGGATTAACAACTATTTCACCGGGTTGGGCTTCATCAAAAGTGAAGCGGATGCAAACTTGTACTAGATTGTGGTTGATGGTAAGCTCTTGATTATCGTACTTTATGTTGATGATCTAATTTTGACAGACGATGATAATTTGATAACTTCATCCAAGGAGGATCTTGCAAGGGAGTTCGAAATGAAGGACATGGGACTCCTTCACTATTTCCTTGGTTTGGAAATATGGCAGCGAGATGGTGAAATTTTTGTTTCTCAAGGCATGTATGCCAAGGAGATGCTGGGTAAGTTTCACATGGAGAGCTATAAACCCATGGACACTCCTCTTCTAGGAAATTGGAGGAAAGAGGATGCTACTTTAGGAGAATTAGTGGATGCTAATGTCTATAGGTAGCTAGTGGGTTCACTGATGTACTTGTTGAACACTAGACCAGACATTTGGTACGCAGTTAAACAACTGAGTCAAGCTATGGTTAAGCCAGCCGAGCTCTTTTGGAAGGCGAGGAAGCATGTCTTGAGATATCTCAATCGCAGTACCGAGTAAGGATTATGGTATAGACAGATAGAGGGATTGAAGCTTTAAGGCTTCACGGATGCAGATTGGGCATGAAGTCCATTATACGGAAAGAGCACATCAAGAGGGATCTTCAACATAGGATCAACAACAAATTTTGGGTATAACGGGAAGCAACGATCTGTGGCACTCAGTTCAGCTAAGGCAGAGTACATGGTGGCAAGTCAAGCTGCATGTGAGGCCATTTGGATGAGAAAGATCCTGGTTGGTTTTTTTGGTTCTCAGATGAATTTGACTGTGATACATTGTGAAAACCGGAGTTGCATTAAATTCTTGGTTAATCTAGTATTCCATGATAGGTCCAAGCACATAGACATCTGGTACCACCGTCTCAGAGATTTTGTTCAGAGGCGCATTAAGTTACTTCAGAAAATTCCCATGAAGGATCAGGATGCATATATTATGACAAAGGCACTCACCAGGAGAAAATTCAAATACCATAGAGGCAGGATCGGGGTGGCAGATAATCCATTTCTTGTTGAGAGGGAGTGTTGAAGTCCAACAAGAAATTGCAGCACACACAATAGTGTGGGACCAAGAGGTGCTAGCGATACATCAGTGTGAAGACCAAATTAATTAATTAATTTGGCGCAGTGTCTAATTAAATTTTCCCTTAATTAAATTGGACAATAAAAAGTAATCTTATCTCATGATCACTTGTAATAGTTAACTGGGTGTGATAAACTCAGTTATCTCATGTATTTCGAGTTGAGGGTGGTTGGTGAGGCATGCAGAGTAATTCTATTAGTTATGGAGTTCAAATTGCATTTGGTGCATTAGTTTAATGAATGATTAATTAGTTAACTCAGTTAGGTGAGTTAGAGTGAGTTGAACTAGTTGTAACTGTTTTTTGCACTAGTGAGAGATAAACTGAATTAAATATTATTTAATTCACAATCAATGATCTGCCATGCAACTGGTGATTTACTATAACAGTTACATGCATGGCAGTTCCAGTGTAGACCCAGTTGAGACAAAGGTTAAAGGGATGTTAATTATCAGTTGTGTGATTAGTAGGTTTCCCGCATGAAACCAGACATCCATTGGATTGTCGATGATCCTTGCATAGTTTTGGAAGGCCAAAATTCCTAAAGAATAGGGATTGCATTCATCAGGAATTGCGCTAGCAAGGCAGGTTGTTTAGAGGCTGAGAATTGGCTAAGTGTTGGTCAATTTTGTCTAGGACAATGTGAGACAGTTGTGAGGGTGCAGGAGACTCTTGTGAGAAGACTGCTTTGTAATTGTTTCATGATTCCATTGTTAATATACAATAGAAGACAGAGGGGTTTTAAGTAGCAAACTTTCCCTCGGAAATTATCTGTGTTGTTGTTTGATTTGATTCTTTCTTTGCTTGAATGTGATTGGGTATTGTGTTTAATTTCCCTAATTGATTTGTAGAAGGATTCAGTATTTAGCTTTAGTACATTGTTAGATCGGATTGAATCCATTGATATACACATGTTTGTATAATTTCTACAAAATATCTCCTAAAATTCTGAGGAGAAATAATTGGAAATTTATAGCTAAGAGAAAAAAATATATTAAGTCACTTATTTGGAGAAAAAACCTAATTATGGGTGGAATGAAGCACTATGAGGGAGAAAGGGAGCGAAGGTCGGGCTTTAAAGAAGAAGGAAATGCACCTTTTTTCAAAATAAATAAGATAAAAAACAAAAAATAAAATAAAAAATAAAATAAAATAAATAAATAAATTTAAAAACAATAATAATAATAATAACAATAAAAAATAATAATAATAAAGATAATAAAATAAAAATAAAAAATAAAAAACAAAAAAAACAAAAAAAAAAGAAAGAAAGCCTAAGCAAGTGGGTTTGTAGCATGGAGGGACCGATGTTGTAGAGTGGCGATAGGATAAACAAACAAAAATCAACTAACGTAGAGAAGTCTTTGAAGAATTCCAAGTGAGGAGATTGGACGGTCACGATTAGATAGCAACAACAAAGGCAAGAAATGGACGGATATGATTCATCGTAAGATAAGCAGAGCAGAAATACAAATGAATTGCAAATAGCAACGAGAACCGTAGATCTGGACAGATCAATGGTGATGATTGCATCGGTAGAAATTAGATCGCATACCGCGAAGTGGCGATGCGATGCGATGAGCAGATGTGATGCGATGCAAAGGGACACGTGGCGGCACAACGCAATATCGCACATCGGCGATGTGAAGTTCATCACATACAGTGAAGTGGCGATGCAATGCGGTGAGATGCGATGCGATGAGAAGATGCGATGGATGTGATGCGAAGGGACACGTGGTGGCACAACACACTATCACACATCGGTGATGCAAAGTTCATCGCATACCGTGAAGTGGCGATGCGAAGATGCAATGTGATGTGAAGTGGCGATGCGAAGTTCATCGCATATCGCAAATTGCAAAGCTCAGAAGAGATAGCACTCATAAACGTCGAAGTACGATAAAGGGGCTGGATTTGATGCACCTCATAGCTATTATTTAAAATATTTAAAGTCTGGGAGTATGGATTTTCCCTTTATAAATCGCATCGGAGAGCAAAGGAGCCATATAGCAAAGAACGATTGAAATACCGAAATGTGATAGAAAGCAAACGCAATATAGTTCAAAGATAAAATCTAAAAGAATTGAATTTTGGTAGTGGGAACCAATCAGATATCGCAATTCACAAGCTCAAGAGGATAAGCACTCAAGAATCACGTTGGAACGCTGAAGTGCGATGAAGCGATAACCATTGGATCACGGAGTAGAGATATACGATGCAGATTAAAGTGCTAATTTGGGCATTGATATATGTGCAAGATTTGCGAAAACAAAAAATTTACAAGGGTATTATGTATTAAAGGCATATATGGTTATAGAGTGAGTATATTTAAATACAGTCTTAAAAGATAGTGGAATATATTTTGAAATCCGCGGAACTGTGAAGGTAGGATTAGAAAACTGGTAAGTTGTTGTTTCACACCGCTTTTGGAGGATAAGTGGTAAAAGGGGAAACGAAAACGATAGCGTTAAGAGGGCAACGTGTGGCATTCTAAAACCACCTATTTTGCGTAGGTTGGGAACAATTAATTAACATGCAATTTTCTGTACGAATTCCATTGGATTGGAAAGTTAAGAAAAGGCGGAGTTCGATGACCGTCCGATTGATGAAAGGTTGATATGCATGTGAATGCAGCACAAAAGACACAGGCAATGACAGTTTATGAAGAAAAGGTTGAACACGGCAGAAAGGCTCGGGTAATGACCCGACACAGATAAAAGGGTAGGATCAAGTGTTTAGAAGAGCGGTGAAGGTTGAACGTTGTGGGCACGAGAAAAGGAGGCAGAGTCGGGAAATAGGAGAATATGGTGGCACCATTGGAAACATAATAGCTGGGTCAAGTTAGGCTAAAATGACAGTTATGCATAACTGTGTTGAATATAATAGCAAGAACCGAAACGACTATGACAGCAACAGAAAAGACAAATGCACAACAAGCAAAGAGATGAAGGGGCTGAGTAAAATATATTTGTTGTAACTGTAAATGTAAATGAATTAATTATTTTTATTGTATGTGATGCAAAGTAAAGTCTCTGTAGGAAAATAAAAACTCCTCTGTAATACTAAAATGTATACATACTGTTATATTATTCTGAATGGGTTGGACAAGAAAATGAGAAGGGGGAAGGCAAAGAGTCATACCTGTTCATTTCGAATTCCCTTTGGAATGCACAGAGTTATGAGGTGATCTCTATAAATAATGTTACCAACATATGCATAAAAGATAGAGAAGGGAGAAAGAGGTGAGAGAATGTAAGAAGAAGGAGCAGAGAGAGGAGTTGTGAATATCCAGAGATGATATAAAGCAAATTTGAAGGCTAGAAGGACAACAGTAAAGAAGGAGAAAAATTAAGCTAATATCCAGGTAAATCAACATATGATTTTATTGTATAATGAGGAAGTTGGTGCTTCCATTTCAAGTTGTAGCTTGATAGATCTCCAGTTGTAGTTGGCTGAGGTAGGAGCCTCCTCTAGGTTGTAGCCTGCAGAAAATAGATGGGAGTTGGAGATTCCTTACAAGTTGTAGCTTGTAGAATTGAGGTAGTAGCCTCCTGTAGGTTGGAGCCTACAGAAAATGAGTGGTGAGAGGGAGTTGGATCTTGCCTTTGCATCACAACAATAATAAGATGTGGTTTTCTCCCTTATGGGTTTCCACTTATATTTGTTGTCTATGTGCATGATGATTATATGTTGATATTTTGTATTTAATCTGCTTAATACCTTCTTCTCACTTATTAATATTGTTGTTCCATTGTATATTAATTTTATCACGAAATGAAGATGTAAATAAGTGTAAAAGAAACTTTTACAAGACCATGACTGCATTAAACTGATTCACCCCCCCTCTCAATCTAACCAAGGGTTCAACAATTGTTATTAGAGCAGGTTCCTTCTGTATCAGTTTAACAACTGGAAGGAAGATCCTAGGTCCCTAAGATGGCTAGTCTAGAAGGATGATCAACAAATAAAGCCCCTTTGTTTACTGGCACAAATTATGCCTTCTAGAAAATAAGAATGAGCACGTACATAATGTCTCTAGGAATAGAAGTTTGGGCTGTTGTGGTTTTGGGATACGCCCCAAAGGATTCTGACACAGAGAAAGAAGCCAAACAATATTTTATAGCTAATGCCAAAGCCATGAATGCTCTCTTAAGTGGTCTGTGTGAGGTAGAATTTATCAAAGTAATGCACAAAAATACTGCCAAAGAAATATGCGATACATTAGAAATTATCCATGAGGGAGATAAAAAGGTGAATATGGCCAAACTACAATTCTATCGAACTCAATTTGAAAATATAAAAATGAATGAAGAAGAAGATGTTTCCAACTTCTTCTTAAAGGTTGCATAAATTGTGAATAATATGAAATCTCTAGGAGAAACCATTAGAGAATGTGTAATTTTTCAAAAGATATTGAGATCTTTACCATCCAGTTTTAATCCCAAGGTTTCTGCCATAGAATAAACAGCTAATTGGGAAACTTTGACCATGAACCAATTACTTGGAAACTTAATAGCCTATGAGATGAGACTTCCACAAAGGAAGTAAAATGTGAGGGAGGCAACCTTTAAGGCTGAGAAGAGAAAAGAAGAAAAGGAAGATACATGCTCCTACTCTGATGAAGAAGAGGCCAAATTTTTCAAAATATTGGATAGAGGCTCAAGTAAATATAAAGGTAAGCTTCCATTTAAATTCTTTTACTGTGGAAGAGTTGGGAACTATGCATCAAAGTGTCCTTACAAGAAAACAAAGAATCAGACTCAAGAGACAGAGAAAACCAAAACAAATAACTGGTAGTTCTAGAAGATGAGGAAGAAGGTGAGGTAGATCTTTAGGGGGAGCTAAAAAGTGCCCTGGAAGAAATAGATAGACTTAAACTCAAGTGCAGAAAATAGAAAGACATTCTCCTCAAATATGTAAAAGAGGTGCCAAAATCAGAAGAACTCATTCAATTGAAAGTAGAACTTGAAGAAGCTAAGAAGGTGGAAGACATTATGCTAAAGCAAATTAAATATAAACATCAGGAGCAAGAGAAATTGGAAGAAGAAGTGGTATGCTTGAGAAAGAAACTAGAAAACACCCAAACGGAATTGTCAATGAACACTCCTCGAATGACAAGCACTGAAAAATTGGAAAAGATTCTAAATGCTCAAAGGTCTCCTCTCATAAAGGCTGGGATAGGATATGAAGGAGAAACCAGTAAATCCAAGGTAGAAGATAACAAGAATATCATTTTTGTAGAAGTTGTAAAGGATGATGAAACAGCTCAACAAGGAACCACAGAAGCAAAATCCAGCAATAACTTGATGTGTTTTGAAACAAACAGAAACAAGCAGCAACATCAAGAGAAAAAGAATGAGAGGAAGAAGCAAGCAGTTGCAAAAATCTCAATTATTCCTGAAGATCAATTGAACAAGTTCACAAGATCTCAAAGGAGATTCTTTCCTCCTATGAGAAATGTCACTTGTTTTTCCTGCCACAAACTGGGACCTATTGCTGGATACTCTCAGACAAAGATAATACATTTCAACCAGCAAAAGATGTAGAAATTGAAAATACTACCTCAAGCAAACAAATGGAGAGGACAAACCTACACCAGGTAAACTAATCATTTCCATGGATATTGTTTTTGTTGTAAGGGGTTCGGCCATAAAGACATGGAGTGTAGAATGTATGACAAAGACTGATGCTTAAAACCCCAAGGAGATTTATGAACAATGGAGAGTTCACTCGTACAAATAATCCATTTAAAAATATAATCAAATGCTTTGTATGCCATCAAATCGGACACATGTCTTCCAAATGTACTCTCAAAGAATGTGGTCCATCTTCTCAGAAAAGGTGCCAAACAAATAGCTGCTTGTAGTGGAAAAAGAAGTTGAATAAGTGTGACCTAGCTCTAATAGCCCAAGATCAGAAAAGCCAATGGTATTTGGACAGTGGATGTTCGAAGCATATGACTGGAGATCGAAGCAAGTTTGTAACCTTTGATGAAAAGAAATCTGGGAATGTAACATTCGGCAATGATAAAGTAGGGAAAATCAAAGGAAAAGGCTCAGTCAGTCTAAATAATGGAAGAGGAAAATCTCAAGATGTACTATTTGTGGATGAGCTAAAAGCCAATCTGCTAAGCGTCAGTCAAATGTGTGATAAAGGCTATGAGGTCCTTTTTAGAGCCCAAGACTGTGAAGTAAGATCGAGCACCACAGGAAAGACCTTGATCAAAGGTCTTCGAACAGAAAGTAATGTCTATATAGTGAAAGAAGAGAATCAAGCATGCCACATAAGCAAACTTGATGAATCATGGTTATGGCATAGAATATTGGGACACCTAAACTTTGACCACATCATCAGTTTGAGCAAGAAGAATGCAATTAGAGATATTCCAGCAATAAAGAAGCCTTCAAATACCATATGTAAACCCTGCCAACTAGGCAAGCAGACCCGCATATATTTCAAGACCAAAAAGATACTATCTATAAGTCAACCTCTTCAGCTTGTACACATGGACCTGTGTGGACCTTTAAGAACTAAAGCACCAAGTGGAGAATCTTATTTCATGCTGATAATAGATGATTTTTCCATATTGACGTGGGTATCATTTCTCAAATATAAATCTGAAGCACTTGAGAAATTCAAGATATTCAAGGAATTGGCAGAAAATCAAACAAGATGCAAGCTAAAGTGCATCAGATTAGACAAAGGAGGTGAATTCACAGACTATGATTTTTCAAACCCATGCAATGAGCATGGGATAAAACAACAGTTTACAATTTTAGGTACACCTCAATAGAATGGAGTGGAGAGAGGAAAAATAGGTCATTACAACAGATTTCCAGAGCTATGATGCAAGAATGTAACATTCCCCAAACCTACTGGGCAGAAGCAGTACACACAGCTGTTCACATTCTCAACAAATCTCATCTAAGACCAAATTGTGACAAGACTCCTTACGAATTATGGCATAGTAAACCAACATCAATCAAGCACTTTAGAGTCTTTGGAAGCAAGTGTTTCATAAAAAATAATGATGAAAAACTAAGGAAGTTTGATGCAAGAGCTGATGAAGGAATATTTTTAGGATATGCATCCAAGAGTAAGGGTTATAGGTGCTACAACAAAAGACTACACAAAATTGTGGAAAGCATTGATGTAAGATTTGACAAAGATCTACCAAACAGAACAAGAAGCACAAGTTGCGCCAATCCTCCAGATGATCATGAAGCTGAGAACCAAGATAATGATGAACATAGCAAGACAAAAAAAGATACCGAATTAAACTCAAAAGGACCCTCAAGACACACTCAAAAAAACCATCCAGAAGATCAAATCATTCGGGACAAGAGTGTGGGAGTCCAGACAAGAAGACAACTTGCTGAACAGACAGAAGAAGTATACCTAGCCATGCTATCTCAAACAGAGCCTAAGAAGTTCGAAGAAGCCAGAAAAGACAAAAACTAGGTAAATGCTATGAATGAAGAACTAGACCAAATTGAGAAGAACAATACCTGGGAATTAATTCCAAGACCCACTGGGAAAAATGTCATTGGCACAAAATGGATATTCAAGAATAAGATGAATGAAAAAGGTCAAGTAATCAGAAATAAAGCCAGACTTGTATGCAAGGGATAATCTCAAATCAAAGGTCTTGATTATGATGAAACCTTTTCCCCTGTAGCCAGAATGGAAGAAATCATAATTTTTTTGGCCTTTGCATGCTATCATGATTTCAAGGTATATCAAATGGATGTGAAGTGTGCCTTCTTGAATGGAGATCTAGAGGAACAAGTCTACATGGAACAACCTGAAGGATTCTCATTAACAGATAAACATGACTATATGTGCAGATTAAATAAAGCCTTATACAGTCTGAAACAAGCTCCTCATGCATGGTATTCAAGGCTGGACAAATACTTGCAAAAACAAGGGTTCAAGAAAGGAGTAGACAACAATTTGTACATAAAGGTTAATGAAAATGAACTCTTAATTGTAGTAGTGTATGTAGATGACATCATGTTTGGAAGCAACAAAGATGAGTTAGCAAAAGGATTTGCTGAAGAAATGAAATCAAAGTTTGAGATGTCAATGATTGGAGAGCTCACCTTCTATTTAAGACTTCAAATTCAACAAAATAACATAGGAATATTATTTTTGCAAGAAAAATACTTAAGAGAAACGTTGAAAAGGTTTCAAATGGAAGACTGCAAACCTGTGTCAATTCCCATGATCATTGGATGCAAACTATGTGCTGATGATGGATCAACAGATGTAGATTAAAAACTTTACAGATCCATGATAGGAAGTCTGCTATACCTAAGTGCTTCTAGACTAGACATTATGTTGGCAGTAGGACTTGTGGCAAGATATCAAGCATCACCAAAACAAAATCATTTACTTGCAATCAAGAGAATATTTAGATATCTACAAGGAACTTCACATTATGGCCTATGGTATCCAAAAGGAAAAAGCTTCACATTGACAGCATACACAGATGAAGATTAGGCCAGCTGTGTGGATGATAGAAAAAGCACAAGTGGAGGTGCATTTTATTTGGGAAAAATTATGGTGGCATGGCTAAGCAAGAAGCAAACTTCTATCTCTCTATCTACAACAGAAGAAGAATACATAGCAGCAACAGCATGTTGCACACAAGTAATGTGGATGAAACAAACTCTCCAAGACATGAAGGTAAGCATTGATGAACCCATTTCTATCAAATGTGACAATACAAGTGCAATAAGTATAACAAAAAATCATGTACTTCATTCAAAAACAAAGCACATCCCAATAAAGTACCACTTCCTCATAGAACAAGTAGCACAGAAATTAGTGAATTTGGAATATTTACCAACTAAGGAACAAACAGCAGACATATTCACAAAACCTTTTGCTAAAGAACCATTCGAATATCTAAGAGACAAACTAGGGGTAGTGTTTGCAGATGTTACTCTCTGATATGATTATAAATTCATATATATATAAAGACTACATACAAAGAATGGGATCAGAACAAAAGTCAAGTGATAGTCTGTATCAGTCAAGAAAGCATCATTCCAAGGGGAGAGAAATCAATAAAAATTGTCACAAAAGAGCTAGAGAAATGGAGCAGTGCATGGAACAGGTCCTCAAGATCAGAATATTATGAAAATATAGAAACCACACTGGGAAAAGTGCATTTCTTTTCCATTGTTGTCAAAGGGGGAGAAAAAGCAAGAAAAATAAGAAAGGCTCTTCTGAAAAGCAGGCAGAGGAAGAAAGACAAGATACCTCTCAGAATGAAAGGGGGAGGAAGTCTTGAAGGAAGTATCGAAGTACCGCTGGATATGTTGCCATCAATGCCAAAGGGGGAGATTGTTGGAAATATTGTCATTGATGGCAAAGGAGCACAAAGGAGCAGATCAGGAAATAATGCAGTGGCAAGGTAGAAGAGTAGCAGAAAGGAAAGGAGAAACATTATACTATCAGCAGAGGCAGCAAAGAAGCGAATGCAGCTAATAAGCAAGGCAGAAAGGAACAAAGGCAGCAAAACAAGCTTAGGAGAGATCAGCGCACTTAGAAACTGAATAAATCTCAGGGAGGAGTAGCGTGGAGGAACTGATGTTGCAGAGCGGCGATAGGATAAACAAACAAAAATCGACTAAGGAAGAGAAGTCTTTGAAGAATTCCAAGTGAGGAGATTGGACGGTCACGATTAGATAGAAACAACAAAGGCAAGAAATGGACGTATATGATTCATCTTAAGATAAGCGAAGAAGAAATACAAATGAATTGCAAACAACAACAAGGACCATAGATCTGGATAGATCAATGGTGATGATCGCATCGACGGAAATAAGATCACATACCGCGAAGTGGCAACGCGAAGCGATGAGAAGATGCGATGGATGCGATGCGAAGGGACACGTGGCGGCACAGCGCAATATCGCACATCGATAATGCGAAGTTTATTGCATACCGCGAAGTGGCGATGTGATGCGATGAGAAGATGTGATGCAATGCGATGGATGCGATGGGAAGGGACATGTGGTGGCACAGCGCAATATTGCACATCGGCAATGCGAAGTTCATCGCATACTGTGAAGTGGCGATGTGATGCGATGTGAAGTTCATCGCATATCGCAGATCGCAAAGCTCAGAAGAGATAGCACTCATAAACGCCGAAATGTGATAAAGGGGCCAGATGTGATGTAGCTTAGAGCTATTATTTAAAAGATTTAAAGTCCGGGAGTATGGATTTTCCCTTTATAAATCGCATCAGAGAGAAAAGGAGCCATATAGCAAAGAACGTTTGAAATACCAAAATGCGATAGAAAGTGGACGCGATATAGTTCAAATCTAAAATCTAAAGGAATTGAAGTCTGGCTATGGGACCCAATCAGATATCGCAATTTTCAAGCTCAAGAGGATAAGCACTCAAGAATCACATTGGAACACCGAAGTGCGACGAAGAGATAACCGTTGGATCACGAAGTAGAGATCTATGATGTAGATTAGAAGTGTTAATTTGGGCATTGATATATGTGCAAGATTGGCGGAAATGAAAATTTTTCAAGGGTATTATTTATTAAAGGCGTATATGGTTATAGAGCAAATATATTTAAATACATTCTTAAAAGATAGTGGAATATATTTTGAAATCCATATAACAATGAAGGCGGGATTAGAAAACTGGTAAGTTGTTGTTTCGCACTGCTTTTGGAGGATAAGTGGTAAAAGGTGAAACGAACGCAATAGCATTAAGAGGGTGACACGTGGCATTCTAAAACCGCCTATTTTGTGTAGGTTTGGAACAATTAATTAACATGCAACTTTCTGTGTAAATTCCGTCGGATTGGAAAGTTAAGAAAAGGCAGAGTCTAATGACCGTTCGATTAATGAAAGGTTGATATGCATGTGAACGCAGCACAAAAGACACAGTCAACGACAGTTTATGAAGAAAAGGTTGAACATGGCAGAAAGGCTCGGGTAAGGACCTGACACAGAGAAAAGGGCAGGATTGAGTGTTTAGAAAAGCGGTGAGGGTTGAACGTTGTAGGCACGAGAAAAAGAGGCAGAGTCGGGAAATAGGAGAATATGGTGGCACCATTGGAAACACAACAGCTGGGTCAAGTTAGGCCAAAATGAAAGTTATCCAAAATTGTGTTGAATATAATAGCAGGAACCGAAACGACTCTGACAACAGCAGAAAAGACTAATGCACAACGAGCAAAGAGATGAAAGGGCTGAGTGAAATATATATTTTTTTAGCTGTAAATGTAAATGAATTAATTATTTTTATTGTATGTGATGCAAAGGCAAGTCTCCATAGGCAAAGAAAAACTCCTCTGTAATACTAAAATGTATACATACTATTATATTATTTTGAATGGGCTGGACAAGAAAATGAGAAGGGGGAAGGCAAAGAGTCATACATGTTCATTTCAAATTCCCTGTGGAATGCACAGAGTTATGAGGTGATCTCTATAAATAATGTTACCAGCATATGCATAAAAGAGAGAGAATGGAGAAAGAGGTGAGAGAATGTAATAAGAAGGAGCAGAGAGAGGAGTTGTGAAGATCTAGAGATGATATAAAGAAAATTTGAAGGCTGGAAGGACAGAAGTAAAGAAGGAGAAAAATGGAGCTGATATCCAGGTAAATCAGCATATGATTTTATTGTACAGTGAGGGAGTTGGTGCTTCCATTTCAAGTTGTTTCTTGATATATGTCTAGTTGTAGTTGGCTGAGGTAGGAGCCTCCTGTAGGTTGTAGCCTGCAGAAAATAGATGGGATTTGGAGCTTCCTTGCAAGTTGTAGCTTGTAGAATTGAGGTAGTAGCCTCCTGTAGGTTGGAGCCTACATAAAATCAGTGGCGAGAGGGAATTGGAGCTTGCCTTTGCATCACAACAATAATAAGATGTGGTTTTCTCCCTTGTGGGTTTCCACTTATATCTGTTGGCTATGTGCATGATGATTATATGTTGATATTCTATATTTAATCTACCTAATACCTGTTGCTCACTTATTAAGATTGTCGTTCCATTGTATATTAAGTTGATCATGAAATGAAGATGTAAATAAGCGTAAAATAAAGTTTGACAAGACCATGACTTCATTAAACTGATTCACCCCCCCTCGCAGTTTAACCAAGGGTTCAACAAAAGTAAGGGAAGAACAAGAAAGAATGAACAATGAATTAATTGAAAATTATAGTCATAAACTAATATAAACTGAGGTACTAAAAAGGAAAAATGTTGAGACAAAATAAAAAAAGTTTGAAAGTGGAGGTGATTCAAGAAAAACCTGTCCAAAAACACGGAGAAGGAAGAAGAGGACGGAGTTGTAAAAAACCTAGTGAAAATTCAATTTAATAAAATTTAATAAAGGCAAAATAATAAAAACGATTGCGGGACACTTATTCCAAGATGAATTTTGGGAAAAACATCCTAGTGTGGGTGTTCATTTCGGTTATTATTGCTAAGGAAATTGGCAAAGGAAATGGATAAGGTATTTGGAAAGGAAAAGTGGCATTTATTGGTATTTATTTATGAAAATAATGGAAAATAGGAAAAAATGAAGGTGAAATGTTATAGGTTGCATGTGAGGAGGAAATGAAGGTGAAATGTTACAGGTTGCATGTGAGGAGGAAAATGAAGGAAAATATTGGAAAATGAAGAAACTAAAGGAATAATTGATAAAAAGGCTTCTGAAGATCACTCACGTACTTTTTTAAGTTCAGTTTTGGAGCTCTCTCTCTCTCACACACTCTTGGACACTTAGAGTTTTCTTGGAGCATTTCAACATTGGGTCAAGAAGAAAGAGAGAAATTAAATATCAAGCAAGTAAGATCATGATCAAGCACCTACAGCGAGATTATTTGCAGGTATTGATTTGCATGTGTGGTCTCCTTGGTATATTTGGCATGCATGGTTATGCATGTGTTTTCTTGGTTCTCTTTTTATCATTTGCATGGGTTTTGTCAGGTTTGACAATGTTCTTTAGCCTAGCCTTACCTTTTTCGTATATCCATGGTGTGATGGAGTTCTCATGTTTTTGGTTGATTTGGATTGTTGTATGGATTCAAAGTTGAGTGAGGTGGATCTTTGAATGAAATATCACATAGCCTAGCAACGCCTGAACCAGAATGTGGGGTGCGGTAAAGTTGGATAGTGTGTTTCCTCAATGGGCTTACAAATCCTCATCTGGTGAATGGCGAGATATATGGTAAGCCTAGAGGTGGGTGCTCTCCATAGGGCTCAGGAATACAAGGATGGGATATATGGTAAATCCTGGAGAGTGGAGTCTCATTTATGGCCTAGTGATCCATGGATCAGACTATGGATTGCGGGCCTAGACACTAGGAGACAGGAAAATTCCTCACAGTGTAGGTGGAGAAATCTAGTGGCACCCATGATTTTTTTTCCTAGTGATATGGTTGAGATCATGGTAAGTCTTGTTATTACATGTTTATTTTTTTGGCCTAGTGATCTAGTGTGGATTACGGTGAAGCCTGGTTTCTATTGATGAGGGTGAGGTCGTTTAGCCTCGGGAAGCCCCAGTTGGTTCTTTCGGTTCAAGTCCCATATCCATGCTTGGAATATTGAATGGGGGTGATTGGATGAAGAGATTTTTGGCTCATCCAATCTATGGTCGATTGGAATGTGGTAGTCCCATACTAGGTTGTTTTTTCCATTCATTAATGAGAAGTTCTTTCCTTGGTATCTTATGTGTAAATATATTGGTTTATATATGGATTCTATGGCTGATTTATCATTGATATTCCTGTTGTTATTATGTTGGTTGTAAGCATGTATTATGACAGTGATGATGGATGACTCTCATCATGTTTTGATTTATAAATGAATGAACAATGTATCTATGACCTAATATATGATAATGTAGTTAATGATGTAAGGGAACGATACTTCTTAGTGATTCTTAGATAATTTTGAGAACCCTATGCTCAGATCTATTATTTAGACATGTAGATTACATATTTATGACATGTTTGACAAAATTTCTGTCATGGCTAGTAGGGGTCTAGTCAAGTCTTGTTCAAGCGTTTGCATTTAGATTTTTATTTTAATGTTATATTTAAGCTATGAAAGTGTCATGGAATTTTGTGTCGTGTCCTGGTCTTTGAGCCAAAAAAAGTGGAAAAAAAATCACGGTCACAGACTCAGAACTATTGGGAAAAGTCCCCAGTCGCATGCATTCCCTGATGTGCATGTGAATGGAGGTTTCCAGCCACATTCTTACCCATGTCAAGCATAAAATTGGGGGGTTGATGTCTGAAAAGGTATGTTTGATGCAGGAGCTAACCTTATGGAAGGTTTTCATGGCTCTTGTGTGTCATTTAGTAGGTGTATAAGGTTAGTGTAGTTGTGTGGTGATGGTTATGACTTCCTTAAGGTGACCTGGGAGGTTGAATCAGATCATAGTAGCCTCTCATCACATGTTTACCCCGATTAGTCTATTACTTGGGTAGATATGGAAGGATGGTGTTACAAGAGCTACAAGGGGATTTCAAAAAAATAAAATCCCCTACATTTAATGGTGAAAAGGAGGATTCGGAAGCATGGTTCCTTAGTATGACAAAGTATTTTCAATTTTACGAGTAAGAGAGTAATTTGAAGGCCAGTTTTGCCATTTATAAATTACTAGGGAAAGTTTCTCTCTAATGGGAGGATGTCAAAATTATGCATACACTAGAGGAAAGGAATAAACAATTTCCTAGGAGGAGTTCAATAAATAGTTTAAGTCCAAATAATTGAATGAGTGATATTATGATGATCGAGAAAAAGAGTTTCATGAGTTACGACTGGGAAAATTAACTATGGATGTGTTTGTGGCTAAATTCACTAATTTTCTGAGGTACATCCCTTACATTAGGGAATAAAATGCAAAGATGCACATAATTTTAAATTTCATACCCATCCCTTATAAAGAAAGAATTTAGTTCGACAATACTAAAAAAATGGACGAAGCAATAAGCCTTGTGTAGGTAAATCCCCTCTGTAGAGAGAGGCTATCCCTCTAGCCCTAAGGTGGGTCTAGCAGCAAGAGGACATGCTAATGTGTTGGTTCCTAGTTAATGAATGAAATGATTTGGGATAGATTGTCCTACCTGTGATCCAACGTGGTTGTTGTAACTGCAGCAGCGGTTTACTGATCCACATCCTGACACGTCGCGATCCTTTAGCAATGGTACTCGAGTGCCTGCACAAAGATCAAAGGATGAAAGCAGCATACAAGAAAATAATTGCATTCATAACTAGCTAATTAGTCAAGGAGAATTAAACATATTGCGTAAGATAAATCACATCAACACAAGGCAAGATTCAAAACATCAGTCATGTATATATTAAGAGAAAGAAAGAGTTTACAACTAGAGCCTTGACGTCATAGTCTCCTTCAGTGGGCGCAGTCAAAATGTGTCTCGAGCATTTTTCAAGGAATTTGGACGTGGTGAGGCAAAAGCCTAAGCTCTCTCTCAACAAGGGTGTCTCTTTCTACTCTATCTCACACTAGCTATATCAGTCTATTTCAGCAAAATGTTCAACAATTCCTATTCATCTAACTGCATGTATGTGAGAGAGGTGTATTTATAGATGGAGAGGAGGAGGTTGGGATTCCTCATATGGTGGAAGGGAGGCCTTATCCTTTGGGAGGTTACCCCAAAAGGAGGAAACAAGAAGCCAAAGGAAGGTGCTTGTCGTTATGCAGTTGAACAACCTAAGCTGACTCGCTCAGGAAGTGGTTAGCTTGGAAACTTCGCTTCTATATTTTAAAAAATTTTCCAAAAACAGCTTAGCATGGGCAGCTCACTTGGATAGAGTATTAATGGGCGCGAAGCCCAGTGTTAATTTCCTTTATCAGAGTGAGGCTGTAACTACCTGCCAACACAAACCCAAAAGCATGTGTTTTTGATGGTTTGTTCTAGGAAAATTTAACAGAGGAAATGTTCTCCTCATGGCAAGGGATGCAATGACCCTTTTTGCAAGGCATGAAACTTCATATAAGTCATAGAAATGGCCCTCCCATGTGAGGTATTTGGATTGCAGGGATGGTGAAAAAATTCTGTGTAACAGATGCCCCCTAAAGCATGAGATCTAAGAGAGAGGAAGGAGTGAAATGCTTTACAAAAATGCGTTCAAACCAAACATCGTTTTCGGAATACCTGCAAGTAAAAATACAACTGATATCTTTGATACATGAACATGTGGCATGGGCATAGCCATACATAATAGAGTACATAAAAACTGAGATCCGAGGTATGGACGTAGCCATCCAGCAATAAGGATCAACAAATAGACTCAAGTATGGTCGCAGCCATCGAATAAAAAAAGAGTCATGCATACAGTCATGATAAACCACAATATCCTGCAGCCTGGATCTTATCAAACAAAACCCTGGGTCTTGCACTCCATCTCGACCCGAACAAGTACAAATTCAAGCATGCGAATATGTGAGATGAAGTCGAACATGCAAGAAAGTCACATGATTACCAGCCAATAATGAAAGTTGTTAATAGGCATGAGAGAAACCACCAATAATGACAATGGTTCTCAAGGTACAACTAGTACAATCCACAGAATGCGAATAGTGATCTGGCGTCGAAAACCCACAAAATCACTCGATCGAAGGTCAATGATGTGGACCTGTCGTCGAATGCGAAGAACTTGCCATTGAGGCATGCAAGCTCCAAGGTAACGGAAGGGAGTCTCTATGTAAACTTCCTAGATATTGAGCTAAATTCGAAAAGAAGTAACCTGGTCAAAGGAGGGCCATAATGTTTCCCACATCATCAACATGATATAGAGGACCATGATGACAGTGAATCAATACCAAACAGAGGATAAGAGGGAGGTTGAAAACTGCAAAGGAAAAATTCTCTTGAACCTATCAGTGACACGACTACAGATTTGGCAGTATTTGACATCAAGGGATCTGAGGTCATGATGACGTGGCAAAGAGCAGATGGGAGGTCAAAACAGATTACCCAAACCCATGGAGGAAAAAATGACGAAATGAGATGTCCCCAACTCAGCACGAATGCAAATGAGTGTCATGTTCAAGAGTGACATACTGCCAACACGACTGAGAATTGGTTCCATTTTCCCCCACCATTGTTGGCGAGTACCCAATCTATTTTTGGAAAACAAGCTTGAAGGGGATATCATATGCTTGTAATGTAAGTTTTTCCTTCAGAGAAATCCATCCTAGTACATTTTACGAGCCCTAGGAAGGAGGAACTTGGTTACGTCACGATGACGATTTCCGATGTCATTTAGGGTTTAACGAGTCACGGAAAGGAAGAACTCATCATCTCTTCATGTTTAGAGAGTTTGAAAAGAAGTGGAAAAGAAAAATCCAGCAGTCCCTTTTCGTAGGTAGTCTCACAGATCCAAAAAGGTAGAAAACTATATCTAAGATAACCTCTTAGTCGTGATAGGCTAAGGTATTCCTTTTTCGTAAATAATCTATCCCTGCCCGAAAAAGGGGTAAACGTATACTGGGTAGATATCATTTCGCATCCATTTACTGAGTTAAAAATGACAAGAGTCTCAGAAATATTTTCAATTTTAGAGAAACGGAAAAGAAGTAAAATATGACTCCAATAGTGACTTTTTCTTGTTTTTACCGAGTCTGAAAAAGTATAAAATACAACTCGTTACTTCATCGCCATTACATTGAAAATCTGTAGCCACACAAGAGACACGCGTAAAACCCATTTCTCGAAATAACATAGCAAAATAATTGAAAAATACATTTAAAACCTAATTATGGTTCTAAAAAGTTATAAAATGCCAAATATGGTAAAAAATAAATTAATTTTCACTTTTACCTCTTATGAGTAATTCGTTACCCTTTTTCACTGCGATATTGCGGCGTCGACAGCGGGCAATCCGGAAGACCAATCTTGAATCCATCAGTTCCAGGTAAGAGATAACATCCTTCCCTGCATTTTGATTGTACCTTCATTACCTACAACCCCACATTTTTAAATCTATGGGGGAGTTTGAAAAATCTAGGGCGCAGCGGTTGGCACGGGTATCGGGCATGAACCTACAGCAATCGTCCTAAAATTTGAACTACGGTGCGCCAACTGCGACAATCAATTTTAGCATGTGATTTTAAACAAGGAGGCCCAAATTAATGATTTAAAAGCTTTGGATTTGGCTAATGAAAATCATATGAATGTTTTTTCAAGTGTGAAATGGAAAAATGGTGATCGAATGGAAAGAACGAGAACACAGTGAAGAAGATGAGGAAGCCATGGGAAATAGAAGATGCATGGAAGCTCTTAGAGATTGTGGGCTCAAGAAATTATTTATGACACCATGTCTCAGAGCTCAACCGGAGTTGTTGTAGTACTTGATCAGTGTCTGGGACGTTGATCAGGAAAAATTCATTATTCATGACCAAGAACTTGAGATTGAAGCCTCAGATGTTTATTTCATAACCGGACTGTGGCAGAGGGGGGTAGTACCAATCCTGACCGGCACCCAACCCTCAATGAAGAACATGAGAATGGTTATTGACAGGATGTGCCTAGGGGCGAGGAAAGGATCAGGAAGCAGAAAAGTGGACATCCAAACTATTCTGGATTTGGCACTAAAGGTAGTGTTGCGCACCATTACACGAGCTACAGGATCGCAGGAGCGGCATGAGGCCATAAAGACACAGCTACTTCTTGCTGTAGATTGCATGGCACCAACCCTCTACAACTGGGTAGAGGCAGTGAAAATCAACATGAAGCATCAAATGAAAAAGTGCAAGAAACCCAAGCTGAAGCAGTTTAGTTACAGGTCCATACTGGTATCGTTCATCTTGGAAAAACTACCAATATTTCAGCGTCAGGAGGTGATAGTTTCAACACCACCAGCCCAAGAGCCATGGATGGCTAGTTGGGAAGCTTTGATGCCAATGTCAGGGGGTAGTCAACAGATTTCCTAGAGACCAGATTTCTTTGAGTGGCTCCACCAACAACTGTTTGTCATAGAAGATTGGCCCTACTCTGGCACAGATTTCATGGGTGATGCAGATCTCCCGCTCCTAGAAGGAGAGGATTGGGATGAAGTACTAGGTGAGACTCATTTTTTATTTTGATGAGTATTATGATTTTTTTTATGCATGTTATGACATTAATCCATGTAATTTCATATGTTGGCCCAGAGAGACCTACAGATATGTCCCTGATAACAAGGTGAATTCCTCGCGAATTTGATGTTGCCCCTCATGGTGAGGGAGGCGAGGAGGAGGAAATAATACACAACTTGGAGGGAATCTCTCATGAGATCCCGGACTATGCGCGATTCGATGATGTTACTCGTGTATACCAGAGACACACTGCAGGGGTGTCAAACCATGTCCACCGCTTGCTCGTATAGGTTGTGACGTGTTATCATGTGCGTCATGCCGAGTAGACACCTAGGTTTTATTTCCACATATTTTTTGAACTTATGACGCACACGAATGCAAACATTCGATATATATATATATATATATATATATATACATCTATTTTCCTCTATGGATCTTGTCATGTGATGATGATTTTTTTTACAAATTACGCAAATGTCTATAAAATAAAATGTTAGCTACTGTATCAGTTAATGCATTCATTCGTCTAGGAATATGTTGATATGTAATGTAATTAAAATTTCTTTCCAGTAAACGAATATGCAAATACAACCTTAAGATGTGAGGGTTTCTATCAGAATAATGTATATTTCTATCAGAATAATGTATATTTCTATCAGAATAATGTATATTAAGTTGAAGAACAACAAGCTATGAGTCTAGGTTAATAATCAATGCACGAATGTCGAGGGTAATAGCCTCGGTTAATAGTTCAATAACAACACTATATTAAGTGACATTGTTTGTAGTTCATCCTAGATAGATACCTTGAAGGTATATCAACTCACCAGCAGGATTATAAATCACCTGGGCTGCTGAAGACAACTTCTGGGTACTGCGGGAAGCACCATCCGTGAAACTGACATAAGGGGTAATAGACATCTGCAAAATAAGCAACAATCCAATAAGCAGGAAAATGCTCGCAAAGAACACCAAGCCAAAATGTACAAAAATTAAAAAAACACCTATGTACACAAAACATGCATGAATGACTCGTGCATATTATTTTTTAAGATACAACCCATTTATGGGCTGATCTAGAGGATGACCTTCATAATCAACAAGCTCATAGGCCCCATTCCGCAAAACGCGTTTAACAATGTAGGGCCCATGCCACATGGGTTGAAATTTTCCTGCCCCCATCTTATCATGAGCTTGGTCGTACAGGAGGACCAGGTATCCTTCTATGAAGGAATGAGGGGTAATCGACTGGTAAAAATGAGCTTTGACCCGCTTTTTCTGTGCTTCAATGACCATAGCAGCAAAGCGGTGAGTTTCATCTAGCCTTTCTAAGTAAAGAAGACGATCTTCTTCTCGCGAAGTATTCGACATTAATTCAACAACTAGCTTCAGCGAAGGTATTTCACATTCAATCGGAAGGGTAGCTTCCAGACTGTAAACAAGCTGAAATGGAGTGAAACCAGTCGCATCCTTTACTAAGGTTCAATATGCCCAAAGAGCCAAAAATAACATGAGATGCCAATTTTATTTGTGCATCCCAATCATACGTCGAAGCATATTGACGATAACTTTATTCATGGCTTCAACCTGGCCATTGGCCTGAGGATAGTATGATGTTGAGCTGTCGTGACACAAACCCAACTTTAAAGTCAACTTTGCCACCATATAATGCCGAAAATGGGAACTATGATTGGTAAAAATGGCTTGAGGGACACCAAACCTAGAAATTACATGATTGAATAGAAACTATGATGTTGTCTTACCGTCAGCCGTAAGTGTAGGCATTGCTTTGGCCCATTTGGTGAAGTGGTCAACTGCTACGATGATTTAAGAATGCCCCCTGGTTGAGTGAGGGTTACACGTCATAAAATCGATGCCCCACTTCGCAAAGGGACCAACGGTGATGACAAGGTGGAGATGGGAAGGCAGTGTGCGCATCTTGCTCTGATAGATCTGGGAATCATGGCACTTATGGACAACAATGATGCAGTCTTTAAATATGGTGGGCCAGAAATACCCAACACAAAGAATTTTCTATGCAGTAGCATAACCAGACATGTGACTGCCATAGGCGCCCCTATGAAAATTATTCAAGTCTTTCTCAGCCTCCTCGAGAGTCAAACACCGGCAGAGAATGGAATCAACTCCGATGCAATAGAGTGTATCTCTGACGATACGATAGGGTTTCGATTGATGACATATGCCTCGGCAAGCATCCTTCTTTAACTCAGATTGAAAGGTAGAAGTCTGAAGATATACGATGATATCACCGTACCAATGATCGAGGGTGCTGACAAGAAAAAGCATCATGTATGGAATGTGGTCCTCAAAACCAGACAGAGCGGAGTTAGAAGGGAGAGAGTAGATTATATCGGCGATGACTAATGATTTCTTTGACTTGGTAGTAGTGAACTCCAAATCGAACTCTTGGAAGATGACAATCCACTTCGAGTAATTTCCCCCCAGTAATTGACGAGATAATATGTCATAGGGTTGTAGTCATAAATCATAGTCACTGTACGCAATATAATGTAGTGACAAAAATGTTGAACATCTTGAACAACAGCCGACGCCAACTTCTTGAAATGTGCATATTGTATTTCAGTATCGATAAGGTTACGAGACAGATAATAAATGACATGCTTGTTACCATCATCATCATCTTGTACCAAAACCATGGCAATCCTGATGAAAGCGGTGACCAAATAGAGGGAATAATCGCGATGATAATTTGGAGGACGCAATAGAAGAGCGTTGACAAGCAACGTCTTCAGTGCATCGAAGGACTTTTGGGCGATCTCATCCCAGAGGAATGGGACGCCTTGCTTTAGTAATAGCGTAAATCCTTTAGCCACTTTGGCATAGTTAGGTATAAAATGGCGTAAGAAGTTAGCTTTCCCCTATGGCCTCTGCAGCTGATGTAATGAGGATGGAGAGGGGATATTAACAATAGATTCAAATTGGAGTGGATCGAGACAAATCACATCTTTGGAAATGATAAACCCTAAGAGTCTACCAGAGTCAATGCATAAGATGCGCTTATGCGGATTCAGCCAGATGTTATAGTGTTGACAACAAAGAAAAATCTGACGGAGATGATCAAGATGGTCTTTACACTTAGCTGAATGATCTGAAAGGTCATCTCGGTAAGGCTGAACAATGTGCTTGATATCGTGGAAAGCATATGACATTTCTCGCTAAAATGTAGCTGCAGAATTTTTCAAACAGAAAGGGATATTTTTATAAGTGAAAGTACCCCAAGGACATATAAAGGTGGTCTTAAGTTGATCATTTGGAAGAATTTTAATCTGGTTGTAGCCATAAAATCCGTCCATAAGGGAAAAAATCTCACTCCAAGCATACTCATCAATGATTTGATCAATAAAGGGAGTAGGATAATTATCCTTAGCGCAAGCATGGTTAATGTCACGATAATCAACACAGACACGAATGGTACCCTATTTCTTATCTACAGGAACAATATTGGAAACCCATTATGTCAAGGGAATTAGATAGATAAAACCATCTTTAAGAAGTTTTTCAACTTCTCCCTTAATAGCGACAACCTTGCTAGGGTGCACAAGACGAAGACGCTGGCGAACAGGCTTTGCACTAGGATAGGTAGGAATCTCATGCACCACTATACTTGGATCAATGTCGGGCATCTCTTTTTAAGACCATGCAAAGACGTCGCGAAACTCGTAGAAAAGGCTAGTATAGACCTGAACCTCATCGAAAGAACAGGTCACCCCAATATGGATGTTCTCGACAATTCCTGATTTGATGGAAATGTCGATAGGCATCGGTTGTGTGATATTACTCAAGTTACCTTCCATAAAAACTTCGTGTGCCAGAATAGGCATTTGAAGTGGTGGAGAAGGAATCTGAGAAGAAAACCTCTCAAGACACGTAGACATGGCCCCAAGGCCAGGCATGAACGAAGAACAATGATGACTATCGTCCCAAGGAGAATCCTCGAGAGACATAGTTTCCACGATGGATTAATCAAAGGGAAATATCTCTCTCAAGGGATTGGGTGAATCTAAATCGTCGAGCCAAGGGGATTGAGAATAAGTATGAAGAGACATGCCCAAAGGAGCATGATCAGAAGGTGAAGGATCAGAAGCCGAAATAAGTTCATAATAATCAATCTCGATTCGAATTAACGACATTGAATCTCCAAATGAATCAATCTGCTTGAGGGGTGATCCATTGATAGCCAGACCTAGAGATCATATTAATCTGAACAGTGTTGGGTGGAGGAAGAGGAAAAATACCCATGAGGGTAGGTTCTTTGAAGAGACCCAGCCCTATGCTCTCATAGGCGTAGGAATTTGATCTACGTATGGAACGTTGTTCTCAGAAGAATAAGTGAAGAACGACAACTGATCGATAGTAACAATCATTCCTTCATGCAGAAATCACAAAACACAAAAGAGAGTGGACAGAATGCACAATATAGCATGGGTCCAACTGTGACCAAGGAGAAGATTGTAATTGATGTTGGCATCAACTACTTCAACCTCGAGGTTGACTGTCTTCCCTTCTAAGGTAATCAGTAAACTAGCGAGAACACTGAGAGGTTTAGATTCCCTTCCATCAAATGCTTCTAGAGAATTTGGAGATGAATTGAGAGCTGGAGAACCAATATTATTTTAGCAGGTAGATGACATGACGCACGTAGACACAACCTCGTCCACGGTCGCTTGATGGATATTCACTCCATTAATGCCAACTTGTATGATGAGCGCAAGCTCGTGAGGGAGATGCCGGACAAAATTCTCCAAGTTGAAAGTGATAAGGCTTGAATCAGCAGGATCAACCCTGCCGATGGCAGACAGCAAAGCCTTCCATTAAGACAGACTACTCTAAAGTACTTCTAATGCAGACATTGCAGATGACACCTGAGCCAAATCCTCAACAATACTGTAATGTTGAGCAGCACGGGTGACCCCATGGACTCTTATATATAGAAAGGAGGTATTGTCATTTGTATCATCCAAGAATTTTTCATTTATGTAATGTAAAGGAGGTTTCCCCTTCGAAGTGGCTAATTTCTAAGGCATTGATCTCTCTTTTCTTCTATTTTTGGAGCTAGTTTCATAACATTTGGTATCAGATCTTTGGATTCTAGGGTTTCGTTGCTTCAAACAGGTCATCATGGAATTTTTTATATAACTTTTTCTCTCCGAAGGTTCAAAAGATAATAAAAAAAGCCATTTGCGAAAAAATCCTGAGGAGCTTCGTGTAAAAATTTCAAATCTAGGTTTGCAATATTTTTGGAGATATGATCTATGGAAGTTAAGGTTTTTGTTGGCTCCCTAATTTCATCTCAAATAGATTACCTTGGAAAAATCATCATAACTCTTTCTCTGAGCATCAGATTTGAATTCTGTAAAAAATTTCCAAAATTATATGGAATTTAGTTTCTTGTATGTCAATTTCAATGCCAAAGGAGGAAACAGTGACATGTGGCACGTCATACAAGTGCTCTCTATTGAACCAACCCGTAATTAGGTCATTGTGGGAGATTGAGCATAAGTTTTCCTTGAAGAATAAAAATAAGGTAAGACTTGCGGCATTGGAAAGAAGGTTCAGAGGGATATTAAAGGATTGAAGATAAAAACTTGGGGATCCGAAATTACAGAGATACATCAGTTTCAATATCGAGCTCCTCAAAAGGAAGAAAAAGGTGTGCATTTTTTTTTTCAAATTGCATAAGTTTTGTTTGAAAAATCAGTTTGAAGTGATTCCAAGGGCATATTGAAGCATAGATATTAGTATTGGGTTCTAAAATTCCCCCCCAAAAAAAATAAACACTCATTAAGCCCTTAGAAGGCTCTACTATGACTCATGAAGAGAAAGAATAACAACATGATATATCAAAATTGCAAGAGAAAGTGCAACAACTTCCGTTATCGCAAAGAGCAACAAAAAATGAAATGGAAGTTTTCAAGAAAGACGTGGAAGATAATATGGATGTTTTGAAGAATGGAATGGAAGCTAAGATGGATGACATGGAAGAAAAAATGGAAGACATGAAGAATTATCTAAATACATATAGGAAAGGTTTGAAGGAAGTTTTGACAAAGTTGATATAATAAATGATTCCTAATGGCAAAAAGATAGTAGAGGAAACTCACGATGAGAAAAAAATAACTGTTAATCATGATTTCATAAAATATAATGTTGGATTGAAGACCCATCATATTCCAAATATTGTTATGAAGAATTTTGATGGCAAGGATCCCGTAACATGGATACTACAGATGGAGCAATATTTTGATCTCAATAATGTGCAAAAAACACAAATGGTACGCATTGCAACTTGATATTTAGAACAAAATACATTTCTATGGTATCGATGGCTTTTCTCTTGTAAAAAAATTGTCACTTGGTCAATTTTATGGAGGAAATGATAGCACATTATGAGGATACAAAGAGAAACACCTTCTTTATCCAATTGATAAATCTCAGAAAAAAGGGTTCAGTGGTGGAGCACATTGAGGACCTCCAAAAATTGAATATAGGGGTAGTTGATATTCTAGAGGAACACATGTTTGATGTCTTCATAGGGATTTTAAAGGAAAACATCCAACATGAGGTTCTTTTGGGAAATTGATTCATTGGAGAAGGCATTCAGGTTGGAAAGAAAAATTGAATGTAAAATTATGGCGACAAGGAAGCCTACCACTCACATCTATAAAGATGGAAGTGTTGCTACTCCTAGACTTCCACAACCTACAAGGTTGACACAACAACAATTGGAAGAAAAAAGAGAAAAATGGCTTTTCTACAGTTGTGATAGCAAATACAATAAAGATAATAAGTGTGTTAAGAAGAAATTATTTTACATAGATTGTGAAAAGGAGGAATAAAATGAACAAGAAACTTCAAAAGAGGAGGATATACACTAGGAACCAACCCTAGAGAAATAAGAAAGGGAGAGGTGTGCACCTTCTACATTTCAAGAGTTGATGAATTCCATTTTCAAACCTTTCCTTAGAAAGATGCATTTTCATGGACTCTTGAAGCAAATAAGGCCTTTGAACATCTCAAAGAGGAAATGTACCTAGCACATATCTTAGCTACGCTAGACTTCACAAAAACCTTTATTGTGGAATGTGATTCCTCAGGAAATGGAATTGGTGTTGTTTTAATGCAAGAAGGAAGACCCATTACTTTGAAAGTCTTCCAATCGAAGGAAAGTATTTACAAAAAAATATTTATGAGAAGGAAATGTTGGCAATACTAAATGCACTAAAGAAATGGTGACCTTACCTAATTGTAATACACTTCAAGGTAAAAACTGATCATGATAGTCTTAAATAATTTTTGGAACAAAGACTATCTTCAGAAGAGAAAAAAAAAAGGGTCACAAAGATGTTGGGTTATGACTTTGAAATCATTTACAAAAAAGGGAAACTAAATGTTGTTGCAGATGCACTCTTAAGAAAGGATGAAGAGGTGGAAACATTTATTTGTGTCGTTTCTATTATCCAACCAGATTGGATAACTGAAGCAAGGGATGAATGGAAGAATGATGAAGAAGTGTGGACACTCATTCAAAAGTTGCAGCAATATCCTAACACATCTGATACATTTAGTTGGAAAAATGATTCCTTATGGTATAAATATCGCTTATATCTTTGTAAGAATTCCCATCTAAAAAAAAAGATTCTTTTGGAATTTCCCACCTCTCCCTTAGAAGGACACTCGGTATTTTTAAAAATTTACCACAGGGTAAAGAAATAATAATTTTGGGATGGCCTTAAATCTAATATTCAAAATTTTGTGGCAGAATGTTTGGTTTTTCAAAAAAATAAAGTTGAGACAATTAAGATCCCGGGTCTTCTACATCCTTTATCCATTACAAGTCAAAGTTGGGAGGAGGTTTCAATGGATTTTATCAAATGTTTACTTAAGTCCAAATGAAAGAGTGTCATCATGGTGGTAGTTGGTAGACTCACCAAGTATGCACACTTTTGTGCATTATCTCATCCATTTAAAGCAAGTAAAGTTGCTACTGCATTTACAGAAACAATTCAGAAGCCACATGGAAACCTAAATATTATTCTAAGCGACAGAGATCCCATTTTTACTAGAAATTTTTGGACGAAATTATTTTCTTGTTTGGGTACTCACGTATATCATAACTCATCTCATCATCTTCAATCTAATGGGAAAACTGAGATAGTGAGCAAACACTATCTCAGTTTGGAAGGATATCTTCATTGTTTTTTATCTGATAAACAAACACAAAGGGTCAAGTGGTTACCTCTGGTTGAATGGTGGTATAACACTTCCTTCCATATTGCAGAAAAAATGACCCCATTTATGGCACTTTATGGATATCTTCTACCGTCCATCACATCATCTTTAAGAGAAAAATCTATGGTTCAACCACTGGAAGTTCACATCAAGCATTAACAACAAGTTCTCCAACTCTTAAAGGATAACCTAAATTTGGCACAAAATGAAATGAAACAACATGCATATCAACATCGTAGTGAGAGAAGTTTTGATGTAGGAGACTGGGTATTTTTACAGCTACAACCATACAAACAAATCACCCTCAAGGAAGCTAAGAAGGATAATAAATTATCGCCAAAGTACTATGGTACTTACAAGGTGTTGCAAAAGATCGGTACTATGGCTTACAAATTGGAGCTTCTTTCTTTGTCTTGAGTATACCTAGTTTTCCATGTTTCGTGCTTAAAGAAGGTTATAGGTGACAAAATTCTAGTTCAAAAAATATTGCCAGAACTTGATGAGGAAGGAAAAATCATATTGGAAGCTGAAGCAGTCACAGAAATAAGAACTCGACAACTACAAAATTGATCACTTTGATAGTATATCATATAGTGGAAGAACTTACCCACTGAAGATTCCACATGGAAGGATGAGAATTTCATACAGAAGCATCCAGAGTTACTCAAGCATTGAGGAAAACACTTTTTTCAAGGAGAGGGGCATGTTAGGTCCCTATATTACTAGTGTAGTCCCTTAGTTTTGTTAGTGTAGCCCCCTTTATTGTTATTTTTGTACCACTGTAGGCCCCATATTGTTATTATTGTGCCCCATAAAAGCCACTATTGTTATTATTGTTAGGTCGACTAGGATTATATTGTGACCCCATGGACTCCTATATATAGAAAGGAGGTTTTTTCATTTGTATCATACAAGAATTGTTCATTTATGTTATGTAAATGAGGTTTCCACCTCAAAGTGGCTGATTTCTAAGGCATTGATCTCTCTTTTCTTCTATTTTTGTAGTTGGTTTCATAACAGATATACCTTGGAAACCTTCAAGTGGGGAAAACCAACAAAAATTGAGTTTCTTATTAAGCTTCAGGAAAATTGTTTTCTTACAAAAATTAAACAAAAATTTTCTTTGGAAAATACCAAAGAAAAGATCTAAGGCCTCCTTCCCTCACTCAGTTCTTATATCACCCACATGCAAGGCTTCAAAGGAAAATTTTATGTACAAAAAAACCCGATCTCTCGGCCTAAGAGGAAACTCAACATCTCTGTTGATATTTCTCTAGCTAGCTCGATATAACCTCTTATTTCTCTTGCTACCAAATAATATGCTCCACTGAATCCCAAATTGTTCCAAATTGAATTTTCATATCCTTTGGTTTGAACCTTTGGAAATTCATTAATTAATTTCTGTACGAGATAATTAAGGTGACTCATTGCATGTCATGGCACATGATCCATGCATAATCACCTCCCAATCTATAATATCAATATGGATGAGGTATAGAATATAATGGATGGGAAGAGAAAGGAAAGAAAGAAAAAAACAAGGATGAAAAAAGAGGAAAGAAAAAGGAGAAAGGGGGAGGGGTGGTCAGGTGCGAGTGGAATCATGTTAGAGGAGGAAAGGAGAGAGGAGGATAGTATAGATGGAAGTAAATTAGCATGACCACGAAGGGTGAGGAAAGTGGTTTTAAAGGCTAATTTTAATTAATTGCATGCAATCATGCTACTTGGTTTTTCATCTCTCCTCCTCCACATGCCAACTCAACTGCCACCTGGAACTACTAGGTCATTTCCAATATCGTAATATGGAAATTTTCAAAACTTCAAACTCTATAATTATTTTTAAAATTTTCAGTCAATAAGTTTTTTTTTTAATTGACTAGAGGAATCAACAACTGGTTTGTTTCATACTAATGTGACACAGGGTCAATTTCGACCATTACCACTATAACCCCTTCGTGCATGCGTATACCCCTTTTGTAGAACCAAATAAATCAATGGGTTCTGAAGCTTGAACCTCTTGGTACATAAAACTTCAATTTCATGACCAACTATAATTGAGTTACCCCTTAGGGGTTATTAACAAGGTTTATTTTATTTTATTTTATTCAACGCAATATTGATAACTCTACTACTATATTTAACCCATTTCTTCACTAACTCTAATCCCATAACCATTTATTAGAATCTTAAAATTTTCATTCTTTGTTGATTTCAAATAAAATTGAAAATTTCTCCCATCTCTGTCCCCTTAGAAATTCTAGCAAATAGTTTCCATGCATCTTGTCATCTTTCTCTATAAGAAAATTTGGACCCATATGGATCAAGTGTTGTAACATGGGCTCCAATACTAATTTGTAACACCCCCATTCGACCACTCGGGTGTATCACCACCTCTATAACCTGACCTTTTTGCAATTTACCCTTCAATTTTATTCATGTACCATTGGTGAAGCATGTTTTATCATTCTACCGTGCAATGAATTCATCTATAGGAATGTAATTACATAAATGTCACCATTTAAATGACCTTTTCCATACAACAAATTAAAATATATCAAGCTGTGAGGGTTAGCTTAATAGGTCTTGGTCTTGTTGCTAAAGCATCTTTCCATTGGGAGGTCATGGATTCAATTCTCCTCGACTCCCTTTGAGCTATATTTGTTTATTTTGGCCAGGGGGATGTAGATCCTTCAATGGATTTTCCTTGAAAAAAAATAAAAAAAAATATTGACATAAAAAAATAATTTAAATATAAGAATAAACACTTATTTGTAGATATCTCGTTTCATATCTTAGCCATTGCACCCAACAATAGACAATGTTTCTCATAATATTTCAATGATGGTTATGCCCAAGCTAGTCCCATGAATCTAGAAGGAAAAATGCTTATTTAAAATTGGCTATGGCACCTAATTAATGTTGAACATGAATAGTTCCATAATACCAAACTTTAACAACCTTTCACTATTAATTTCACATTTTCTATCATCTCACACAACCCATGGTAGTGAAAACCCTTCTCTACACTTGCAATCCATTGGGCTATGTGACTACCCTTCTATGGGTTTTCAATTCAGCTAACTAGGGATGCCTCAGACTTGTACCAGATAGGAGTTCCATTTACCCTCAAGAGGTTTTTCTTTGTACTTTCCTGGCTTCACACCAAGGTAACCTATCCAATTTTTAAAATCCACCTAGGGTTTTACTAGGAGCCAATCATGTCATAGGTTCACCCATTCTTCCCCTATGGTTAATCCAATTACCTTCCGTTGTAAGAATGATACAATGGATGATGGGATGTCTCTAGCACACTTCACTTTTATGTGCGTGTCCCTCCTCTAACAAATGAAATCTCTAAAGTCTTATAAAATTAGGATGAAACATTCATACTTAGGATTATTTGAATAATAGCTTATCCACCTACGAGTAAGTCCTTCATCACTTAGCCCTATGCCACATTTTCATATTCATGGAGTTTTAGCCACCCCATACTCTATTGTTTGACTTGCTTTATAGCAATGGTTTATTTTATTAATGTGATTTCATACCTACAAAAATAGGATGTGTGGCTTCAAAACATGTAAACATAAGCACAATGATGTAAAACGCTTGTACATGGGCACGATGGCCCCAAAATAATCCTTGAATCACTATGCTAAACATGATATGTACATCACTCACATAGGAGTCATCATAGAGGTGTTACATAAAAATTAAGATTTTCTTTTATATTGCTTTAGAACAGTGGTTAAGTTTTTAACATAAAACAAATAAGAAAATGTTTAGGATTAATCATTATTAAAATTAAATAAAATTAAAATCACTTCAATTAAAAAATTACTAACTTTTTAGAGTAATTTACTATTTTTATACATTTATTTTACTTAAATAATCACATCCGTTACTAAATAAAATATTTTATTTTAATTAATATTATGGCTCGGTCCATAAAGTATTTCATTTAGGTAATTATTAGAGTAATTTACTATTTTAATATATTTCATTTACTTAAGTAATCATATCCGTTATTAAATAATATATTGTATTTTAATTAATATTATGGATGGGTCCATAATGTATTTCATTTAAGTAATTAAAGGTATCACCCAACAACTATCAAGAAAATGTATAAAACTACAAAAAGGAGGAGTCTCCCTAACTACACATTGTATTGATACTCGTTGTGTGATATCTTTAATTAAGTAATTGAAATACATTATGGATTAACCCATAATATTAATTAAGTAAATAAAAATATTATTGAATAATAAATATAACTATTTAGATAAATAAATTGTTATAAAAATAAATTAAAAAATTAGAAAAAATATATAGCAAAGATATTATTTATTTATATTTATATTAAAGAATTATTATTGAATTATTTTAATTGATTCATATATGTATTTTAAATCTAGAATTTTAAGTTTTATTTATACAATAAATTAATAATATTTAGTATGTATTATTAATTAATTACTTGACCAGATCTAGATTAACTGAAATATTATAATTAATTAACTTATAATCAGAACTAGATTAACTAAATATTATAATTAGTTTACACTTTATATACCCTAAATTTAATGAGAAATTTATTAAATGAAATAAAATAATAAATAGAAAATGATTTCAAAATATAAAATATTAATAATATATATGGAAAATGGAGAAATAGAGAAGCTGTCAAAACCCTAAAACTAAATAGTTGCCCAAAAAAATTATAGAAGAGTTCATGGGTTGTCTTACAAGGTAGTTTCTCCAAGTCTAGTAGAAGAATTTATGTTTTCCATTCTGTTGGCTTCTAAAATGCAGCTCTCTTTTAGTTATGTGATCCCACTTGTAATTTTATTCAAGTGGGTGGGTGTGAGTAATGGCTGGCAGCCAGCCACTGCAACTTGGTATGGTAATCTACATGGATTTGGAAGTGATGGTAATTGCAATATATATTGAGTTGTTGTTATCATACTATTAGCATTATATGTTGGTAATTGCAACATATATTGAGTTATTGTTATTATACTATTAGTATTATATGTTTGATAGGAAAATGGAGAAAGATATGACTGAATGTTTGATAGGGAAAATAAAACTGTATTTCTAATTTTGTGACAAGAGGCGCATGTGGATTTAGAGGCATAGTGAAAGAATCCCCTTTCAATTCATTAATAGCAGCAGGAAGTCCAGTCTTGTTCAAAGGTGGAAAAGGCTGTGGAGGTTGTTATCAAGTATGCATTCATTTAACTGTGTTTACTAATAGAGTTTACCCTGTATATGTAGATCAGATGAGGCTTCTCATAAGTTTTCTTTACCATGAGAGTTTAAAGTTTACCTTCTAGAGCATTCTCATAAGGTTTTTTCAGTAATAATATAGTTTACCCAGTATAAGATTGTCAAAAAATTTCTTTACTAATAATAAAGAGTTTACCCTGCAGAGGATTCTCATATGAACAGGTAAAGTGCACAGAGAGAGGCGTTTGTTCTGAAAAGCCGATAACTGTGGTGATTTTCTTTACTAATAACTGTGGTTGCGGAGGAGGTGGCAAAACACACTTCGATCTTTTGACAACATTGCAGCTCCGGGTAAAGATGCAGAGCTCCGTAAAATGGGAATCGTGCCCATATCATTCCAACGGTATTTTATTATGTCTCATTACAACTTTCATGTCATTAAAAATTGAAAAAAAAATCATAAGAACTATTTAAATTATTATTACTAATTTTTAAGATAAACATATATACAATTAAAAAACATGAAACGCCAATTATATTTTACTCCACAAATAAAAAGCTTTTATTGATTTTACATCTTATATCTTATTTTTATTTACTAATGGGTGGATGTTGGTGTTCTGCTGACACTTTGCTAAATATTCTGCAATATCCTTCCTAATTCTCGGCCAAACGTAGTTTTTCTTTATTGCAGAAAATATTTGTTGATATCCTGAATGGGAAGCACAAGGGCTTTTCTGAAACCCATCCAAAATTAATTGTTTAATGGTCATATGATTAGGAAAATATATTATTCCTCTAAAATTCAATAAATTATCTTTATTAATACCATATTCAGAGTTAAATTTTATTGGGTTATATGAATTTTCATATACATAGTGTAACGTCAAACTTAATGCATCAACCATCAGATTTTCCTTCCTTTTTAAATGATTAATATCAAAGTCAAATTCACTAAGAAAAGAAGTCCATCTTGCTGGATGGGAATTAAGGTTAGGTTGTTTAAAAAGGAAGGTTAGGTTCTTTAAAAAGGATAGTTAAACTTCTATGGACAGTAATTAACATTTAAAAAAAAAAATATCCAATGGGTAATATCTCCATATGTAATACCCTTCTATTTTTTATGTTAGCTATTTTTATACTTTGACTATTTTTAGGTTTGATGGCTAAGGAAGCCATGTAATTAAAATTATTGTGATGTAATTAATATATTTTCATTAATAAATAATAAGTATATACCCCTTCATTAAAATCCAATGGGTAATATCTCCATATGTAATACCCCTTCTATTTTTTATGTTAGCTATTTTTATACTTTGATTATTTTTAGGTTTGATGGCTAAGGAAACCATGTAATTAAAATTATTGTGATGTAATTAATAGATTTTCATTAATAAATAATAAGTTATAAATTACTTGGGAGAGAAGCACTAGAGTTAGAAGATTCTTTCCAAGACTGGAAACCATTATTGGTGGATCAAATTAAGAGAAGTCTTCCCTTAAATATGTTGAAGTCCGACAAGAAATTTTCTTGTAGCACACACACTAGTGTGGGACAAATAGGTACTAACCATACATTAGTGTTAAGGCCAAATTAATTAATTAATTTGGAGCACTGTCACTTGTAATAGTTAACTGAGCATGATAAACTCAGTTAGCTCATGTATTTCGAGTTGAGAGTGGTTGGTGAGGCATGTAGAGTAATTCTATTAGTTATGGAGTTTGAATTTCATTTGGTGCATTAGTTTAATGCATGAGTAATCAGTTAACTCAGTTAGGTGAGTTAGAGTCAGTTGAATTAGTTGTAACGGTTTGTTGCACTAGTGAAATATCAAGTGAATTAAATATTATTTAATTCACAATCAGTGATCTTCCATGCAATTGATGATTAACATGCATGTCAGTTCCCGTGGAGACCCAAATGAGACAAAGGTTAAAGGGATATTAACTATCAGTTGTGTGATTAGTAGGTTGCCCACATCCAACCACACATCCATTGGATAGCGAATGATCACTTTTGGAAGGCAAAAATTCCTAAAGAATAGGGATTGCATTCATCAGGAATTGCGTAAGCAAGGCAGGTTGTTTACAGGCTGAGAATTGGCTAAGCATTGGTCAGTTTTGTCCAGGACATTGTGAGATAGTTATGAAGGTGCAAAAGACCCTTGTGAGAATAGTACATTATAATTATTTCGTAATTCCATGGTTAATATACAATAGAAGATAGAGGGGTTTTGAGCAGCAAGCTTTCCTCGAGAAATTATCTATGTTGTGGTTTGATTTGATTCTTTCTTTGCTTAAATGTGATTGGCGATTGTGTTTAATTTCCACAATTGATTTAAATAAGGATTCAATATCTAGCTTTAGTACATTGTTAGATCATATTGAATCCATTGATATACACATGTTTATATAATTTCTACATGGTATCATAGCACAGGAAATTACTATAGTGGAGGAGAATTTGAGTTTGTGAATGAATTGAATTCGAATTTTCAAAAGGTATTCTTGGTGCAACCGGCGATTCAAGGCTTTCAATGGCTTGATATTGGAGTATGCACTCGAGGGAAGCTCTAACTATATTTTGTGGAAAGACAGGATGGAGGTAGTACTGGAGGACAATGGGTTGAAAGAATTCATTGACAATGATGTTCCCAAAACCGTTGTAGCAGATGCTGCAAATCTTGATGCTTGGAAAAATAAGGTTGCAAAGGCGACGAGGATCTTATTGGAGGGAGTATGAGATGACATTGTCTCAAGTATCCATGGAAGAGCGACACCATATGCAATGTGAAAAGATTTGACAGATCTATTTCAGAGAAAAAGTGATCATCGAAAATTGGCACTGAAGGACGAGCTTAGCAAAATCGAAATGGAGAAAGGCGATACTATGCCGAAATATTTAACAAAGTTTGTCCAATGTCAAGATGAGATTGGGAGCGTCGACATTACTGTCGCAGATGATGACTTGGTGAGCTTATCTCTTCTAAGACTTCCCAAGAGTTGGCATAGTTATTAGGACTCTGTCAATGGAAGGGAAAAGCTACCAGATTTGGAATGAATTTGGTCAGATTTGGTGCAAGAAGAATTCAGGCAGAATAACAGGGATGGTTCTTCATCTAAGCATGATGATGAAGAATATTTCACTTTGGATGCCAAGGAAAAGAAGGGGAAATGAAATAAATTCCATAACAAATCTGATTTCGACAAAGATGGAAAGAAGCATGACATGTCCAGAGTGAAGTGTTTTCACTGCCAGGAGCATGGACATTATGCCACTGATTGTCCACAAAATAAGACGAACAAGAAGGATTCAGGATCTGCAACTGGTGAGGCCTTGGTCTCATAATTTGAGCTTGACATCTTGCTCATTGCATGCATGGTTTCAAGTGCAATGGGATCGATGTTGTACTTGGATAGTGGTGCATCCTTTCACATCACGAGAGACAGAGAAATTTTCAGTAGCTTGGAGGAGAAGGACATCTAGATGAATATCGAACTAGGTGATGACGGATGGTGTAATGCTACTGGGATTGGTATAGTTACCTTACAAACATAGTTAGGTAAACCCTTTCAATTAAAATATGTAATGCATGTACCAGGCTTGAAGAAAAAATTGGTCTCAGTCGCAATGTTGGAGGATAGAGGCTATGATGTTGTTTTGAGTGAGGGAAAAGATTTCCTTCAACACAAAGCAACAAGACAGGCCAAGAAGATTGGGATTCATGTGAAGAATCTCTATAAAATTGATGTAGATGGTTGTGTAGCATTGATGGGTAAGGCAGACAAAGTGGTGAGTCAGGATGAGGGTGAGTTATGGCATAGGAGATTGGGCCATCTACACCACAGAGCATTGAAGGTCATGTAGCAGATTTATATGGGTCTTCCGAAGGGTACTCTTGCGCAGACAGACACATGAAAGGGATGTACTATAGGGAAGTATGCAAAGGCCACTTTTCATGAGAAGGAGAACTAAGCTTCAGAAATCCTTGGGAGATTTCACTCAAACGTGTGTGGACCATTCTCTATTGCTTCGACAGAAAATCATAAGTACTATGTGATATTTGTTGATGAATTTTCTAGAAAGTAATTGATCTACTTCATGTAGAAGAATGATTAGACATTCTAAAAATTTCTTGAGTTCAAAGCACTAGTGGAGAAAGACATGAGGAAGCATGTGAAGGCTCTTAGGAGCGACAATGGTGGTAAGTACTTCTCAAATGAATTCAATAACTTTTGCAGAAAAGAAGGAATTCAAAGAGAGTTGATTGTGCCTCATAACCCACATTAGAATGGGGTCACGGAAAGAAATAATAGAACAATTGTGGGTGTAGCACGAGTGATGTTGCATGATCAGGGCCTATCGTTGCATCTATGGGCAGAGGCATGCAACACAACGGTATTTGTGCAAAATCATTGCCCTCATAGGATACTTGGCATGAGCACACCAGAAGAGGCTTTTACTAGTAAGAAACCTGATGTTTCACATTTTAATATTTTTGGCTCATCTTTTTATGTGCATGTGACCAAAGACGCCAGGAATAAGCTCTAACCAATAGCCAAGATTGGGATATTTGTGGGGTACACTGATACTACCCACAACTATCGGGTGTATTTTCCAAACAACAGAATGACTGTTGTGAGACGGGATATAAAATTTGATGAGGAGAAAACCATGTGATTGTCCCTTGAGAGGGAGTTGGATTTGCATGCAGAGGAGGAACTCTTGGTTCCAAATAATGAACTTCAATATGTGGAGAAGACACATTCTAAGGATCATGGAGTGGAAAAAAACACTCATGTGGAGCCATCAACCAAAAATGGTAGAAGGCACACCACAGAGTCTGATAGATTGATACTTTATGTGGCAGAGAATGTAGGAGCCCCTACTTCACTGTGCAGATAGAGTTAGTCTCCAGACAAGTTTACTGGATACATGGCTCTTATGAGAAAGTGTATTATGACATAACCATCTTCCTTTGAGGAAGAAGTGCAACAACCAATTTGGGTTGATGCTATGGTAGAGGAGTATGACTCTATCATCAAGAACAGTGCATGGGAGGTTGTCCCAATAACAATCAGAAAATCAGTGGTTGGATCTAGATGGATCTATAATGTGAAGCAAGTTGCGGATGGGAGTGTGGTGAAGTATAAGGCCAAATTTTTGGCTCAGGGAGTCTCACAAGTTTAGGGGATCGACTATGAAGATACTTTCACACCAGTAGTGAAGTACTCTTCCATTAGATCTACCCTTGCACTCTTAGTGCGGATGGGGTGGCACATTCATCGTATGGATGTGAAAACTGTGTTTCTCAATGGATTTATTAAGGAGGAAGTGTACGTAGAGAAACCAGAAGGTTTCGAAATATTTTACAGTGTGTCACATGTGTGTTGACTCAAGAGAGCATTGTATGGTTTGAAGCAAGCACCTCATACTTGGTACACTTGGATTGACAACTATTTCACCAGGTTGGGCTTCATCAAAAGTGAAGAGGATGAAATCCTGTACTAGATTGTGGTTGATGGTAAGCTCTTGATTATCGTACTTTATGTTGATGATCTAATTTTGACAGATGATGAGAAGTTGATAACTTCATCCAAGGAGGATCTTGCAAGGGAGTTTGAAATGAAGGACATGGGACTCCTTCACTATTTCCTTGGTTTGGAAATATGGCAGCGGGATGGTGAAATTTTTTTTTCTCAAGGCAAGTATGCCAAAGAGATACTGGGTAAGTTTCACATGGAGAGCTATAAACCCATGGACACTCCTCTTCCAGAAAATTAGACGAAAGAGGATGCTACTTCAAGAGAAGTAGTGGACGCTAATGCCTATAGGTAGCTAGTGGGTTCACTGATGTACTTGGTGAACACTAGACCAGACATTTGGTATGCAGTTAGCCATTTGAGTCAAGCTATGGTTAAGCTGACCAAGCTCTTTTGGAAGGCGAGGAAGCATGTCTTGAGATATCTCAGTGGTAGTACAGAGTAAGGATTATGGTATAGACAGATAGAGGGATTGAAGATTCAAGGCTTCACAGATGCAGATTAGAAATGAAGTCCATTAGACAGAAAGAGCACATCAGGATGGATCTTCAACATAGGATCGACAACAACTTATGGGTATAGAAGGAAGCAACGATCTGTGGCACTCAGTTCAGCTGAGGAAAAGTACATGGCAGCAAGTCAAGCTGCATGTGAGGCCATTTGGATGTGAAATATCCTGGTTAGTTTGTTTGGTTCTTAGATGGATTCGACTGTGATACTTTGTGATAACCGTAGTTGCATTAAACGCTTGATTAATCCAGTATTCCATGATAGGTCCAAGCACATAGACATCCGGTACCACCATCTCAGAGATTGTGTTCAGAGGCACATTATGTTACTTCATTAAATTCCCACGGAGGATCGGGATGCAGATATTATGACGAAGGCTCTCACCAGGAGCAAATTAGAATACCAAATAGGCAGGATCGGGGTGGCAGGCAATCCATTTCTTGTTGAGAGGGAATGTTGAAGTCCAACAATAAATTGTAGTACACACACTAGTGTGGGACCAATAGGTCCTAGCGATACATTAGTGTGAAGACCAAATTAATTAATTAATTTGGCGCAGTGTTTAATTTAATTTTCCCTTAATTAAATTGGACAATAAAATGTAATATTATATCATGATCACTTATAATAGTTAACTGAGTGTGATAAACTCAGTTATCTCATGCATTTCGAGTTGAGGGTGGTTAGTGAGGCATGCAGAGTAATTCTATTAGTTATGGAGTTCAAATTGCAGTTGAATCATTAATCAGTTAACTAAGTTAGGTGAGTTAGAGTCAGTTGAAATAGTTGTAGTTGTTGGTTGCACTAGTGAGATATCAAGTGAATTAAATATTATTTAATTCACAATCAATGATCTGCCATGCAACTGGTGATTTACTATAAATAGTTGCATGCATGGCAGTTCCAGTGTAGACCCAGTTGAGACAAAGGTTAAAGGGATGTTAACTATCAGTTGTGTGATTAGTAGGTTTCCTGCATGAAACCAGACATCCATTGGATTGTCGATGATCCTTACACAGTTTTAGAAGGCCAAAATTTCTAAAGAATAGGGATTGCATTCATCAAGAATTGCACAAGCAAGGCAGGCTATTTAGAGGCTGAGAATTGGCTAGGTGTTGGTTATTTTTGTCTAGGACAATGTGATACAGTTGTGAGGGTGCAAGAGACTCTTGTGAGAAGAGTGTTTTGTAATTGTTTCATGATTCCATGGTTAATATACAATAGAAGATAGAGGGGTTTTGAGTAGCAAGATTTCCCTCGGAAATTATCTGTGTTGTGGTTTGATTTGATTCTTTATTTTCTTGAATGTGATTAGGTCTTGTGTTTAATTTCCACAATTGATTTGTAGAAACAACAAAAAAAAAGTAAAAGAAAGAAAGCCTAAGCAAGTGGGTTGGTAGACCCAAAAAGTGGGATGTTGATAAAAATATTCTAGGGAAGAATACTTATAAAATACATTACATGGGAATCAATGAGGTTTTTATTTTAGTGGCAAGCTTATCTTAGCTTGAAGGGGAATTGGTGGATTCAATTTGCGGTTGGGAGGAACATGCTAAGCTCCCAAGAAATTTTGTCCAACAACCATTCTGGTTAGGATTATGGTACACTCACTTTGAGTTAAATATTATTTTTTGTTTAAATCCTAGTGATGATAAAATAAATGTATGTTACCCCGAAAGTGGGGAATATTAATAAGATAGAAATTGAGTTCGTGATATATGGTATCAAAGTCCATGTTTCAATACTGGCCTACAAGAGACCACCATTATAACATAATTTAAATAGAGAAAATTTTGAGATGTGTATTCTAACGATGGGTTGTATAATCACAAGGTACCAAGTGAAGCAAGATGAAGATTCGAGATGGTTGATGATCCTACTCCACCTACACTAGAGGGATAGGGAATATATGTGGAGTTGGGGGGAGGATATACCCCACAAAAAAATCAATTTTTGGATATTATTAGAAGTATACAACAAGACTTAACTTACCTAAAAACCAACAATGAATGTCTGCAGAAAGTAAGGGAAGAACAAGAAAGAATGAACAATGAATTAATTGAAAAGTATAGTCATAAACTAATATAAACTGAGGTACTGAAAAGGAAAAATTTTGAGATAGAATAAAAAAAGTTTGTAAGTGGAGGTGATTCAAGAAAAACTTGTCCAAAAACACATAGAAGGAAGAAGAGGATGGAGTTGTAACAACCCTAGTGAAAAATCAATTTAATAAAATTTAATAAAGGCAAAATAATAAAAACGATTACGGGACACTTATTCCAAGATGAATTTTGGGAAAAACATCCTAGTGTGGGTGTTCATTTCGGTTATTATTGCTAAGGAAATTGAAAAAGGAAATGGATAAGGTATTTGGAAAGGAAAAGTGGCCTTTATTGGCATTTATTTATGAAAATAATGGAAAAATAGGAGAAAATGAAGGTGAAATGTTATAGGTTGCATGTGAGGAGGAAATGAAGGTGAAACGTTAAAAAATAGGTCGTGAAACTCGCGAAAAAGGCTAGTATAGCCCTGAACCTCATCGAAAGAATAGGTCACCCCAATATGGATGTTCTCGACAATTCCTGGTTTGACGAAAATGTCGATAGGCATCGTTTGTGTGATATTACTCAAGTTACCTTCCGTAAAAAAATTTTGTATTAGAATAGGTGTTTGAAGTGGAGGAGAAGGAATCTTAGAATAAAACCTCTCAATACACATAGACATGGCCCCAAGGCCAGGCATGAGCGAGGAACGGTGATTACTATCATCCTAAGGAGGATCCTCGAGAGACATAGTTTCCATGATGGCTTCATCGGAGGGAAATATCTCTCTCAAGGGATCGGGTGAATCCGAATCGCCAAGCCAAGGGGATTGAGAATAAGTATCAAGAGACATGCCCAAAGGATCATGATCAGAAGGCAGAGGATCCGAAGCCGAAATAAGTTCATAATAATCAATCTCGATTCTACTTAATGGCATTGAATCTCCAAAGAATCAATCTGCTCGGGGGGTGATTCACGGATCGTCAGACCTGGAGATCATATTAATCTGAACAGTGTTGGGTGGAGGAAGAGGAAAAGTTATAAAATTTTAAATATGGTAAAAATTAAATTACTTTTCACTTTTACCTCTTGTGAGTAATTTGTTACCCTTTTTCAGTATGATTTTGCGACATCAATAGTGGGCAATCCAGAAGACCAATATCGAATCCATCAGTTCCAGGTAAGAGATAGCATCCTTCCGTACATTTTGATTATACTTTCATTACCTACAACCCCATATTTTTAGATCTATGGGGGAATTTTCAAAATCTAGGGCGCGGCAGTTGGCGCGAGTATCGAGCACAGACCTGTGGCAATCGTCCTAAAATTTGAACTAGGGTGTGCCAACTGCAACAGTCAATTTTAGCATGTGATTTTAAACAAGAAGGCCCAAATTAATGATTCAAAAGCTTTGGGTTTGGCTAGTGACATTCATATCAATGTTTTTGCAAGTGTGAAACGGAAAAATGGTGATTGAATGGAAAGAACGAGAACATAGTGAAGAAGATAAGGAAGCCATGGGCAATAGAAGATGCATGGAAGATCTTAGAGATTGCGGGCTCAAGAAATCTTTTATGAGACCATGTCTCAGAGCTCAACTGGAGCTGTTGTATTACTTGATCAATGTCTGGGACATTGATCAGGAAAAATTCATTATTCATGACTAGGAACTTGAGATTGAAGTCTCATATGTTTCTTTCATAACTGAACTGCTGCGAAGGGGGGCAATACCAATCTTGACTGGCACCTGACCCTCAACGAAGAACATGAGTATGGTTATTGACAGGGTGTGCCCAGGGGCAAGGAAAGGATCGAGAAGCAGAAAAGTGGACATCCAAACTATTCCGAATTTGGCACTAAAGGTAGTGCTTCCCACCATTACACGAGCTGCAGGATCGCAGGCGCCACATGAGGCCACAAAGACACAACTACTTCTTGTTGTAGATTTCATGGCACCAACCCTCTATAACTGGTTAGAGTCGGTGACAATCAACATGAAGCGTCAACTGAAAAAGTGCAAGAAAACCAAGCTGAAGCAGTTCAGTTACGGGTCCATACTGGTATCGTTCATCTTGGAACACCTACCAATATTTCTGTGTCAGGAGGTGATAGTTCCGACACCACCAGCCTAAGAGCCATGGGTGGCCCGTTGGGAAGCTCTGATGCCAATGTCAGGGGGCAGTCAAAAAATTTCCTGGAGACCGAAGTTCTTTGAGTGGCTCCGCCGACAGCTGATTCTCATGGAGGATTGGCCCTGCTCTACAATAGATTTCACGGGTGATGCAGATCTCCCACTCCCAGAAGGAGAGGATTGGGATGAAGTACTGGGTGAGAATCATTTATTATTTTGATGAGTATTATGATTTTTTTATGCATGTTCTGACATTAATCCATGTAATTGCAGATGTTTGCCCAAAGAGACCTACAGGTATGTCCCTAATAATGAGGTGAATTCCTCGCGACTTTGATGTTGCCCCTCATGGTGAGGGAGGCGAGGAGGAGGAAATCATACGCAACTTGGAGGGAATCTCCCATGGGATCCCAGACTATGCGTGATTCGATGATGTTCATCATGCATACCAGAGACACACTGCAGGGGTGTCAAACCATGTCCACCACTTTCTTGGATAGGTCGTGATGTGTTATCATGCGTGTCACGTCGAGTAGACACCTAGGTTTTATTTCCGCATATTTTTTGAGAGACATGATATCTCAAGATGTAACCGAAACATGCATATTTTTTGAAATTATGATGCACATGAATGCAAACATTCAATATATATATATATATATACATCTATTTTCCTGTATGGATCTTGTCATGTGATGATGATTTTTTTTACAAATGATGCAAATGTCTATCTAATACAATGTTAGCTAATGTATCAGTTAATGCATTCATTCATCTAGGAATATGTTGATATGTAATGTAATAAAAATGTCTTTCCAGTATGAATACGCAAATAAAACCTTAAGATGTGAGGGTTTCTAACAGAATAATGTATATTAAGTTGAAGAACAATAAGCTATGAGTCTAGGTTAATAATCAATGCACAAATGTCGAGGGTAATAGTCTCGGTTAATAATTCAATAACAACACTATATTCAACGACATTGTTTGTAGTTCATCCTAGATAGATAGCTTGAAGGTCTATCAACTCACCAGGTCTAGAGAACAAAGTTCTTTGAGTGGCTCCACTGACAGTTGATTATCATGGAGGATTGGCCCTACTCTACAACAAATTTCATGGGTGATGCAGATCTCCCACTCCGAGAAGGAGAGGATTGGGATGAAGTACTAGGTGAGACTCATTTTTTATTTTGATGAGTATTATGATTTTTTTTATGCGTGTTCTGACATTAATCCATGTAATTGTAGATGTTGGCCCAGAGAGACCTACAGATATGTCCTTGATAACAAGGTGAATTCCTTGCGACTTTGATGTTGCCCCTCATGGTGAGGAAGGCAAGGAGGAGGAAATAATATGCAACTTGGAGGGAATCTCCTGTGGTATCCTGGACTATGCGCGATTCGATGATGTTCCTCATGCATACCAGAGACACACTGCAGGGATGTCAAACTGTTTCCACCGCTTGCTTGTACAGGCCGTGACATGTTATCATGTGCGTCACGTCAAGTAGACACCTAGGTTTTATTTCCACATATTTTTTTAGAGACATGATGTCTCAAGATGTAACCGAAACATGCATATTTTTTGAACTTATGATGCACACGAATGCAAAAATTCGATATATATATATACATACACATCTATTTTCCTGTATGGATCTTGTCACATGATGATGATTTTTTTTACAAATTACGCAAACGTCTATCTAATATAATGTTAACTACTGTATCAGTTAATGCATTCATTCGCCTAGGAATATGTTGATATGTAATGTAATCAAAATGTCTTTCCAGTAAACAAATACACAAATACAACCTTAAGATCTGAGGGTTTCTAACAGAATAATGTATATTAAGTTAAAGAACAGCAAGCTATGAGTCTAGGTTAATAATCAATGCATGAATGTCGAGGGTAATAACCTCGGTTAATAGTTCAATAACAACACTATATTCAACGACATTGTTTGTAGTTCCTCCTAGACATATACCTTGAAGGTCTATCAACTCACCAGTAGGATTATAAATCACCCAAGTTGCTGAAGACAAGTTCTGGGTACTGCAGAAAGCACCATCCATGAAACCGACATAAGGGGTAATAGACATATGCACAATAAGCAACGATCCAATAAGCAGGAAAATGCTCGCAAAACACACCAAGCCAAAATGTACAAAAATGAAAAGAACACCTATGTACACAAAACATGCACGAATGGCTCATGCATATTATTTTTTAAGATACAACCCATTTATGGGCTGATCTAGAGGATGACCTTCATAATCAATAAGCTCATAGGCCCCATTACGCAAAATACGTTTAACAATGTAGGGCCCATGCCACATGGGTTGAAATTTTCCTGCCCCCAACTTATCGTGAGCTTGGTTGTATAGGAGGATGAGGTATCCTTCTATGAAGGAACAAGGGAAAATCAACTGGTCAAAATGAGTTTTGACCCACTTTTTCTATGCTTCAATGACCAAAGCAGCATAGCGGAGAGTTTCCTCCAGCCTTTCTAAGTAGAGAAGACGATCTTCTTCTAGCGAAGTATTCGACATTAATTCAATAGATAGCTTGAGTGAAGGTATTTCACATTCAATCAGAATGGTAGCTTCCAGACCGTAAACAAGCTGAAATGAATTTAACCCAGTTGCATCCTTTACTAAGGTTAGGTATGCCCAAAAAGCCGAAAATAACATGAGATTCCAGTTTGATTTGTTCACCCCAATCGTACGTTGAAGCATAGTGTTGAGAACTTCATTCATGGCTTCAACCTGGCCATTGGCCTGAGGATAGTACGGCGTTGAGCTGTCATGACGCGGACCCAACTTTGAAGTCAACTCTGCCACCATGTAATGCCGAAAATGGGAACTATGATCGGTAACAATGGCTTGAGGGACACCAAACCTAGAAATTACATGATTGAATAGAAACTATGATGTTGTCTTACCGTCGGCTGTAAGTGTAGGCATTGCTTCGGCCCATTTGGTGAAGTAGTCAACGGATATGATGATATAAGCATGCCCCTCGGCTGAGTGAGGGTTACACGTCATAAAATCAATGCCCCACTTCGCAAGGGACCAACGGTGATGACAAGGTGGAGATGGGAAGGAAGCGCGCGCATCTTGCTCTGATATATCTGGGAATCATGGCACTTACGGACAGCAATGATGCAGTCTTTAAAGATTGTGGGCCACAAATACCCAGCAGGAAGAATTTTCTATACAGTAGCATAACCAGACATGTGACTGTCATAGGCACCACTATGACAATCATTCAAGGCTTTCTCAGCCTCCTCGAGATTCATACATCGGCAGATAATGGAATCAACTTCGATGCAATAGAGTGTATCTCCGATGATACGATAGGGTTTCGATTGATGACGGATGCCTTGGCGAGCATCCTTCATCAATTCAGATTGGAAGGTAGAAGTCTAAAGATATACGATGATATCACTGTACCAACGATCGAGGGTGCTAATAAGAAAAAGTGTGTCATCCGTAATGTGGTCCTCGGAACCAGATGGAGTAGAGTCAGAAGGGAGAGAGTAGAAAAAATTGATGAAGACTAATGACTTCTTCGACTTGGTAGTAGTGAACTCCAAATCGAGCTCTTAGAAGATGACAATCCACTTCGAGTAATTTCCCCCCAGCAATTGACAAGACAATATGTCATAATGTTGTAGTCATAAATCACAGTCACTGTACGCAACAGAATGTAGTGACAAAAACGTTGAACAAATTGAACAACAACCAACAGAAACTTCTTGACATGTGCATATCGTGTTTCAGTATCGATAAGGTCACAAGATAGATGATAAATGACATTCTTGTCACCATCATCATCATCTTGTACCAAAACCATGGCAATCGTGCTGAAAGTGGCAACCAAATAGAGGGAATAATCGCGATGATAATTTGGAGGATGCAACAAAAGAGCGTTAACAAGCAACGTCTTTAGTGCATCGAAGGACTTTTAGGTGATCTCATCCCAAAGGAATGGGATGCCTTGCTTCAATAATTGCGTAAATCCTTTAGCCACTTTGGCATAGTTAGGTATAAAATGGCGTAAGAAGTTAGCTTTCCCTTACATCCTCTACAGTTGATGTAATGAGGATGGAGAGGGGATATTAACAATAGCTTCAACTTTGAGTGGATCAAGACGAATCTCGTCTTTGGAAACGATAAACCCTAAGAGTCTACCAGAGTCAACGCATAAGACGCACGTATGCGGATTCAGCCGGATGTTATAGTGTCGACAATGAAGAAAAATCTGATAGAGATGATCAATATGGTCTTTACGCTTAGCTGAATGAGTCGGAAGGTCATCCAGGTAAGGCTGAACAATGTGCTTGATATCATGGAAAGCATATGATATTTCTCGCTGAAATGTAGCCCCAGAATTTTTCAAAACGAAAGGGAGCTTTTTATAAGTTAAATTACCCCAAGGACAGATAAAGGTGGTCTTATGTTGATCAGTCAGAAGAATTTTAATCTAGTTGTAGCCAGAAAATCCATCCATAAGAGAAACAATCTCACTCTGAGCATAGTCATCAATGATTTGATCAATAAAGGGAGTAGAATAATTATCCTTAGCACAAGCACGGTTAATGTCACAGTAATCAACACAGACACGAATGGTACCCTATTTCTTATCTACAAGAACAATATTGGAAACCCATTCTGTCAAGGGAATCAGATAGATAAAACCAACTTTAAGAAGTTTTTCAAATTCTCCCTTAATAGCAGCAGCCTTTCTAGGGTGCACAGGACGAAGATGCTAGCGAACAGGATTTGCACCAGGATAGGTAGAAATCTCATGCACCACTATACTTGGATCAATTTCAGGCATATATTTTTAAGACCATGAAAAGATGTCGCAAAACTCATGGAAAAGGCTAGTATAGACCTGAACCTCATCGAAAGAACAATTCACCCCAATATGGATGTTCTCGACAATTCCCGGTTTGACGAAAATGTCGATAGACATCGTTTGTGTGATATTACTCAAGTTACCTTGCGTAAAAACTTCATGTGTCAGAATAGGCGTTTAAAGTGGAGGAGAAGGAATCTAAGAAGAAAACCTCTCAAGACACGTAGACATGGCCCCAAGGCCAGGCATGAACGAGGAAAGATGATTACTATCATCCCAAGGAGGATCCTCAAGAGACGTAGTTTCCACGATGGCTTCATCGAAGGGAAATATCTCTCTCAAGGGATCAAGAGAATCCGAGTTGTCGAGCTAAGGGGATTGAGAATAAGTATCAAGAGACATGCCCAAAGGAGCATGATTTGAAGGTGGAGGATCCGAAGCCGAAATGAGTTCATAATAATCAATTTCAATTCGACTTAACAACATTCAATCTCCAAATGAATCAATCTACTCAGGGGGTGATCCACGAATCATCAGACCTAGAGATCATATTAATCTGAACAGTGTTGGGTGGAGGAAGAGGAAAAATACCCATGAGGGTAGGATCTTTGAAGAGACCCGATCCTACGCTCTCGTAAGGCATAGGAATTTGATCTACGTACAGAACATTGTTCTTGGAAGAAGAAGTGAAGAATGACAACTGATCGACAGTAACGATCTTTCCTTCATGTAGAAATTGCAAAACACGAAAGAGAGTGGACAAAATGCACAATATGGCATGGGTCCAACTGCGACCAAGGAGAAGATTGTAATTGAGGTTGGCGTCAACTAGTTCAACCTCAACGTTGACTGTCTTCCCTTCTAAGGTAATCGGTAAACTAGCGAGAACACGAAGAGGTTTAGATTCCCTTCCATCAAACGCTTATAGAGAATTTGGAGATGAATTCAGAGCTAGAGAACCAATATCATTTTAGCAGGTAGATGACATGATGCACGTAGACGCACCATCGTCCACAACTGTTCAATGGATACTCACTACATTAATGCCTACTTGTATGATGAGCGCAAGCTGGTGAGGGAGACGTCGGATGAAATTCTCCAAGTCGAAAGTGATAAGGCTCGAATCAGCAGGATCAACCCTACCGATGGCAGATAGCAAAGACTTTTGTTGAGAAGGACAACTCTGAAGTAATTCTAATGCAGACATCGCAGATGGCACCTGAGCCAAATCCTCAATAATACTATAATGTTGAACAGCACGGGTGACCCCATGGACTCTTATATATAGAAAGGAGGTATTTTCATTTGTGTCATCCAAGAATTGTTCATTTATGTAATGTAAAAGAGGTTGCCCCTTCGAAGTGGTTGATTTCTAAGTCATTGATCTCTCTTTTCTTCTATTTTTGGAGCTAGTTTCATAACATTTGGTATCAGATCTTTGAACTCTAGGGTTTCGTTGCTTCAAACAGGTCATCGTGGCATTTTTTATATAACGTTTTCTCTCTAAAGGTTCAAAAGATAATAAAAAACCCATTTGTGAAAAAATCCTGAGGAACTTCATGTAAAAATTTCAGATCTTGGTTTGCAATATTTTTGGAGATATGATATGTGGAATTTAGGGTTTTTGTTGGATCCCTCATTTCATCTCAAAGAGGTTACCTTGGGAAAATCGTCATATCTCTTTCTATGAGCATCAGATTGGAATTCTTTAAAAACTTTCCGAAAGTACAAGAAATTTAGTTTCTTGTATGTCAATTTCAGAGCCAAAGGAGGAAATAGTGACACATGGCATTTCGTACAAGTGCGATCTACTGAACCAGCCCATAATTGGGTCATTGTGGGAGATTGGGCATAAGTTTGTCTTGAAGAATCAAAATAAGGTAAGACTTGTGGCATTGGAAAGAAGATTCGGAGGCATACTAAAGGACTGAAGATAAAAACTTGGGGATCTGAAATTACAGAGATACATCAGTTTCAATATCGAGCTCCTCAAAAGGAGGAGAAAGGTGTGTATTTTTTTTTTTCAAATTGCATAAGTCTTGTTTGAAAAATCAGTTTGAAGTGATTCCAAGGGCATATTGAAGCATAGATATCAATATTGGGTTCTAAAATTCCCCCTAAAAAAAATTAAACACTCATTAAGCCCTTAGAATTCTCTACTATGACTCATGAAGAGGAAGAAAAACAACATGATATATCAAAATTACAAGAGCAAGTGCAACAACTTCCACTATCGCAAAGAGCAACAAAAAATGAAATGGAAGTTTTGAAGAAAGGTGTGGAAGATAATATGGATGTTTTGAAGAATGGAATGGAAGCTAAGATGGATGACATGGAAGAAAAAATGGAAGACATGAAGAATGATCTAAAAACATACATGAAAGGTTTGAAGGAAGATTTGACAAAGTTGATACAATAAATGATTCCTAATGGCAAAAAGATAGTAGAGGAAAATCATGATGAGAAAAAAATAACTGTTAATCATGATTTCATAAAATATAATGTTGGATTGAAGACCCATCATATTCCAAATATTGATATGAGGAAGTTTGATGGCAAGGATCCCGTAACATGGATACTACATATGGAGCAATATTTTGATCTCGATAATGTGAAAAACACACAAATGGTATGCATTGCTTTTCTCTCATATAAAAATTGTCACTTGGTCAATTTTATGGAGGAAATGATAGCACATTATGAGGATACAAAGAGAAACACCTTCTTTAGCCAATTGATAAATCTCAAAGAAAAGGGTTCAGTGGTGGAGCACATTGACGACTTCCAAAAATTGAATATAGGGGTAGCTAATATTCTAGAGGAACACATGATTGATGTCTTCATAGGGATTTTAAAGGAAAACATCCAACATGAGGTTTGTTTGGGAAACTGATTCATTGGAGAAGGAATTCAAGTTGGCAAGAAAAATTGAATGTAAAATTATGGCAACAAGGAAGCATACCACTCACATCTATAAAGATGGAAGTGTTGCTACTCCTAGACTTCCACAACCTACAAGGTTGACACAACAACAATTGGAAGAAAAAAGAGAAAAATGGCTTTGCTACAGTTGTGATAGAAAATACAGTAAAGGTCATAAGTGTGCTGAGAAGAAATTATTTTACATAGATTATGAAGAGGAGGAAGAAAATGAACAAGAAACTTCAAAAGAAGAGGATATACACTAGGAACCAACCCTAGAGAAATAAGAAAGGGAGAGGTGTGCACCTTCTACATTTCAAGAGTTGATGAATTCAATTTTCAAACCTTTTCTTAGAAAGATGCATTTTCATGGACTCCTAAAGAAAATAAGGCCTTTGAACATCTTAAAGAGGAAATGTACCTAGCACGAGTCTTAGCTATGCCAGACTTCACAAAAACCTTTATTATGGAATGTGATTCCTCAGGAAATGGAATCGGTGTTGTTTTAATGCAAGAAGAAAGACCCATTGCTTTTGAAAGTCTTCCAATCGAAGGAAAGTATTTACAAAAAACTATTTATGAGAATGAAATGTTGGAAATACTACATGCACTAAAGAAATGGCGACCTTACCTAATTGGAAGACACTTCAAGGTAAAAACTGATCATGATAGTCTTAAATACATTTTGGAAAAAAGACTATCTTTAGAAGAGAAAAAGAAATGGGTCACAAAGATGTTGGGTTATGACTTTGAAATCATTTACAAAAAAGGGAAGCTAAATGTCGTTGCAAATGCACTCTCAAGAAAGTATGAAGAGGTGGAAGCATTGATTTGTGCTATTTCTATTATCCAACCAGGTTGGATAACCAAAGCAAGGGATAAATGGAAGAATGATGAAGAAGTGTGGACACTCATTCAAAAGTTGCAGCAATATCCTAACGCATCTGATACATTTAGTTGGAAAAATGATTCCTTATGGTATAAATATCACTTATATCTTTGTAAGAATTCCCAACTAAAACAAAATGTTCTTTTAGAATTGCACACCTCTCCCTTAGGAGGACACTCGGGATTTTTAAAAATTTACCACAGGGTGAAGAAATAATATTTTTGGGATGGCCTTAAATCTGATATTCAAAATTTTGTGGCAGAATGTTTGGTTTTTCATAAAAATAAAGTTGAGACAATTAAGACTCTGAGTCTTCTACATCCTTTATCCATTACAAGTCAAAGTTGGGAGGAGTTTTTAATGGATTTTATCACATGTTTACTTAAGTCCGAATGAAAGAGTGTCATCATGGTGGTAGTTGATAGACTCACCAAGTATGCACACTTTTGTGCATTATTTATGGAAACAATTCAAAAGCTACAGGGAAACCCAAATATTATTGTAAGCGACAGAGATCCCATTTTTACTGGAAATTTTTGGACGGAATTATTTTCTTGTTTGGGTACTCAAGTAGATCATAACTCATCTTATCATCCTCAATCTGATGGGAAAACTGAGATTTTGAACAAACACTATCTCAGTTTGGAAGGATAACTTCAGTTTTTTTTATCTGATAAACAAACACAAAGGGTCAAGTGGTTACCTTTGGTTGAATGGTGGTATAACACTTCCTTCCATATTGCAGAAAGAATGACCCCATTTATAGAACTTTATGGATATATTCCACCATCCATCACATCATCTTTAAGATAAAAATCTATGGTTCAAACAGTGGAAGATCACATCAAGCATTAACAACAAGTTCTCCAACTCTTAGAGGATAACCTAAATTTGGCACAACATTAAATGAAACAACATGCATATCAACATCGCAGCGAGAGAAGCTTAGATGTAGGAGACTGGGTTTTTTTACAGCTACAACCATACAAAAAAATCTCCCTCAAGAAAGCTAAGAAGGATAATAAATTATCGCGAAAGTACTATGGTACTTACAAGGTGTTGCAAAATATTGGTACTATTGCTTACAAATTGCAGCTTCCTACTTTGTCTTGAGTGTACCTAGTTTTCCATGTTTCGTGCTTAAAGAAGGTTATAGGTCACAAAATTCCAGTTCAAAAAATATTGCCAGAACTTTATGAGGAAGGAAAAATAATATTGGAACCTGAAGCAGTCACAGAAATAAGAACTCGATAACTACGAAATCGATCACTTTGATAGTATCTCATTTAGTGGAAGAACTTACCCACTGAAGATTCCACATGGAAGGATGAGAATTTCATACGGAAGCATCCAGAGCTACTCAAGTGTTGAGGAAAACATTTTTTTCAAGGACAGGGGCATGTGAGATCCCTATATTACTAGTGTAGTCCCTTAGTTTTGTTAGTGTAGCCCCCTTATTGTGATTCTTGTACCACTATAGGCCCCATATTGTTATTATTATGCCCCATAAAAGCCACTATTGGTATTGTTGTTCCCTTACATTATTATTGTTAGGTCGGCTAGGATTATATTGTGACCCCATGGACTCCTATATATAGAAAGGAGGTTTTTTTATTTGTATCATCCAATAATTGTTCATTTATGTAATGTAAATGAGGTTTCCACCTCGAAGTGACTAATTTCTAAGGCGGTGTTCTCTCTTTTCTTCTATTTTTGGAGTTGGTTTCATAACAGATATACCTTGGAAACCTTCATGTGGGGAAAACCAACAAAAATTGGGTTTCTTATTCAGCTTCAGGAAAAATATTTTCTTACAACAAATAAACAAAAATTTTCTTTGGAAAATACCCAAGAAAAGATCTGAGGCCTCTTTCCCTCACTCAGTTCTTATATCACTCACATGCAAGGCTTCAAAGGAAAATTTTATGTAAAAACAAACCCGACCTCTCGACCTAAGAGGAAACTCAACATCTATGTTGATATTTCTCTGACTAGCTCGATATAACCTTTTATTTCTCTTGCTACCAAATAATATGCTCGACTGAATCCCAAATTGTTCCAAATTGAATGTGCATATCCTTTAGCTTGAACCTTTGGAAATTCATTAATTAATTTCCATACGAGATAATTGAGGTGACTCATTTCATTTCATGGCACATGATCCATGCATAATCACCTTGCAATCTATAATCTCAATATGGATGAGGTATAGAATATAAGGGATGGGAAGAGAAAGGAAATAAAGAAAAAAATGAGGATGAAAAAAGAGGAAAGAAAAAGGAGAAAGGGGGAGGGGTGGTCAGGCGCGAGTGGAATCATGTCAGAGGAGGAAAGGAGAGAGGAAGATAGTATAGACGGAAGTAAATTAGCATGACCACGAAGGGTGAGGGAAGTAATTTTAAAGGTTACTTTTAATTAGTTATATTCAATCATGCTGCTTGGTTTTTCATCTCTCCTCCTCCACATGCCAACTCAACTGCCACCTGGAACTACTAGGTCATTTCAAATATCATAATACGGAAATTTTCAAAACTTCAAACTTTATAATTATTTTTAAATTTTTCAGTCAATAAGTTTTTTTTTTTTTTAATTGACTAGACGAATCAACAACTAGTTTGTTTCATACTAACGTGACATAGGGTCAATTTCGACCATTACCACTATAACACCTTCGTGCATGCGTATACCCCTTTCGCAGAACCAAGTAAATCGATGGGTTCTGAAGCTTGAACCTCTTCATACATAAAACTTCAATTTCACGACCAACTATAATTGAGTTACCCCTCATCGATTATTAATAAGGTTTATTTTATTTTATTTTTTTCAACGCAATATTGATAACTCTACTACTATATTTAACCCATTTCGTCACAAACTCTAATCCCATAACCATTTATTAGAATCTTAAAATTTTCATTCTTTGTTGATTTCAAATAAAATTGAAAATTTCTCCCATCTCTATCCCCTTAGAAATTCTAGCAAATAGTTTCCATGCATCTTGTCATCTTTCTCTATAATAAAATTTGGACCCATATGGATCGAGTGTTGTAACATGGGCTCCAATACTAATTTGTAACACCCCCAGTCGACCACTCGGGTGTATCACCACCTCTATAACCTGACCTTTTTGCAATTTACCCTTCAATTCTATTCATGTACCATTGGTGAAGCATGTTTTATCACTCTACCATGCAATGAATTCATCTATAGGAATGTAATTACATAAATGTCACCATTTAAATGACCTTTTCCATAAAACAAATTAAAATATATCAAGTTGTGAGGGTTAGCTTAATAGGTTTTGGTCTTGTTGCTAAAGCATCTTTCCATTGGGAGGTCATGGATTCAATTCTCCTCGACTCCCTTGGAGCTATATTTGTTTATTTTGGCTAGGGGGATGTGGATCCTTCAAGCAGATCTACCTGGATTTTCCTTGAAAAAAATAAAAATAATATGACATAAAAAAATAATTTAAAGATAAGAATAAACACTTATTTTTAGATAAAGAACTATCTCATTTCCATTGCACCCAACAACAGACAATGTTTCTCATAATATTTCAACTATGGTTATGCCCAAGCCAGCGCCATGAATCTAGGAGGAAAGATGCTTATTTAAAATTGGCTATGGCACCTAATTAATGTTGAACATGAATAGTTCCATAATACCAAAATTTAACAACCTTTCACTATTAATTTCACATTTTCTATCATCTCACACAACCCATGGTAGTGAAAACCCTTCTCTACACTTGCAATCCATTGGGCTATGTGACTACCCTTCTAATGGTTTTCAATTCAGCTAACTAGGGATGCCTCAGACTTGTACCAGATAGGATTTCCATTTACCCTCAAGAGGTTTTTCTTTATACTTTCCTAGCTTCACACCAAGGTAAACTATCCAATTTTTAAAATCCACCTAGGGTTTTACTAGGAGCCAATCATGTCATAGGTTCACCCATTCTTCCCCTATGGCTAATCCAATTACCTTCCATTGTACGAATGATACAATGGATGATGGGATGTCTCTAGCACACTTCACTTTTATGTGCATGTCCCTCCTCTAACAAATGAAATCTCTAAAGTCTTATAAAATTAGTATGAAACATTCATACTTAGGATTATTTGAATAATAGCTTATCCACCTATGAGTAAGTCCTTCATCACTTAGCGCTATGCCACATTTTCATATTCATGGAGTTTTAGCCACCCCATACTCTATTGTTTGACTTGCTTTATAGCAATGGTTTATTTTATTAATGTGATTTCATACCTACAAAAATAGGATGTGTGGCTTCAAAACATGTAAACATAAGCACAATGGCGTAAAATGCTTGTACATGGGCACGTTCGCCCCAAAATAATCCTTGAATCACTATGCTAAATATGATATGTACATCACGCACACAGGAGTCATCATAGAGGTGTTACATAAAAATTAAGATTTTCTTTTATATTACTTTAGAACAGTGGTTAAGTTTTTAACATAAAACAAATAAGAAAATGTTTAGCATTAATCATTATTAAAATTAAATAAAATTAAAATCACTTCAATTAAAAAATTACTAACTTTTTAGAGTAATTTACTATTTTTATACATTTATTTTACTTAAGTAATCACATCTATTACTAAATAACATATTTTTTTAAAATAATATTATGGCTCGGTCCATAAAGTATTTCATTTAGGTAATTATTAGAGTAATTTACTATTTTAATATATTTCATTTACTTAAGTAATCACATCCGTTATTAAATAATATATTGTATTTTAATTAATATTATGGCTCGGTCCATAATGTATTTCATTTAAGTAATGAAAGGTATCACCCAACAACTATCAAGAAAATGCATAAAACTACAAAAAGGAGGAGTCTCCCTAACTACACACTGTATTAATACTTGTTGTGTGATATCTTTAATTAAGTAATTGAAATACATTATGGATTAACCCATAATATTAATTAAGTAAATAAAAATATTATTGAATAATAAATATAACTATTTAGATAAATAAATTGTTATAAAAGTAAATTAAAAAATTAGAAAAAATTTATAAAGAAAAAATATTATTTATTTATATTTATATTAAAGAATTATTATTGAATTATTTTAATTGATTCGTATATGTACTTTAAATCTAGAATTTTAAGTTTTATTTATACAATAAATTAATAATATTTAGTATGTATTATTAATTAATTACTTGACTAGATCTAGATTAACTGAAATATTATAATTAATTAACTTATAATCAGAACTAGATTGACTAAATATTATAATTAGTTCACACTTTATATAAACCTTAAATTTAACTAGAAATTTATTAAATGAAATAAAATAATAAATAGAAAATGATTTCAAAATATAAAATATTAATAATATTAAGATTTTATTTTATATTACTTTAGAACATTGGACCTTAAGTTTTTAACATAAAAAAGATAAGAAAATGTTTAAGATTAATCATTATTAAAATTAAATAAAATTAAAATCACTTCAATTAAAAAATTACTAACTTTTTAGAGTAATTTACTATTTTTATACATTTATTTTACTTAAGTAATCACATCCGTTACTAAATAACATATTTTTTTTAATTAATATTATGGCTCGGTCCATAAAGTATTTCATTTAGGTAATTAGTAGAGTAATTTACTATTTTAATATATTTCATTTACTTAAGTAATCACATCCGTTATTAAATAATATATTGTATTTTAATTAATATTATGGCTCGGTCCATAATGTATTTCATTTAAGTAATTAAAGGTATCACCCAACAACTATCAAGAAAATGCATAAAACTACAAAAAGGAGGAGTCTCCCTAACTACACACTGTATTGATACTTGTTGTGTGATATCTTTAATTAAGTAATTGAAATAAATTATGGATTAACCCATAATATTAATTAAGTAAATAAAAATATTATTGAATAATAAATATAACTATTTAGATAAATAAATTGTTATAAAAGTAAATTAAAAAATTAGAAAAAATATATAAAGAAAAAATATTATTTATTTATATTTATATTAAAGAATTATTATTGAATTATTTTAATTGATTCATATATGTACTCTAAATCTAGAATTTTAAATTTTATTTATACAATAAATTAATAATATTTAGTATGTATTATTAATTAATTACTTGACTAGATCTAGATTAAATGAAATGTTATAATTAATTAACTTATAATTAGAACTAGATTAACTAAAATATTATAATTAGTTCACACTTTATATAACCCTAAATTTAACAAGAAATTTATTAAATGAAATAAAATAATAAATAGAAAACGATTTCAAAATATAAAATATTGATAATATATCTGGAAAATGGAGAAATAGAGAAGCTGTCAAAACCCTAAAACTAAATAGTTGCCCAAAAAAATACTATAAATATAGAAGAGTTCATGGGTTGTCTTACAAGGTAGTTTCTCAAGTCTAGTAGAAGAATTTATGTTTTCCATTCTGCTGGCTTCTAAAATGCAGCTCTCTTTTAGTTATGTGATCTTACTTGTAATTTTATTCAAGTGGGTGGGTGTGAGTAATGGCTGGCAGCCAGCCACTGCAACTTGGTATGGTAATCTACATGGATTCAGGAGTGATGGTAATTGTAATATATATTGAGTTGTTGTTATCATACTATTAGCAATATATGTTGGTAATTGCAATATATATTGAGTTGTTGTTATTATACTAGTATTATATGTTATCAAGTTATTTGTATTAGATGCAAATTGGAAATGGAGAAAGATATGAATGAATGTTTGATAGGGAAAATAAAACTGTATTTCTAATTTTGTGACAGGAGGCGCATGTGGATTTAGAGGCATAGTGAAAGAATCCCCTTTCAATTCATTAATAGCAGGAAGTCCAGTCTTGTTCAAAGGTGGAAAAGGCTGTGGAGCTTGTTATCAAGTATGCATTCATTTAACTGTGTTTACTAATAGAGTTTATCCTGTATATGTAGATCAGATCTGGCTTCTCATAAGTTTTCTTTACCATGAAAGTTTAAAGTTTACCTTCTAGAGCATTTTCATAAGTTTTTTTTAGTAATAATAAAGTTTACCCAGTAAAAGATTGTCAAAAAATTTCTTTAGAGGATTCTCATCATTAGTGTGGTCTTATGAACAGGTAAAGTGCACAGAGAGAGGCGTTTGTTCTGAAAAGCCGATAACTGTGGTGATCACTGATGAATGTCCAGGTTGCGGAGGAGGTGGCAAAACACACTTTGATCTTAGTGGTGCCGCCTTTGACAACATTGCAGCGCCGGGTAAAGATGCAGAGCTCCGTAAAATGGGAATATCTTTTTTTTTCACAAAGAGAAAAAATGTTGTTTTATATTAATAGTGATAAAACAGTCCATAAGTCATTACATAATGAAAAAGATCCCACTTCACATACAGGGATATAGAGTTAGATAAAAAGCCATATGATCCATCTGAAAATACAGAGCTGAGATACTACCAAGTATGCCCAAACATGCCAAGTATCCCTACACACCTTATCCGGAGCAGGATTAATATGTAGCCAATCCAGAATTCTCGTGTACATTCTAAAGATATCCAAACATTCCTCATTAAACAGCAAGTTGTTCCTATTGCACCAGATCTCCCAACAAACATAGTAGGTAAGAGCCTTCTTCCCATCACCCTTCGTAGCCCAAAAATCAAAAGCCTGGATCAGAGAAAATAGTCAAACAAAGAAATGGAGATTCGGTTGTCCATTGGTCTCTGGATCCAGGCGAACACGGGCTCTCTCTATTGGCGGACATATGTAATCAGTATATAGACTGTTTTCCCCTAAACAATGTTTTTTTTCACTTGAAAAAAGAAAAAAAGAAAATTGGCAGCCCAATGCCACGTACAAATCAAATGTCAACTATCAGTAAGCTTCAACAACTGGTTGGGTTTATAATTAAGCTCACAAGCACGCACGCCCCACAAGGGTTCATAGTTTTGTTTCTTTGTAAAGAAATTTTGTGTGTATATCATTCGCAACAACCGCCGTCACTGCTCTACTTCCTTGGAGTGTAACAGTTCGGTTGTATAGTTTTGTTTCTTGGCAGAAGGAATTTTGCATAAAAATGATATTATATAATTTTCCATGGTATATCTTTTGTCATTAAATTTTTATGGTTTTAAGTTATAATTTAAAATAAATTGATTTTGATTTTGATTATATATATATATATATATATATATATATATAATACAATGATTTTATATCAAATAAAAAATTAAAATGATTTAATTGTGTTAATAAGTGTAATAGGTAAAATTATGAAGAATTTTTCGAAATGAACAGAAGCCAAAATTCTATAAGTGTAATAGGTGTTTTGCATTTGGTTATAAATTGAATAGTTTAATTTTCTCCTTAATTTCACATTAATATTGATTTTATAGAAAGATAAACTAATTACATATGGAATTCACACATAATATTTAAAATTATTTTGTCAATATAGTTTAATATGAACAAGGTGTGTATATGCTCTTGGTATTTAAAAATATATGTATTAATGAAAAGACTAGCACAACAATGTAAATTAAATAGTTGGTAAGTGGGAGAAGTGTGAATTTATAATAAACATTTAAACACTTCATTTGATTACAACTCTCATGTCATTAAAAATTGAAAAAAAAAAAATCATAAGAACTATTTAAATTATTATTACTAATCTATAAGATAAACATATATACAATTAAAAAACATGCAAGGCCAACCATATTTTACTCCACAAATAAAAATCTTTTATTGATTTTACATCTTATATCTTATTTTTATTTACTAATGGGTGGATGTTGGTGTTGTGCAGACACTTGGCTAAATATTTTGCAATATCCTTCCTAATTCTAGGCCAAACGTATATTTCTTTATTGCAGACAATATTTTTTGATATCCTGAATGGGAAGCACAAGGAAGCATAAGGGCCTTTTTGAAACCCATCCAAAATTAATTGTTTAATGGTCATATGATTAGGAAAATATATTATTCCTCTAAAATTCAATAAATTATCTTTATTAATACCATATTCGGAGTTAAATTTTATTTGGTCATAAGAATTTTTATATACACAGTGTAACGTCAAACTTAATCCATCAACTACCAGATTTTCCTTCCCTTTTATATGATTAATATCAAAGTCAAATTCACTAAGAAAAGAAGTCCATCTTGCTGGATGGGAATTAGGGTTAGGTTGTTTAAAAAGGAAGGTTATGTTCTTTAAAAAGGATAGTTAAACTTCTATGGACAATAATTAACATTAAAAATAAAAAATAAAAAAAATCCAATGGGTAATATCTCCATATGTAATACCCTTCTATTTTTTATGTTAGTTATTTTTATACTTTGACTATTTTTAGGTTTTATGGCTAAGGAAACCATGTAATTAAAATTATTGTGATGTAATTAATAGATTTTCATTAATAAATAATAAGTATATACCCCTTCATTAAAATCCAATGGGTAATATCTCCATATGTAATACCCCTTCTATTTTTTATGTTAGCTATTTTTATACTTTGACTATTTTTAGGTTTGATGGCTACGGAAGCCATGTAATTAAAATCATTGTGATGTAATTAATAGATTTTCATTAATAAATAATAAGTTATAAATTACTTGGGAGAGAAGCACTAGAGTTAGAAGATTATTTCCAAGACTGAAACCATTATTGGCAGATCAAATTAAGAGAAGTCTTCCCTTAAATATGTTGAAGTCCAACAAGAAATTTTCTTGTAGCACACACACTAGTGTGGGAAAAATAGGTACTAGCCATACATTAGTGTGAAGGCCAAATTAATTAAACTCAATTAGCTCATGTATTTCGAGTTGAAGGTGGTTGGTGAGGCATGTAGAGTAATTCTATTAGTTATGGAGTTTGAATTTCATTTGGTGCATTAGTTTAATGCATGAGTAATCAGTTAACTCCATTAGGTGAGTTAGAGTCACTTTAGTTGTAACGGTTTGTTGCAGTAGTGAAAGATCAAGTGAATTAAATATTATTTAATTCACAATCAATGATTTGCCATGCAACTGATGATTTACATGCATGTCAGTTCCCATGGAGACCCAACTGAGACAAAGGTTAAAGGGATATTAACTATCAGTTGTGTGATTAGTAGTTTCCCACATGCAACCACACATCCATTGGATAGCGAATGATCACTTTTGGAAGGCCAAAATTCCTAAAGAATAGGGATTGCATTCATCAGGAATTGCGTAAGCAAGGCAGGTTGTTTAGAGGTTGAGAATTGGCTAAGCGTTGGTCAGTTTTGTCCAGGACATTGTGAGACAGTTATGAAGGTGCAGGAGACCCTTGTGAGAATAGTGCATTGTAATTATTTCGTAATTCCACGGTTAATATACAATAGAAGATAGAGGGGTTTTTAGCAGCAAGCTTTCCTCTAGAAATTATCTGTGTTGTGGTTTGATTTGATTCTTTCTTTGCTTAAATGTGATTGTCGATTGTGTTTAATTTCCACAATTGATTTAAAGAAGCATTCAGTATCTAGATTTAGTACATTGTTAGATCGGATTGAATCCATTGATATACACATGTTTATATAATTTCAACCTGGTATCAGAGTAGAGGAAATTACTATAGTGGAGGAGAATTTGAGTTTGTGAATGAATTGAATTCGAATTTTCAAAAGGTATTCTTGGTGCGACAGGCGATTCAAGATCGAAATGGCTTTCAATGGCTTGATATTGGAGTATGCACTCGACAGAAGCTCTAACTATATTGTGTGGACAGACAGGATGGAGGCAGTACTAGAGGACAATGGGTTGAAAGAATTCATTGAAAATGATGTTCCCAAACCCATTGTAGCAGATGCTGCAAATCTTGATGCTTGGAAAAAGAAGGTTGCAAAGGTGAGGAGGATCTTATTGGAGGGAGTAAGAGACCACATTGCCTCAAGTATCCATGGAAGAGCGACACCATATGCAATGTGAAAATCTTTGACAGATCTATTTCAGAGAAAATGTGATCATAGAAAATTGGCACTAAAGGACAAGCTTAGGAAAATCGAAATGGAGAAAGGCGATACTATGCCGAAATATTTAACAAAGTTTTTCCAATGTCGGGATAAGCCTGAGAGCGTCGGCATTACTTTCGCGAATGACGACTTGGTGAGCCTAGCTCTTTTAGGACTTCCCAAGAGTTGGCATAGTTATCAGGACTCTGTCAATGGAAGGGAAAAGCTGCCAGATTGGGAACGAATTTGGTCAGATTTGGTGCAAGAAGAATTCAGGCGGAATACCAGGGATGGTTCTTCATCTAAGCATGATGATGAAGAAGATTTCACTTTGGATGCCAAGGCGAAGAAGGGGAAAGGAAATAAATTCCATTCCAAATCTGATTTCGACAAAGATGGAAAGAAGCACGACATTTCTAGAGTGAAGTGTTTTCACTGTCATGAGCATGAACATTATGCCACTAATTGTCCACAAAATAAGAAGAACAAGAAGGATTCAGGATCTACAACTGGTGAGGCATTGGTCTCACAATTTGTGCTTGAATTCTTTCTCATTGCATGCATGGTGTCAAGTGCAATGGGATCGATGTTGTACTTGGATAGTGGTGCATCCTTTCACATCACGAGAGTCAGAGAACTTTTCAATAGCTTGGAGGAGAAGGACATCCATATGAATATCGAACTAGGTGATGATGGACGGTGTAATGCTACCGGGATTGGTACGGTTACCTTCCAAACATAGTTAGGTAAACCCTTTCAATTAAAATAAGTAATGCATGTACCAGGCTTGAAGAAAAATTTGGTCTCAGTCGCAATGTTGGAGGATAGAGGCTATGATGTTGTTTTGAGTGAGGGAAAAGCCTTCCTTTGACACAAAGGATCATGGAGTGGAAAAAAACATTTGAAGGATCATGGAGTGGAAAAAAACACTCATGTGGAGCCATCAACCAAAAAATGGTGGAAGGCACACTGCAGAGTCTGATAGATTGATACTTTATGTGGTAGAGAATGTAGGAGCCCCTAATACACTGCGCAGATAGAGTTAGCCTCTAGAAAATTTTACTGGATACATGACTCTTATGAGAAAGTGTATTGTGACATAACCATCTTCCTTTGAGGAAGAAGTGCAACAACCAATTTGGGTTGACGCTATGGTAGATGAGTATGACTCCATCGTCAAGAACAGTGCATGGGAGGTTGTCCCAATAACAATCAGAAAATCAGTGGTTGGATCTAGATGGATCTATAACATGAAGCAAGCTTCAGATGGGAGTGTGGTGAAGTATAAGGCCAAATTTGTGGCTCGGGGATTCTCACAAGTCTAGGGGATCGGCTATAAAGATACTTTCACACCAGTCACGAGGTACTCTTCCATTAGATCTATCCTTGCACTCTCAGCGCAGATGGGGTGGCACATTCATCATATGGATGTGAAAATTGTTTTCAATGGATTTATGAAGAAGGAAGTGTACGAGAGCAGCCGCATGGAGCCGAATATTTGATAGTGAGTCACATGTGCTCCACTCAAGAGAGCATTGTATGGTTTGAAGCAAGCATCTCGTACTTCTGGTACACCTTGATTGACAACTATTTCCTCACTGTACAGTTTCATGAAAAGTGAAGCAGATGAAAACCTGTACCAGATTTTGGTCGATGGTAAGCTCTTGATTATTGTACTTTATGTTGATGATCTAATTTAGACAGGTGATGAGTAGCTGATAAATTCTTTCAAGGATGATATTGCAAGTGAGTTTGAAATTAAGGACATGGGACTCCTTCACTATTTCCTTGGTTTGTAAATATGGCAGCGGGATGATGAAATTTTTGTTTCTCAAGGAAAGTATGCCAAAGAGATATTGGGTAAGTTTCACATGGAGAGCTATAAACCCATGGACACTCCTCTTCTGGGAAATTGGAGGAAAGAGGATGCTACTTCAGGAGAAGTAGTGGACGTTAATGTATATAGGTAGCTAGTGGGTTCACTGATGTACTTGGTGAACACTAGACCAGACATTTGGTACGCAGTTAACCAGTTGAGTTAAGCTATGGTTAAGCTGACCAAACTCTTTTGGAAGGCGAGGAAGCATGTCTTGAGATATCTCAGTGGCAGTACAGAGTAAGGATTATGGTATAGACAGACAGAGGGATTAAAGATTCAAGGCTTCACAGATGCAGATTAGGCATGAAGTCCATTAGACAGAAAGAGCACATCAGGAGGCATCTTCAACATAGGATGGACAACAACTTCTGGGTATAGCATGAAGCAACGATCTGTGGCACTGAGTTCAGCTGAGGCAAAGTACATGGCAGCAAGTCAAGCTGGATGTGAGGCCATTTGGATGAGAAATATGATGGTTAGTTTGTTGTTATCTCACGGATTCAATCGTGATAATCTTAGTTGCATTAAACTTTTCGATTAATCCAAAGATTCCATGGTTCTATCTACAAAGTTTCATTTAAGTAATTAAAGGTATCACCCAACAACTATCAAGAAAATGTATAAAACTACAAAAAGGAGGAGTCTCCCTAACTACACATTGTATTGATACTCGTTGTGTGATATCTTTAATTAAGTAATTGAAATACATTATGGATTAACCCATAATATTAATTAAGTAAATAAAAATATTATTGAATAATAAATATAACTATTTAGATAAATAAATTGTTATAAAAATAAATTAAAAAATTAGAAAAAATATATAGCAAAGATATTATTTATTTATATTTATATTAAAGAATTATTATTGAATTATTTTAATTGATTCATATATGTATTTTAAATCTAGAATTTTAAGTTTTATTTATACAATAAATTAATAATATTTAGTATGTATTATTAATTAATTACTTGACCAGATCTAGATTAACTGAAATATTATAATTAATTAACTTATAATCAGAACTAGATTAACTAAATATTATAATTAGTTTACACTTTATATACCCTAAATTTAATGAGAAATTTATTAAATGAAATAAAATAATAAATAGAAAATGATTTCAAAATATAAAATATTAATAATATATATGGAAAATGGAGAAATAGAGAAGCTGTCAAAACCCTAAAACTAAAACTAAATACTTGCCTATTGCAACTATTTAGTAATACCGGGTAGCCAAATTGGTATGCAACTTGGTATGGTAATCTACATGGATTTGGAAGTGATGGTAATTGCAATATATATTGAGTTGTTGTTATCATACTATTAGCATTATATGTTGGTAATTGCAACATATATTGAGTTATTGTTATTATACTATTAGTATTATATGTTTGATAGGAAAATGGAGAAAGATATGACTGAATGTTTGATAGGGAAAATAAAACTGTATTTCTAATTTTGTGACAAGAGGCGCATGTGGATTTAGAGGCATAGTGAAAGAATCCCCTTTCAATTCATTAATAGCAGCAGGAAGTCCAGTCTTGTTCAAAGGTGGAAAAGGCTGTGGAGGTTGTTATCAAGTATGCATTCATTTAACTGTGTTTACTAATAGAGTTTACCCTGTATATGTAGATCAGATGAGGCTTCTCATAAGTTTTCTTTACCATGAGAGTTTAAAGTTTACCTTCTAGAGCATTCTCATAAGGTTTTTTCAGTAATAATATAGTTTACCCAGTATAAGATTGTCAAAAAATTTCTTTACTAATAATAAAGAGTTTACCCTGCAGAGGATTCTCATATGAACAGGTAAAGTGCACAGAGAGAGGCGTTTGTTCTGAAAAGCCGATAACTGTGGTGATTACCGATGATCTTAACACAACATTGACAATTAGCTCATGTATTTCGAGTTGAAGGTGGTTGGTGAGGCATGTAGAGTAATTCTATTAGTTATGGAGTTTGAATTTCATTTGGTGCATTAGTTTAATGCATGAGTAATCAGTTAACTCCATTAGGTGAGTTAGAATCACCTGAACTAGTTGTAACGGTTTGTTGCACTAGTGAAAGATCAAGTGAATTAAATATTATTTAATTCACAATTAGTGATCTGCCATGCAATTGATGATTTACATGCATGTCAGTTCCCGTGGAGACCCAACTAAGACAAAGGTTAAAGGGATATTAACTATCAGTTGTGTGATTAGTAGTTTCCCACATGCAACCACACATCCATTGGATAGCGAATGATCACTTTTGGAAGGCCAAAATTCCTAAAGAATAGGGATTGCATTCATCACGAATTGCGTAAGCAAGGCAGGTTGTTTAGAGGTTGAGAATTGGCTAAGCATTGGTCAATTTTGTCCAGGACATTGTGAGACAGTTATGAAGGTGCAGGAGACCCTTGTGAGAATAGTGCATTGTAATTATTTCGTAATTCCATGGTTAATATACAATAGAAGATAGAGGGGTTTTGAGCAGCAATCTTTCCTCTGGAACTTATATGTGTTGTGGTTTGATTTGATTCTTTCTTTGCTTAAATGTGATTGTTGATTGTGTTTAATTTCCACAATTGATTTAAAGAAGCATTCAATATTTAGCTTTAGTACATTGTTAGATCGGATTGAATCCATTGATATACACATGTTTATATAATTTCTACCTGGTATCAGATCAGAGGAAATTACTATAGTGGAGGAGAATTTGAGTTTGTGAATGAATTGAATTCGAATTTTCAAAAGGTATTCTTGGTGCGACAGGCGATTCAAGATCGAAATGGCTTTCAATGGCTTGATATTGGAGTATGCACTCGACAGAAGCTCTAACTATATTGTGTGGACAGACAGGATGGAGGCAGTACTGGAGGACAATGGGTTGAAAGAATTCATTGAAAATAATGTTCCCAAACCCGTTGTAGCAGATGCTACAAACCTTGATGCTTGGAAAAAGAAGGTTGCAAAGGTGAGGAGGATCTTATTGGAGGGAGTAAGAGACCACATTGCCTCATGTATCCATGGAAGGGCGACACCATATGCAATGTGAAAAGCTTTGATAGATCTATTTCAGAGAAAAAGTGATCATAGAAAATTGGCACTGAAGGACAAGCTTAGGAAAATCGAAATGGAGAAAGGCAATACTATGCTGAAATATTTAACAAAGTTTGTCCAATGTCGGGATAAGCCTGAGAGCGTCGGCATTACTTTCACGAATGATGACTTGGTGAGCCTAGCTCTTCTAGGACTTCCCAAGAGTTGGCATAGTTATCATGACTCTGTCAATGGAAGGGAAAAGCTGCCAGATTGGGAACGAATTTGGTCAGATTTGGTGCAAGAAGAATTCAGGCAGAATACCAAGGATGGTTCTTCATCTAAGCATGATGATGAAGAAGATTTCACTTTGGATGCCAAGCGCGAAGAAGGGGAAAGGAAATAAATTCCATTCAAAATCTGATTTCGACAAAGATGGAAAGAAGCACGACATGTCTAGAGTGAAGTGTTTTCACTTTCATGAGCATGGACATTATGCCACTGATTGTCCACAAAATAAGAAGAACAAGAAGGATTCAGGATCTACAACTGGTGAGGCATTGGTCTCACAATTTGTGCTTGAATTCTTTCTCATTGCATGCATGGTGTCAAGTGAAATGGGATCGATGTTGTACTTGGATAGTGGTGCATCCTTTCACATCACGAGAGACAGAGAACTTTTCAGTAGCTTGGAGGAGAAGGACATCCATATGAATATCGAACTAGGTGATGACGGACGGTGTAATGCTACTGGGATTGGTATGGTTACCTTCCAAACATAGTTAGGTAAACCCTTTCAATTAAAATATGTAATGCATGTTCCAGGCTTGAAGAAAAATTTGGTCTGAGTCGCAATGTTGGAGGATAGAGGCTATGATGTTGTTTTGAGTGAGGGAAAAGCTTTCCTTCGACACGAAGCAACAATACAAGCCAAGAATATTGGGATTCATGTGAATAATCTCTATAAACTTGATGTAGATGGTGTTGTAGCATTGATGGGTAAGGCGGACAAAGTGGTGAGTCGGGATGAGGATGAGTTATGGCATAGGAGATTGGACCATCTACACCACAGAGCATTGAAGGTCATGTAGCAGATTTATATGGGTCTTCTGAAGGGTACTCTTGCGCAGACAGACACATGCAAGGGATGTACTATGGGGAAGTATGCAAAGGCCACTTTTCATGAGAAGGAGAACTGAGCTTCAGAAATCCTTAGGAGATTTCACTCAGACATGTGTGGACCATTCTCTATTGCTTCGACAGAAAATCATAAGTACTATGTGATATGTGTTGATGATTTTTCTAGAAAGTATTGGAGCTACTTCATTAGAAGAACGATTAGACATTCTAAAAATTTATTGAGTTCAAAGCACTGGTGGAGAAAGACACTAGGAAGCATGTGAAGGCTCTTAGGAGCGACAATGGTGTTAAGTACTTATCAAATGAATTCAAGAACTTTTGCAGCAAAGAAGGAATTCAGAGAGAGTTGATTGTGCCTCATAACCCACATCAGAATGGGGTCACAGAAAGAAATAATAGAACAATTGTGGGTGCAGCACGAGTGATGTTGCATGATCAGGGCCTATTGTTGCATCTATGGGCGGAGGCATGCAACATAGTGGTATTTTTGCAAAATCATTGCCCTCATCGGATACTTGGCATTAGCACACCAAAAGAGGCATTTACTGGTAAGAAACCTGATGTTTCACATTTTAATATTTTTGGCTCATCTGTTTATGTGCATGTGACCAAAGACGCCAAGAATAAGCTCTAACCAACAGCCAATATTGGGATATTTTTGGGGTACACTGATACTCCCCACAACTATCAGGTGTATTTTCCAAACAACAGAATGACTGTTGTGAGATAGGATATAAAATTTGATGAGGAGAAAGCCATGTGATTGTCCATTGAGAGGGAGTTGGATTTGCATGCAGAGGCAGAACTCTTGGTTCCAAAGAATGAACCTCAATATGTGGAGAAGCCACATTCGAAGGATCATGGAGTGGAAAAAAACACTCATGTGGAGCCATCAACCAAAAAATGGTGGAAGGCACATTGCAGACTCTGATAGATTGATACTTTATGTGGTAGAGAATGTAGGAGCCCCTACTTCACTACGCAGATAGAGTTAGTCTCTAGAAAACTTTACTGGATACATGGCTCTTATGAGAAAGTGTATTGTGACAGAACCATCTTCCTTTGAGGAAGAAGTGCAACAACCAATTTGGGTTGACGCTATGGTAGAGGAGTATGACTCCATCATCAAGAACAGTGCATGGGAGGTTGTCCCAATAACAATCAGAAAATCAGTGGTTGGATCTAGATGGATCTATAACGTGAAGCAAGCTTCAGATGGGAGTGTGGTGAAGTATAAGGCCAAATTTGTGGCTCGGGGATTCTCACAAGTTTAGGGGATCGGCTATAAAGATACTTTCACACCAGTCGCGAGGTACTCTTCCATTAGATCTATCCTTGCACTCTCAGTGCAGATGGGGTGGCACATTCATCATATGGATGTGAAAATTGTGTTTCTCAATGGATTTATTAAAGAGGAAGTGTACGTAGAGCAGCCAGATGGTTTCGAAATATTTGACAATGAGTCACATGTGTGTCGACTCAAGAGAGCATTGTATGGTTTGAAGAAAGCATCTTGTACTTGGTACACTCGGATTTACAACTATTTCACCGGGTTGGGCTTCATGAAAAGTGAAGCGGATGCAAACCTTTACTAGATTGTGGTTGATGGTAAGCTCTTGATTATCGTACTTTATGTTGATGATCTAATTTTGACAGATGATGAGAAGTTGATAACATCATCCAAGGAGGATCTTGCAAGGGAGTTCGAAATGAAGGACATGGGACTCCTTCACTATTTCCTTGGTTTGGAAATATGGCAGCGGGATGGTGAAATTTTTGTTTCTCAAGGCAAGTATGCCAAAGATATATTGGGTAAGTTTCACATGGAGAGCTATAAACCCATGGACACTCCTCTTCCAAAAAATTGAAGGAAAGAGGATGCTACTTCAGGAGAAGTAGTGGACGTTAATGTCTATAGGCAGCTAGTGGGTTCACTGATGTACTTGGTGAACACTAGACCAGACATTTGGTACGCAGTTAACCAGTTGAGTCAAGCTATGGTTAATTTGACCAAGCTCTTTTGGAAGGCGAGGAAGCATGTCTTGAGATATCTCACTGGCAGTACAGAGTAAGGATTATGGTATAGACAGACTGAGGGATTAAAGATTCAAGGCTTCACAGATGCAGATTAGGCATGAAGTCCGTTAGACAGAAAGAGCACATCAGGAGGCATCTTCAACATAGGATGGACAACAACTTCTGGGTATAGCATGAAGCAACGTTTTGTGGCACTGAGTTCAGCTGAGGCAAAGTACATGGAAGCAAGTCAAGATGCATGTGAGGCCATTTGAATGAGAAATATGATGGTTAGTTTGTTTGGTTCTTAGATGGATACAACTGTGATAATCTTAGTTGCATTAAACTCTTGATTAATCTAGTATTCCATGGTAGGTCCAAGCACATAGACATCTGGTACCACCATCTCAGAGATTGTGTTCAGAGGCACATTATGTTACTTCATTAAATTCCCATGGAGGATCGAGATGCAGATATTATGACAAAGGAACTCACCGGGAGCAAATTCGAATACCATAGAGGCAGGATCGGGGTGGTAGATAATCCATTTCTTGTTGAGAGGGAATGTTGAAGTCCAACAACAAATTGCAGCACACACACTAGTGTAGGACCAATAGGTCCTAGCGATACATTAGTGTGAAGATTTCTAAGGCGTTGATCTCTCTTTTATTCTATTTTTGGAGTTGGTTTCATAACAGATATACCTTGGAAACATTCATGTGGGGAAAACCAACAAAAATTGGGTTTCTGATTAAGCTTCAGGAAAAATATTTTCTTACAACAAATAAACAAAAATTTTCTTTGAAAAATACCCAAGAAAAAATCTGAGGCCTCTTTCCCTCACTCAATTCTTATACGACCCACATGCAAGGCTTCAAAGGAAAATATTTTGTAAAAACAAACCCGACCTCTCGACCTAAGAGGAAACTCAACATCTATGTTGATATTTCTCTAGCAAGCTCAATATAACCTTTTATTTCTCTTGCTACCAAATAATATGCCCGACTGAATCCCAAATTGCTCCAAATTCAATGTGCATATCCTTTGGCTTGAACCTTTGGAAATTCATTAATAAATTTTCGTACGAGATAATTGAGGTGACTCATTGCATGTCATGGCACATGATCCATGCATAATCACCTTCAAATCTATAATCTCAATATGGATGACGTATAGAATATAAGGGATGGGAAGAGAAAGGAAAGAAAGAAAAAAATGAGGATGAAAACAGAGGAAAGAAAAAGGAGAAAGGGGGAGGGGTGGTCAGGCGCGAGTGGAATCATGTCAGAGGAGAAAAGGAGAGAGGAGGATAGTATAGATAGAAGTAAATTAGCATGACCACGAATGGTGAGGGAAGTGGTTTTAAAGGTTTGAAAGTGGTTGATTTCTAAGGCGTTGATCTCTCTTTTATTCTATTTTTGGAGTTGGTTTCATAACAAATATACCTTGGAAACCTTCATGTGGGGAAAACCAACAAAAATTGGGCTTTTTATTAAGCTTCAGGAAAAATATTTTCTTACAAAAAATAAACAAAAATTTTCTTTGGAAAATATCTAAGGCCTCTCTCCCTCACTCAGTTCTTATATCACCCACATGCAAGGCTTCAAAGGAAAATTTTATGTACAAACAAACCCGACCTCTCGACCTAAGAGGAAACTCAACATCTATGTTGATATTTCTCTAGCTAGCTCAATATAACCTTTTATTTCTCTTGCTACCAAATAATATGCTCGACTGAATCCCAAATTGTTCCAAATTCAATGTGCATATCCTTTGGCTTGAACCTTTGGAAATTCATTAATTAATTTTCGTACGAGATAATTGAGGTGACTCATTGCATGTCATGGCACATGATCCATGCACAATCGCCTTCCAATCTATAATCTCAATATGGATGAGGTATAGAATATAAGGGATGGGAAGAGAAAGGAAAGAGAGAAAAAAATGACGATGAAAAAAGAGGAAAGAAAAAGGAGAAAGGGGGAGGGGTGGTCAGGCGCGAGTGGAATCATGCCAGAGGAGGAAAGGAGAGATGAGGATAGTATAGATGGAAGTAAATTAGCATGACCACGAATGGTGAGGGAAGTGGTTTTAAAGGTTACTTTTAATTAATTACATTCAATCATGCTACTTGGTTTTTCATCTCTCCTCCTCCACATGCCAACTCAATTGCCACCTGGAACTACTAGGTCATTGCCAATATCATAATATGGAAATTTTCAAAACTTAAAATTTTATAATTGTTTTAAAAATTTTCAGTCAATAATTTTTTTTTTTTAATTGACTAGAGGAATCAAAAACTGGTTTGTTTCATACTAACATGACACAGGGTCAATTTCAACCATTACCACTATAACCCCTTCGTGCATGCTTATACTCCTTTCGCAGAACCAAGTAAATTGATGGGTTCTAAAGCTTGAACCTCTTGGTACATAAAACTTAAATTTCACGACCCACTCCAATTGAGTTACCCCTCATGGGTTATCAATAAGGTTTATTTTATTTTATTTTTTTCAACGCAATATTGATAACTCTACTACTATATTTAACCCATTTCTTCACTAACTCTAATCCCATAACCATTTATGAGAATCTTAAAATTTTCATTCTTTGTTGATTTCAAATAAAATTGAAAATTTCTCCCATCTCTATCCCCTTAGAAATTCTAGCAAATAGTTTCCATGCATCTTGTCATCTTTCTCTATAAGAAAATTTGGACCCATATGGATCGAGTGTTGTAACATGGGCTCCAATACTAATTTGTAACACCCCCAGTCGACCACTCGGGTGTACCACCACCTCTATAACCTAACCTTTTTGCAATTTACCCTTCAATTTTATTCATGTACCATTGGTGAAGCATGTTTTATCATTCTACCGCGCAATGAATTCATCTATAGGAATGTAATTACATAAATGTCACCATTTAAATGACCTTTGACATACAACAAATTAAAATATATCAAGCTGTGAGGGTTAGCTTAATAGGTCTTGGTATTGTTGCTAAAGCATCTTATCACTGGGAGGTCATGGGTTCAATTCTCCTTGACTCCCTTGGAGCTATATTTTTTTATTTTGGCCAGGGGGATGTGGATCCTTCAAGGTGATCTACCTGGATTTTCCTTGAAAAAAAAAAAGAAAATAATATTGACATAAAAAAAAAATTTAAACATAACAATAAACACTTATTTTTAGATAAAGAACTATCTCGTTTCATACCTTAGCCATTGCACCCAACAATATGCAATGTCTCTCATCATATTTCAACGATGGTTATGCCCAATCCAGTGCCATGAATCTAGAAGGGAAAATGCTTATTTAAAATTGGCTATGGCACCTAATTAATGTTGAACATGAATAGTTCCGTAATACCAAAATTTAACATCGTTTCACTATTAATTTGACATTTTCCATCATCTCACACAATCCATGGTAGTGAAAACCCTTCCCTACACTTGCAATCCATTGGGCTATGTGAGTACCCTTCTATGGGTTTTCAATTTAACTAAATAGGGATGCCTCAGACTTGTACCATATAAGAGTTCCATTGATACAAACACACTAACACTAACTTGCACAGTATCATAAAAAAAAAAAATTATTATCTCAAAATATAAAAGGTTTTTCATCAAAATATATGAGCTAACGCTAATAAAACAACAACCCAATCTATACCAATATGTATAAACAAACGTTGCAAACCAAACTATAAAATGGAATTGGCGATTGTTATTGCATCTACCGAGGTTCACACAAATCAACAACATTAACTTTGTTTGTGGAAGTCATAAATTGCAATTATAAATTTCACATGGTATAATGATCCAAGTTGCATGGCTCGCATAATGCATAAAGGATTTCGGATAAGGTTTCGGTGTGAATTTTGATGTTTATCCTGTTGTGAATCCTCGAACTGGAATGTAATAATAAATAAAATACTCCCGCCTTACATCTTCTCCATACCGGGTGGTAAACTCGACACCTGTAACCCCGCTCTGCTGTCACGGCAGACTCACCTCGACCATTACGCAGAGTTGTACAGGGCATTCACTTCACCGGGGATAAGCGTATTCAATGAGCAGGGTTCCTCGGTATGGGCAGAGGCTCGCGGAACAAAACACTTGTTCTCCGGAAGGTCGGTTCATTCCGCCTTACTCTCCTGCTCGGAGAGCGTTTCTCTGCAGGTAAAACTCTTGGCGATATGTTAAGATTTAGTGATTAAACAGCGTGCTTTCATTAGAAATGGTTTACCGATAAGCTTCACACCCTAAGAAAGTCTTTCGGCTGTTCTCAGAGGCCGACTGACAGTGGAAATTCCATCTGCCACAAATGCGAACTTCTCAGGCTTCGATTCTTCAAAAGCTCCAAAGAATTCGTCACCGGAATCCTACAGGTAAAAACCTATTGCTTCCAGTTCTCAATTCGATACTTCCTTAATGCCATATCTTGACTCAATTCTTTCTGGAAGCCCCTGGATAACTTTCCCATTTTATTTATTTTCTTGGTTAATTTGGTTGTTGTTCTCTAGGATTGTCCAGCCAGGTGTTAATGTTCCGTCAACAGGTATCTTACAGTGCCCTGCATGCGACTGGCCCTAGCTATTTGCATTTCATTATATTCTAACATGTTAACCGAACTTCTTTTTGTTTATTTCTTTTGCAGGTTTGATACAGAACCCCAAGCTTCTGCTTTTTCGGCCTCCTCTACAACTCGAGCGCCATTTAAAAGTCTTTTCTTCCATCTACCTGTGCAGGTGGTTCAGGTCAGTAACTAGCTTGGCCACCTAACCGCCGAGAGCTGGCTTCGGCTCCTAGCTCGTTTTCCAGATTTAAACCTGAGTTGTTTTATTTGTCTTGATTCACCCGGATGTAATAAAGAGTTGGAAAATGTGAGTTTTTTTTTTATATGTTAGCACTAAACTTTGTTTAGACCAGACTCACCCTCGGCGCAGCCCTGGCCCCATGATAATATTTACTCTACTTCTAATTTTGTAGTTTTCAGTCGGATTCCCTTGAGAACCCTCTTACCAGGGTTATTAACTACCGTAGTTGAGTTTCGGTTGCTTTGAATGACTATAGAAGCATTTTGACAATACATATATATATATTTTCTTTGTCTTTCCGGAATTCCTCTAGTCAGTTCATCGTACAATATATGATTTCCGTGTTTGTTATAAGAAAGGTTTTCAGTGGAATTCTGGTATGGTTGTTACAGTGTTCTAACTTCATGGCGTAAGTAGATTATTATTCTATGAGCTTATTACATATTGCATGTCTCTGGATACGTATGTAGTTTCTCTGCTTTTTACGCCGTCGGTCAACAAGTGCCGCGGCTATTTACAGTTTGTATCAGTAATCTTCTTTTCGTAAATTAAGGGTTTTTCCTGCTTCAGGTTTTCGAAGGGTTTTTTGTTGGTATGCATACTGCCGGTTTTATTACAGTTTTGAAATAATGATTATCAATGTTTTCCTTAAGGTATAAGGTGCCAGTCTGCCTCATAAAGACTACGTATAGAAATAACTACGAGCAGGGTCAGGGTTGGTTATACTACCAATCCCCGTCCACAAGCTCACTTCGGCCTTTTACATTCTGCTCTTTATTATATGCAACTCCCTAATTTCCTATTTTGAATTCAACTATTTACTGTCCCCTCAAACAGAGAATGAACTTCATTGTTATTTCCACAGTTTCTTTATGTAGTACTACTATACCCAAAAGAATCTTGAATCTTTTACTATGACAGAAAATTCATTTCTTCACTTTTAAACATGTCAGACAGGTAGTAGTTCAAACCTTCTTGGTAACAGAAAACAACTATTAAGCTACCATAATAACTTTCAGAATAAATTTCAACAGCATTAACGTCTTCTCCTACAAGAAACTTATTCCACTATTTAATGGTCTTTTCCATTACAGATAACATAATCTACCTGTTGATCTTGTTTCCACATACATTTTCCAATTTACACACTGATCGTATTACAGGACAATCTTGATCCAGAGTCTATTACAACAGTTCTGTTCCTTTCACATTTGACAATAAAAGAAATGTAATAGTTAGCTAAACTACAGTTTTCTTTTCTGATGTTTCAAGTTTGATGTACTTATCTGTACTGAGGAAAACTCCTTAGTGACTGAGGTCCTCCCAACCTTCAAGGGAGGCAATGACGTCCTCACCTTGCCCCCGAGCTCCGGAACTGAACAGTGCCCCGGGAAAATCAGTGGATAATTACCTTCTTCTGTGACCTCTGGATTAATCCAGTCAACAGACAGAATTCTTGCTCATAACGGTTGTAGAAGTAGTTCAAATGGTCTACCACCCAGCTCTAGAAGATACTTCACCCTTTTGCTAGAAATTTCACAGAACCCCTACCCCTCTTCTGGAGTTCCTTTTATTCCAGAGGGTAGGTAACTGTCTCCCAACTGATTCCCAACCACTTTTCAATTCCAGAAACTTCACCAACAGTCTAGCAAGGGTTTCCTCTTTCTTTCTTTTCTTTTAATTACTCAGTAAATAATAAAATGAGTTATTTAAAATTATGAGCAATTGTCAATAAGTTTTCTTGTCCCAAAATAACAAAAGAAAAATAAACAAAATAAAACTAAAGAGACTAATTAAACTAACAGTCTTTTAACTAATTGTAATTATCATTCTCTAATAGGGTGTTAAGTAATCATTTACCCTCAAGAGGTTTTTCTTGGTACCTTCCTGGCTTCACACCAAGGTAACCTATCCAATTTTTAAAATCCACCTAGGGTTTTACTAGGAGCCAATCATGTCATAGGTTCACCCATTCTTCCCCTATGGTTAATCCAATTACCTTCCATTGTACGAATGATACAATGGATGATGGGATATCTCTAGCACACTTCACTTTTATGTGCATGTCCCTCCTCTGAAAAATGAAATCTCTAAAGTCTTATAAAATTAGGATAAAACAGTCGTACTTAGGATTATTTTAATAATAGCTTATCCACTTGCGAGTAAGTCCTTCATCACTTAGCCCTATGCAACATTTCATATTCATGGAGTTTTAGCCACCCCATACTCTATTGTTTGACTTGCTTTATAGCAATGGTTTATTTTATTAATGTGATTTCATACCTACAAAAATACGATGTGTGGCTTCAAAACATGTAAAAATAAGCGCAATGGCATAAAACACTTGTACATGGGCACGTTCGCCCCAAAATAATCCTTGAATCACCATGATAAACATGATATGTACATCACGCACATAGGGGTCATCATAGAGGTGTTACATAAAAATTAAGATTTTCTTTTATATTACTTTAGAACATTGGACCTTAAGTTTTTAACATAAAACAAATAAGAAAATGTTTAAGATTAATCATTATTAAAATTAAATAAAATTAAAATCACTTCAATTAAAAAATTACTAACTTTTTAGAGTAATTAATCACATCAGTTACTAAATAACATATTTTTTTTTAATTAATATTATGGCTAAGTCCCATAGTATTATTGAATAATATATTGTATTTTAATTAATATTATGGCTCGGTCCATAATGTATTTCATTTAAGTAATTAAAGGTATCACCCAACAACTATCAAGAAAATGCATAAAACTACAAAAAGGAGGAGTCTCCCTAACTACACACTGTATTGATACTTGTTGTGTGATATCTTTAATTAAGTAATTGAAATACATTATGGATTAACCCATAATATTAATTAAGTAAATAAAAATATTATTGAATAATAAATATAACTATTTAGATAAATAAATTGTTATAAAAGTAAATTAAAAAATTAGAAAAAATTTATAAAGAAAAAATATTATTTATTTATATTTATATTAAAGAATTATTATTGAATTATTTTAATTGATTCGTATATGTACTTTAAATCTAGAATTTTAAGTTTTATTTATACAATAAATTAATAATATTTAGTATGTATTATTAATTAATTACTTGACTAGATCTAGATTAACTGAAATATTATAATTAATTAACTTATAATCAGAACTCGATTAATTAAATATTATAATTAGTTCACACTTTATATATACCCTAAATTTAACGAGAAATTTATTAAATGAAATAAAATAATAAATAGAAAATGATTTCAAAATATAAAATATTAATAATATATCTGGAATATGGAGAAATAGAGAAGCTGTCAAAACCCTAAAACTAAAACTAAATAGTTGCCCAAAAAAATTACTATAAGTATAGAAGAGTTCATGGGTTGTCTTACAAGGTAGTTTCTCCAAGTCTAGTAGAAGAATTTATGTTTTCCATTCTGTTGGCTTCTAAAATGCAGCTCTCTTTTAGTTTTGTGATCCCACTTGTAATTTTATTCAAGTGGGTGGGTGTGAGTAATGGCTGGCAGCCAGCCAATGCAACTTGGTATGGTAATCTACATGGATTCGGGAGTGATGGTAATTGCAATATATATTGAGTTGTTGTTATCATACTATTAGCATTATATGTTGGTAATTGCAATATATATTGAGTTGTTGTTATTATACTATTAGTATTATATGTTATGCAAATTGGAAATGGAGAAAGATATGAATGAATGTTTGATAGGGAAAATAAAACTGTATTTCTAATTTTGTGACAGGAGGCGCATGTGGATTTAGAGGCATAGTGAAAGAATCCCCTTTCAATTCATTAATAGCAGCAGGAAGTCCAGTCTTGTTCAAAGGTGGAAAAGGCTGTGGAGCTTGTTATCAAGTATGCATTCATTTAACTGTGTTTACTAATAGAGTTTACCCTGTATATGTAGATCAGATCAGGCTTCTCATAAGTTTTCTTTACCATGAAAGTTTAAAGTTTACCTTCTAGAGCATTCTCATAAGGGTTTTTTTCAAGTAATAATAAATTTTACCCAGTACAAGATTGTCAAAAATTTTCTTTACTAATAATAAAGAGTTTACCCTGTAGAGGATTCTCATCATTAGTGTGGTCTTATGAACAGGTAAAGTGCACAGAGAGAGGCGTTTGTTCTGAAAAGCCGATAACTGTGGTGATTACTGATGAATGTCCAGGTTGCGGAGGAGGTGGCAAAACACACTTTGATCTTAGTGGTGCCTCCTTTGACAACATTGCAGCTCCGGGTAGAGATGCAGAGCTCCGTAAAAAGGGAATCGTGCCCATATCATTCCAACGGTATTTTATTATGTGTACTCTCTACTCAATTAATCCCCATTCCATTTTCATTTTCAGGCAGACGTAGTTTCAATAGTTTTTTTTATATAAAATACTAATTTGCTTTTTTCTTTTGGGTGTTATGCAGCGTGCCTTGCCAATATCAAGGGATGAATGTTGCTTTCCACGTTGATGCAGGAGCCAATAATTTTTATTTCGCTGTATTTATTCAATATCAAGCAGGAGATGGCGATCTTGCAGCAGTTGAGCTACAACAGGTATTTTGCATATATATATATATATATATATATATACCCCCAAGTTCTTAGGAGACATTCATATTTTGTGTATATATACTATCAGAGAGAGATTTAGGTAAGAGCGGGGATTTTGGTATGATCTCCTTTTTGTTTTGTTTGAATTGATGCAGGGCAATTCTAAATCATGGCAACAAATGACACATAAATGGGGTGTAAACTGGGTTCTCAACAGCCCTAACCCTCTCCAAGCGCCTTTCTCTATTCGGTTGACCTCTCTTTCTGGCAAGAAAACACTGACTGCAAACAGCGTTATTCCTAAAAATTGGCAGCCCAATGCCACGTACAAATCAAATGTCAACTATCAGTAAGCTTCAACAACTGATTTCACTGTGCGTTTATAATTAAGCTCACAAGCACGCACGCCCCACAAGAGTTCATAGTTTTGTTTCTTTGTAAAGAAATTTTGTGTGTATATCATTCGCAACAACCGCCGTCACTGCTCTACTCCCTTGGAGTGTAAGAGTTTGGTTGTATAGTTTTGTTTCTTGGTGGAAGGAATTTTGCATAAAAATGATATTATATAATTTTTCATGGTATATTTATTTTTTCATTAAATTTTTATGGTTTTTTTAATTTTATTTTAAGTTATAATTTAAAATACAATGATTTTAAGATATAATTTTAATGCAATGATTTTATATTAAAAAAATAAAATGATTTAATTGTGTTAATAAGTGTAATAGGTAAAATTATGAAGAATTTTCAAATAGGAATGAAGCCAAAATTCTATAGTGTAATAGGTGTTTGCATTTTGGTTATAAATTGAATAGTTTAATTTTCTCCTTAATTTCACATCAATATCAATTTTATACAGAGAGATAAACTAATTATAATGAAAAGAAAAGAAAAATGCTTTTTAGTAAGTCTGATACATATGGAATTCACACATACTATTTAAAATTATTTTGTCAATATAGTTTAATATGAACAAGGTGTGTATATGCTCTTGGTATTTAAAAATATATGTATTAATGAAAATACTAGTACAACAATGTAAATTAAATAGTTGGTAAGTGGGAGAAGTGTGACTTTATAATAAACATTCAAACACTTCATTTTATTACAACTCTCATGTTCTTAAATTTAAAAAAAAAAAAATCATAAAATCTAATTAAATTATTATTATTATTATTTATAAAAACTAATCTATAAGATAAACATATATACCATTAAAAAGCGTGCAAAGCCAACCATATTTTACTCCACAAATAAAAATCTTTATTGATTTTACATCTTATATCTTATTTTTATTTACTAATGGGGTGGATGTTGGTGTACGTGAAAAATTCATTAAAACTATTTAAATTATTATTACTAATCTATAAGATAAACATATATACCATTAAAAAGCGTGCAAAGCCAACCATATTTTACTCCACAAATAAAAATCTTTATTGATTTTACATCTTATATCTTATTTTTATTTACTAATGGGTGGATGTTGGTGTTCTCCACACACTTGGCTAAATATTCTTCCTAATTCTAGGCCAAAAGTAGTTTTTCTTTATTGCAGAAAATAATTTTTTGATATCTTGAATGGGAAGCACAAGGGATTTTTTGAAACCCATCCAAAATTAATTGTTTAATGGTCATATGATTAAGAAAATATATTATTCCTCTAAAATTCAATAAATTATCTTTATTAATACCATATTGAGAGTTAAATTTTATTTGGTTATAATAATTTTCATATACACAGTGCAACCTCAAACTTAATGCATCAACTACCCGATTTTCCTTCCCTTTTAAATGATTAATATCAAAGTCAAATTCACTAAGAAAAGAAGTCCATCTTGTTGGATGGGAGTTAAGGTTATGTTGTTTAAAAAGGAAGGTTAGGTTCTTTAAAAAGGATAGTTGAACTTCTATGGTCAGTAATTAACATTAAAAAATAAATAAAAATTTCAATGGGTAATATCTCCATATGTAATACCCCTTTTATTTTTTATGTTAGCTATTTTTGTATTTTGACTATTTTTAGGTTTGATGGCTAAGGAAGCCATGTAATTAAAATTATTAATGATCTAATTAATAGATTCTCATTAATAAATAATAAGTATATACCCCTTCATTAAAATCAATGGGTAATATCTCCATATGTAATACCCCTTTTATTTTTTATGTTAGCTATTTTTGTATTTTGACTATTTTTAGGTTTGATGGCTAAGGAAGCCATGTTGGATTTGTGAATTGACTTGAACAATAAAATTATTGTGATGTAATTAATAGATTTTCATTAATAAATAATAAGTTATAAATTACTTGGGAGAGAAGCACTAGAGTTAGAAGATTGTTTAAAGTAAAGAAGTATTGGTGGATCAAGTTAAGAAGTCTTCCTTAAATATGTTGAAGTCCAACAAGAAATTATCATAGCACACACACTAGTGTGGGAAAAATAGGTACTATCCATACATTAGTGTGAAGGCCAAATTAGTGCTATCAAACAAGCCCTGCCTCTCATCTTTCAGTTGAGTGGTTGGTGAGGCATGTAGAGTAATTATATTAGTTATGGAGTTTGAATTGCAGTTGGTGCATTAGTTTAATGCATGTGTAATCAATTAACTCAGTTAAGTGAGTTAAAGTCAGTTGAACTAGTTGTAACGGTTTGTTGCATTAGTGAGAGATCAAGTGAATTAAATCTTATTTAATTTACAATCCGTGATCTGCCATGCGATGAGGGTTTTGCTGCATATCGATTCAATGGAACAAACTAGACAAGGTTAAGGGATATTAACTATCGGTTGTGAGTTAGTAGTTTCCCACATGTGAACCACACATCCATTGGATAGCGAATGATCACTTTTGGAGGAGACTAAATTCTAAATAATAGGGCTTTCATTCATCAGGAATTGCGCAATCGAGGCAGGTTGTTTAGAGGTTGAGAATTGGCTAAGAGTTGGTCAGTTTTGTCCAGGATAGTGTGAGACAATTGTGAGAGTGTAGGAGACTCTTGTGAGAAGAGTGCATTGTAATTGTTTCATGATTCCATGGTGAATATACAATAGAAGATAGAGGGGTTTCGAGCAGCAAGATTTCCCCAGGAAATTATCTGTGTTGTGGTTTTATTTGATTCTTTCTTTGCTTAATGTGATTGGAAATCGTGTTTAATTTCCACAATTGATTTAAATAAGGATTCAATATCTAGCTTTAGTACATTGTTAGATCATATTGAATCCATTGATATACACATGTTTATATAATTTCTACATGGTATCATAGCACAGGAAATTACTATAGTGGAGGAGAATTTGAGTTTGTGAATGAATTGAATTCGAATTTTCAAAAGGTATTCTTGGTGCAACCGGCGATTCAAGGCTTTCAATGGCTTGATATTGGAGTATGCACTAGAGGGAAGCTCTAACTATATTGTGTGGAAAGACAGGATGGAGGTAGTACTGGAGGACAATGGGTTGAAATAATTCATTGACAATGATGTTCCCAAACCCGCTATAGTAGGCTGCAAATCTTGATGCTTGGCAAAAGAAGGTTGCAAAAGTGAGGAGGATCTTATTGGAGGGATTACGAGACCACATTGTCTCAAGTATCCATGGAAGAGTGACACCATATGCAATGTGAAAAGCTTTGACAGATCTATTTCAGAGCAGTACTGATCATAGAAAATTGGCACTGAAGGACAAGCTTAGGAAAATTGAAATGGAGAAAGGCGATACTATGCTGAAATATTTAACAAAGTTTGTCCAATGTCAAGATGCCCTTGGGAGCGTCGGCATTACTGTCGCGGATGATGAATTGGTGAGCCTAGATCTTCTAGGACTTCCCAAGAATTGGCATAGTTATCAGGACTCTGTTAATGGAAGGGAAAAGCTACCAGATTGGGAACGAATTTGGTCAGATTTGGTGCAGGAAGAATTTAGGCGGAATACCAAGGATGGTTCTTTATCTAAGCATGATGATGAAGAATATTTCACTTTGGTCACCAAGGCGAAGAAGGGGAAAGGAAATAAATTCCATTCCAAATATTAGAAAGAAGCACAACATGTCCAGAGTGAATTGTTTTCACTGTCACGAGCATGGACATTATGCCACTAATTGTCCACAAAATAAGAAGAAAAAGAAGGCTTTAGGATCTACAGCTGGTGAGGCTTTGGTCTCACAATTTGAGCTTGAATTCTTGCTCATTTCATGCATGGTGTCAAGTGCAATTAGATCAATGTTGTACTTGGATAGTGGTGCATCCTTTCACATCACGAGAGACAGAGAACTTTTCAGTAGCTTGGAGGAGAAGGACATCCATATGAATATCGAACTAGGTGATGACGGACGGTGTAATGCTACTGGGATTGGTACGGTTACCTTCCAAACATAGTTAGGTAAACCCTTTCAATTAAAATATGTAATGCATGTTCCAGGCTTAAAGAAAAATTTGGTCTCAGTTGCAATGTTGGAGGATAGAGGCTATGATGTTGTTTTGAGTGAGGGAAAAGCTTTCCTTCGACACGAAGCAACAATACAAGCCAAGAAGATTGGGATTCATGTGAATAATCTCTATAAACTTGATGTAGATGGTGTTGTAGCATTGATGGGTAAGGCGGACAAAGTGGTGAGTCGGGATGAGGATGAGTTATGGCATAGGAGATTGGACCATCTACACCACAGAGCATTGAAGGTCATGTAGCAGATTTATATGGGTCTTCTGAAGGGTACTCTTGCGCAGACAGACACATGCAAGGGATGTACTATGGGGAAGTATGCAAAGGCCACTTTTCATGAGAAGGAGAACTGAGCTTCAGAAATCCTTAGGAGATTTCACTCAGACATGTGTGGACCATTCTCTATTGCTTCGACAGAAAATCATAAGTACTATGTGATATGTGTTGATGATTTTTCTAGAAAGTATTGGAGCTACTTCATTAGAAGAACGATTAGACATTCTAAAAATTTATTGAGTTCAAAGCACTGGTGGAGAAAGACACTAGGAAGCATGTGAAGGCTCTTAGGAGCGACAATGGTGTTAAGTACTTATCAAATGAATTCAAGAACTTTTGCAGCAAAGAAGGAATTCAGAGAGAGTTGATTGTGCCTCATAACCCACATCAGAATGGGGTCACAGAAAGAAATAATAGAACAATTGTGGGTGCAGCACGAGTGATGTTGCATGATCAGGGCCTATTGTTGCATCTATGGGCGGAGGCATGCAACATAGTGGTATTTTTGCAAAATCATTGCCCTCATCGGATACTTGGCATTAGCACACCAAAAGAGGCATTTACTGGTAAGAAACCTGATGTTTCACATTTTAATATTTTTGGCTCATCTGTTTATGTGCATGTGACCAAAGACGCCAAGAATAAGCTCTAACCAACAGCCAATATTGGGATATTTTTGGGGTACACTGATACTCCCCACAACTATCAGGTGTATTTTCCAAACAACAGAATGACTGTTGTGAGATAGGATATAAAATTTGATGAGGAGAAAGCCATGTGATTGTCCATTGAGAGGGAGTTGGATTTGCATGCAGAGGCAGAACTCTTGGTTCCAAAGAATGAACCTCAATATGTGGAGAAGCCACATTCGAAGGATCATGGAGTGGAAAAAAACACTCATGTGGAGCCATCAACCAAAAAATGGTGGAAGGCACATTGCAGACTCTGATAGATTGATACTTTATGTGGTAGAGAATGTAGGAGCCCCTACTTCACTACGCAGATAGAGTTAGTCTCTAGAAAACTTTACTGGATACATGGCTCTTATGAGAAAGTGTATTGTGACAGAACCATCTTCCTTTGAGGAAGAAGTGCAACAACCAATTTGGGTTGACGCTATGGTAGAGGAGTATGACTCCATCATCAAGAACAGTGCATGGGAGGTTGTCCCAATAACAATCAAAAAATCAGTGGTTGGATCTAGATGGATCTATAACGTGAAGCAAGCTTCGGATGGGAGTGTGGTGAAGTATAAGGCCAAATTTGTGGCTCGGGGATTCTCACAAGTTTATGGGATCGGCTATAAAGATACTTTCACACCAGTCGCGAGGTACTCTTCCATTAGGTCTATCCTTGCACTCTCAGTGCAGATGGGGTGGCACATTCATCATATGGATGTGAAAATTGTGTTTCTCAATGGATTTATTAAGGAGGAAGTGTACGTAGAGCAGCCAGATGGTTTCGAAATATTTGACAATGAGTCACATGTGTGTCGACTCAAGAGAGCATTGTATGGTTTGAAGAAAGCATCTTGTACTTGGTACACTCGGATTTACAACTATTTCACCGGGTTGGGCTTCATGAAAAGTGAAGCGGATGCAAACCTTTACTAGATTGTGGTTGATGGTAAGCTCTTGATTATCGTACTTTATGTTGATGATCTAATTTTGACAGATGATGAGAAGTTGATAACATCATCCAAGGAGGATCTTGCAAGGGAGTTCGAAATGAAGGACATGGGACTCCTTCACTATTTCCTTGGTTTGGAAATATGGCAGCGGGATGGTGAAATTTTTGTTTCTCAAGGCAAGTATGCCAAAGATATATTGGGTAAGTTTCACATGGAGAGCTATAAACCCATGGACACTCCTCTTCCAAAAAATTGAAGGAAAGAGGATGCTACTTCAGGAGAAGTAGTGGACGTTAATGTCTATAGGCAGCTAGTGGGTTCACTGATGTACTTGGTGAACACTAGACCAGACATTTGGTACGCAGTTAACCAGTTGAGTCAAGCTATGGTTAATTTGACCAAGCTCTTTTGGAAGGCGAGGAAGCATGTCTTGAGATATCTCACTGGCAGTACAGAGTAAGGATTATGGTATAGACAGACTGAGGGATTAAAGATTCAAGGCTTCACAGATGCAGATTAGGCATGAAGTCCGTTAGACAGAAAGAGCACATCAGGAGGCATCTTCAACATAGGATGGACAACAACTTCTGGGTATAGCATGAAGCAACGTTTTGTGGCACTGAGTTCAGCTGAGGCAAAGTACATGGAAGCAAGTCAAGATGCATGTGAGGCCATTTGAATGAGAAATATGATGGTTAGTTTGTTTGGTTCTTAGATGGATACAACTGTGATAATCTTAGTTGCATTAAACTCTTGATTAATCTAGTATTCCATGGTAGGTCCAAGCACATAGACATCTGGTACCACCATCTCAGAGATTGTGTTCAGAGGCACATTATGTTACTTCATTAAATTCCCATGGAGGATCGAGATGCAGATATTATGACAAAGGAACTCACCGGGAGCAAATTCGAATACCATAGAGGCAGGATCGGGGTGGTAGATAATCCATTTCTTGTTGAGAGGGAATGTTGAAGTCCAACAACAAATTGCAGCACACACACTAGTGTAGGACCAATAGGTCCTAGCGATACATTAGTGTGAAGATTTCTAAGGCGTTGATCTCTCTTTTATTCTATTTTTGGAGTTGGTTTCATAACAGATATACCTTGGAAACATTCATGTGGGGAAAACCAACAAAAATTGGGTTTCTGATTAAGCTTCAGGAAAAATATTTTCTTACAACAAATAAACAAAAATTTTCTTTGAAAAATACCCAAGAAAAAATCTGAGGCCTCTTTCCCTCACTCAATTCTTATACGACCCACATGCAAGGCTTCAAAGGAAAATATTTTGTAAAAACAAACCCGACCTCTCGACCTAAGAGGAAACTCAACATCTATGTTGATATTTCTCTAGCAAGCTCAATATAACCTTTTATTTCTCTTGCTACCAAATAATATGCCCGACTGAATCCCAAATTGCTCCAAATTCAATGTGCATATCCTTTGGCTTGAACCTTTGGAAATTCATTAATAAATTTTCGTACGAGATAATTGAGGTGACTCATTGCATGTCATGGCACATGATCCATGCATAATCACCTTCAAATCTATAATCTCAATATGGATGACGTATAGAATATAAGGGATGGGAAGAGAAAGGAAAGAAAGAAAAAAATGAGGATGAAAACAGAGGAAAGAAAAAGGAGAAAGGGGGAGGGGTGGTCAGGCGCGAGTGGAATCATGTCAGAGGAGAAAAGGAGAGAGGAGGATAGTATAGATAGAAGTAAATTAGCATGACCACGAATGGTGAGGGAAGTGGTTTTAAAGGTTTGAAAGTGGTTGATTTCTAAGGCGTTGATCTCTCTTTTATTCTATTTTTGGAGTTGGTTTCATAACAAATATACCTTGGAAACCTTCATGTGGGGAAAACCAACAAAAATTGGGCTTTTTATTAAGCTTCAGGAAAAATATTTTCTTACAAAAAATAAACAAAAATTTTCTTTGGAAAATATCTAAGGCCTCTCTCCCTCACTCAGTTCTTATATCACCCACATGCAAGGCTTCAAAGGAAAATTTTATGTACAAACAAACCCGACCTCTCGACCTAAGAGGAAACTCAACATCTATGTTGATATTTCTCTAGCTAGCTCAATATAACCTTTTATTTCTCTTGCTACCAAATAATATGCTCGACTGAATCCCAAATTGTTCCAAATTCAATGTGCATATCCTTTGGCTTGAACCTTTGGAAATTCATTAATTAATTTTCGTACGAGATAATTGAGGTGACTCATTGCATGTCATGGCACATGATCCATGCACAATCGCCTTCCAATCTATAATCTCAATATGGATGAGGTATAGAATATAAGGGATGGGAAGAGAAAGGAAAGAGAGAAAAAAATGACGATGAAAAAAGAGGAAAGAAAAAGGAGAAAGGGGGAGGGGTGGTCAGGCGCGAGTGGAATCATGCCAGAGGAGGAAAGGAGAGATGAGGATAGTATAGATGGAAGTAAATTAGCATGACCACGAATGGTGAGGGAAGTGGTTTTAAAGGTTACTTTTAATTAATTACATTCAATCATGCTACTTGGTTTTTCATCTCTCCTCCTCCACATGCCAACTCAATTGCCACCTGGAACTACTAGGTCATTGCCAATATCATAATATGGAAATTTTCAAAACTTAAAATTTTATAATTGTTTTAAAAATTTTCAGTCAATAATTTTTTTTTTTTAATTGACTAGAGGAATCAAAAACTGGTTTGTTTCATACTAACATGACACAGGGTCAATTTCAACCATTACCACTATAACCCCTTCGTGCATGCTTATACTCCTTTCGCAGAACCAAGTAAATTGATGGGTTCTAAAGCTTGAACCTCTTGGTACATAAAACTTAAATTTCACGACCCACTCCAATTGAGTTACCCCTCATGGGTTATCAATAAGGTTTATTTTATTTTATTTTTTTCAACGCAATATTGATAACTCTACTACTATATTTAACCCATTTCTTCACTAACTCTAATCCCATAACCATTTATGAGAATCTTAAAATTTTCATTCTTTGTTGATTTCAAATAAAATTGAAAATTTCTCCCATCTCTATCCCCTTAGAAATTCTAGCAAATAGTTTCCATGCATCTTGTCATCTTTCTCTATAAGAAAATTTGGACCCATATGGATCGAGTGTTGTAACATGGGCTCCAATACTAATTTGTAACACCCCCAGTCGACCACTCGGGTGTACCACCACCTCTATAACCTAACCTTTTTGCAATTTACCCTTCAATTTTATTCATGTACCATTGGTGAAGCATGTTTTATCATTCTACCGCGCAATGAATTCATCTATAGGAATGTAATTACATAAATGTCACCATTTAAATGACCTTTGACATACAACAAATTAAAATATATCAAGCTGTGAGGGTTAGCTTAATAGGTCTTGGTATTGTTGCTAAAGCATCTTATCACTGGGAGGTCATGGGTTCAATTCTCCTTGACTCCCTTGGAGCTATATTTTTTTATTTTGGCCAGGGGGATGTGGATCCTTCAAGGTGATCTACCTGGATTTTCCTTGAAAAAAAAAAAGAAAATAATATTGACATAAAAAAAAAATTTAAACATAACAATAAACACTTATTTTTAGATAAAGAACTATCTCGTTTCATACCTTAGCCATTGCACCCAACAATATGCAATGTCTCTCATCATATTTCAACGATGGTTATGCCCAATCCAGTGCCATGAATCTAGAAGGGAAAATGCTTATTTAAAATTGGCTATGGCACCTAATTAATGTTGAACATGAATAGTTCCGTAATACCAAAATTTAACATCGTTTCACTATTAATTTGACATTTTCCATCATCTCACACAATCCATGGTAGTGAAAACCCTTCCCTACACTTGCAATCCATTGGGCTATGTGAGTACCCTTCTATGGGTTTTCAATTTAACTAAATAGGGATGCCTCAGACTTGTACCATATAAGAGTTCCATTTACCCTCAAGAGGCTTTTCTTGGTACCTTCATGGCTTCACACCAAGGTAACCTATCCAATTTTTAAAATCCACCTAGGGTTTTACTAGGAGCCAATCATGTCATAGGTTCACCCATTCTTCCCCTATGGTTAATCCAATTACCTTCCATTGTACGAATGATACAATGGATGATGGGATGTCTCTAGCACACTTCACTTTTATGTGCATGTCCCTCCTCTGAAAAATGAAATCTCTAAAGTCTTATAAAATTAGGATAAAACAGTCGTACTTAGGATTATTTTAATAATAGCTTATCCACTTGCGAGTAAGTCCTTCATCACTTAGCCCTATGCAACATTTCATATTCATGGAGTTTTAGCCACCCCATACTCTATTGTTTGACTTGCTTTATAGCAATGGTTTATTTTATTAATGTGATTTCATACCTACAAAAATACGATGTCTGGCTTCAAAACATGTAAAAATAAGCGCAATGGCATAAAACACTTGTACATGGGCACGTTCGCCCCAAAATAATCCTTGAATCACCATGATAAACATGATATGTACATCACGCACATAGGGGTCATCATAGAGGTGTTACATAAAAATTAAGATTTTCTTTTATATTACTTTAGAACATTGGACCTTAAGTTTTTAACATAAAACAAATAAGAAAATGTTTAAGATTAATCATTATTAAAATTAAATAAAATTAAAATCACTTCAATTAAAAAATTACTAACTTTTTAGAGTAATTAATCACATCAGTTACTAAATAACATATTTTTTTTTAATTAATATTATGGCTCGGTCCATAAAGTATTTCATTTAGGTAATTATTAGAGTAATTTACTATTTTAATATATTTCATTTACTTAAGTAATCACATCCGTTATTGAATAATATATTGTATTTTAATTAATATTATGGCTCGGTCCATAATGTATTTCATTTAAGTAATTAAAGGTATCACCCAACAACTATCAAGAAAATGCATAAAACTACAAAAAGGAGGAGTCTCCCTAACTACACACTGTATTATACTTGTTGTGTGATATCTTTAATTAAGTAATTGAAATACATTATGGATTAACCCATAATATTAATTAAGTAAATAAAAATATTATTGAATAATAAATATAACTATTTAGATAAATAAATTGTTATAAAAGTAAATTAAAAAATTAGAAAAAATATATAAAGAAAAAATATTATTTATTTATATTTATATTAAAGAATTATTATTGAATTATTTTAATTGATTCATATATGTACTCTAAATCTAGAATTTTAAATTTTATTTATACAATAAATTAATAATATTTAGTATGTATTATTAATTAATTACTTGACTAGATCTAGATTAACTGAAATATTATAATTAATTAACTTATAATCAGAACTCGATTAATTAAATATTATAATTAGTTCACACTTTATATATACCCTAAATTTAACGAGAAATTTATTAAATGAAATAAAATAATAAATAGAAAATGATTTCAAAATATAAAATATTAATAATATATCTGGAATATGGAGAAATAGAGAAGCTGTCAAAACCCTAAAACTAAAACTAAATAGTTGCCCAAAAAAATTACTATAAGTATAGAAGAGTTCATGGGTTGTCTTACAAGGTAGTTTCTCCAAGTCTAGTAGAAGAATTTATGTTTTCCATTCTGTTGGCTTCTAAAATGCAGCTCTCTTTTAGTTTTGTGATCCCACTTGTAATTTTATTCAAGTGGGTGGGTGTGAGTAATGGCTGGCAGCCAGCCAATGCAACTTGGTATGGTAATCTACATGGATTCGGGAGTGATGGTAATTGCAATATATATTGAGTTGTTGTTATCATACTATTAGCATTATATGTTGGTAATTGCAATATATATTGAGTTGTTGTTATTATACTATTAGTATTATATGTTATGCAAATTGGAAATGGAGAAAGATATGAATGAATGTTTGATAGGGAAAATAAAACTGTATTTCTAATTTTGTGACAGGAGGCGCATGTGGATTTAGAGGCATAGTGAAAGAATCCCCTTTCAATTCATTAATAGCAGCAGGAAGTCCAGTCTTGTTCAGAGGTGGAAAAGGCTGTGGAGCTTGTTATCAAGTATGCATTCATTTAACTGTGTTTACTAATAGAGTTTACCCTGTATATGTAGATCAGATCAGGCTTCTCATAAGTTTTCTTTACCATGAAAGTTTAAAGTTTACCTTCTAGAGCATTCTCATAAGGGTTTTTTTCAAGTAATAATAAATTTTACCCAGTACAAGATTGTCAAAAATTTTCTTTACTAATAATAAAGAGTTTACCCTGTAGAGGATTCTCATCATTAGTGTGGTCTTATGAACAGGTAAAGTGCACAGAGAGAGGCGTTTGTTCTGAAAAGCCGATAACTGTGGTGATTACTGATGAATGTCCAGGTTGCGGAGGAGGTGGCAAAACACACTTTGATCTTAGTGGTGCCTCCTTTGACAACATTGCAGCGCCGGGTAAAGATGCAGAGCTCCGTAAAATGGGAATCGTGCCCATATCATTCCAACGGTATTTTATTATGTCTACTCTCTACTCAATTAATCCCCATCAATATTAATTTGGCCCATTTTCATTTTCAGGCAGACATAATTTCAATGGTTTTTTTTATATAAAATACTAATTTGCTTTTTTCTTTTGGGTGTTATGCAGCGTGCCTTGCCAATATCAGGGGATGAATGTTGCTTTCCACGTTGATGCAGGAGCCAATAATTTTTATTTCGCTGTATTTATTCAATATCAAGCAGGAGATGGCGATCTTGCAGCAGTTGAGCTACAACAGGTATTCTGCATACATATATATATATATATATATACCCAAGTTTTTAGGAGACGGTATATATACGATGAGAGAGAGATTTATGTAAGAGCTGGGATTTTGTGTCATATATATGATCTCCTTTTTGTTTTGTTTGAATTGATGCAGGGCAATTCTAAATCATGGCAACAAATGACACATAAATGGGGTGTAAACTGGGTTCTCAACAGCCCTAACGCTCTCCAACCGCCTTTCTCTATTCGGTTGACCTCTCTTTCTGGCAAGAAAACGCTGACTGCAAACAGCGTTATTCCTAAAAATTGGCAGCCCAATGCCACGTACAAATCAAATGTCAACTATCAGTAAGCTTCAACAACTGGTTGGGTTTATAATTAAGCTCACAAGCACGCACGCCCCACAAGGGTTCATAGTTTTGTTTCTTTGTAAAGAAATTTTGTGTGTATATCATTCGCAACAACCGCCGTCACTGCTCTACTTCCTTGGAGTGTAACAGTTCGGTTGTATAGTTTTGTTTCTTGGCAGAAGGAATTTTGCATAAAAATGATATTATATAATTTTCCATGGTATATCTTTTGTCATTAAATTTTTATGGTTTTAAGTTATAATTTAAAATAAATTGATTTTGATTTTGATTATATATATATATATATATATATATATATATAATACAATGATTTTATATCAAATAAAAAATTAAAATGATTTAATTGTGTTAATAAGTGTAATAGGTAAAATTATGAAGAATTTTTCGAAATGAACAGAAGCCAAAATTCTATAAGTGTAATAGGTGTTTTGCATTTGGTTATAAATTGAATAGTTTAATTTTCTCCTTAATTTCACATTAATATTGATTTTATAGAAAGATAAACTAATTACATATGGAATTCACACATAATATTTAAAATTATTTTGTCAATATAGTTTAATATGAACAAGGTGTGTATATGCTCTTGGTATTTAAAAATATATGTATTAATGAAAAGACTAGCGCAACAATGTAAATTAAATAGTTGGTAAGTGGGAGAAGTGTGAATTTATAATAAACATTTAAACACTTCATTTGATTACAACTCTCATGTCATTAAAAATTGAAAAAAAAAATCATAAAAACTATTTAAATTATTATTACTAATCTATAAGATAAACATATATACAATTAAAAAACATGCAACACCAACCATATTTTACTCCACAAATAAAAATCTTTTATTGATTTTACATCTTATATCTTATTTTTATTTACTAATGGGTGGATGTTGGTGTTCTGCACACACTTGGCTAAATATTTTGCAATATCCTTCCTCATTCTAGGCCAAACGTAGTTTTTCTTTATTGCAGAAAATATTTTTTGATATCCTGAATGGGAAGCACAAGGAAGCATAAGGGCTTTTCTGAAACCCATCCAAAATTAATTGTTTAATGGTCATATGATTAGGAAAATATATTATTCCTCTAAAATTCAATAAATTATCTTCATTAATACCATATTCAGAGTTAAATTTTATTTGGTTATAATAATTTTCATATACACAGTGTAACCTCAAACTTAATCCATCAACCACCAGATTTTCCTTCCCTTTTAAATGATTAATCTCAAAGTCAAATTCACTAAGAAAAGAAGTCCATCTTGCTAGATGGGAATTAGGGTTAGGTTGTTTAAAAACGAAGGTTAGGTTCTTTAAAAAGGATAGTTAAACTTCTATGGACAATAATTAACATTATTAAAAAAAAAAAAAAAAAATCCAATGGGTAATATCTCCATATGTAATACCCTTCTATTTTTTATGTTAGTTATTTTTATACTTTGACTATTTTTAGGTTTGATGGCTAAGGAAGCCATGTAATTAAAATTATTGTGATGTAATTAAGAGATTTTCATTAATAAATAATAAGTATATACCCCTTCATTAAAATCCAATGGGTAACATCTCCATATGTAATACCCCTTCTATTTTTTATGTTAGCTATTTTTATACTTTGACTATTTTTAGGTTTGATGGCTAAGGAAGCCATGTAATTAAAATCATTGTGATGTAAATAATAGATTTTCATTAATAAATAATAAGTTATAAATTACTTGGGAGAGAAGCACTAGAGTTAGAAGATTCTTTCCAAGACTGAAACCATTATTGGTGGATCAAGTTAACAGAAGTCTTCCCTTAAATATGTTGAAGTCCAACAAGAAATTTTCTTGTAGCACACACACTAGTGTGGGAAAAACAGGTACTAGCCATACATTAGTGTGAAGGCCAAATTAATTAAACTCAATTAGCTCATGTATTTCGAGTTGAAGGTGGTTGGTGAGGCATGTAGAGTAATTCTATTAGTTATGGAGTTTGAATTTCATTTGGTGCATTAGTTTAATGCATGAGTAATTAGTTAACTCCATTAGGTGAGTTAGAATCACCTGAACTAGCTGTAACGGTTTGTTGCAGTAGTGAAAGATCAAGTGAATTAAATATTATTTAATTCACACTTAGTGATCTGCCATGCAATTGATGATTTACATGCATGTCAGTTCCCGTGGAGACCCAACTAAGACAAAGGTTAAAGGGATATTAACTATCAGTTGTGTGATTAGTAGTTTCCCACATGCAACCACACATCCATTGGATAGCGAATGATCACTTTTGGAAGGCCAAAGTTCCTAAATAATAGGGATTGCATTCATCACGAATTGCGTAAGCAAGGCAGGTTGTTTAGAGGTTGAGAATTGGCTAAGTGTTGGCCAGTTTTGTCCAAGACAGTGTGAGACAGTTGTGAGAGTGCAAGAGACTCTTGTGAGAATAGTGCATTGTAATTGTTTCATGATTCCATGGTTAATATACAATAGAAGATAAAGGGGTTTTGAGCAGCAAGCTTTCCTCTCGGAACTTATCTCGTGTTGAGAATTTGATCTTTCTTTGCTAAATGTGATTGTCGATTGTGTTTAATTTCCACAATTGATGAAAGAAGCATTCAAGATCTAGCTTTATACACGTTGATCAGATTGAATCCATTGATATACACATGTTTACAATTTCTAGCTGGTATCGAGTTAGTAGAAATTACTATAGTGGAGGAGAATTTGAGTTTGTGAATGAATTGAATTTAAATTTTCAAAAGGTATTCTTTGGTGCTGCATAGTTATTCAAGATCGAAATGGTTTCTTCTAAATGGTTTATTATTGGAGTATGCACTGACAAAGCTCTAATTTTGAGGTGGATAAATGACGAGGCAGTACTAGAGGACAATGGGTTGAAAGAATTCATTGAAAATGATGTTCCCAAACCCGTTGTAGCAGATGCTGCAAACCTTGATGCTTGGAAAAAGAAGGTTGCAAAGGTGAGGAGGATCTTATTGGAGGGAGTAAGAGACCACATTGCCTCATGTATCCATGGAAGGGCGACACCATATGCAATGTGAAAAGCTTTGATAGATCTATTTCAGAGAAAAAGTGATCATAGAAAATTGGCACTGAAGGACAAGCTTAGGAAAATCGAAATGGAGAAAGGCAATACTATGCTGAAATATTTAACAAAGTTTGTCCAATGTCGGGATAAGCCTGAGAGCGTCGGCATTACTTTCACGAATGATGACTTGGTGAGCCTAGCTCTTCTAGGACTTCCCAAGAGTTGGCATAGTTATCATGACTCTGTCAATGGAAGGGAAAAGCTGCCAGATTGGGAACGAATTTGGTCAGATTTGGTGCAAGAAGAATTCAGGCAGAATACCAAGGATGGTTCTTCATCTAAGCATGATGATGAAGAAGATTTCACTTTGGATGCCAAGCGCGAAGAAGGGGAAAGGAAATAAATTCCATTCAAAATCTGATTTCGACAAAGATGGAAAGAAGCACGACATGTCTAGAGTGAAGTGTTTTCACTTTCATGAGCATGGACATTATGCCACTGATTGTCCACAAAATAAGAAGAACAAGAAGGATTCAGGATCTACAACTGGTGAGGCATTGGTCTCACAATTTGTGCTTGAATTCTTTCTCATTGCATGCATGGTGTCAAGTGAAATGGGATCGATGTTGTACTTGGATAGTGGTGCATCCTTTCACATCACGAGAGACAGAGAACTTTTCAGTAGCTTGGAGGAGAAGGACATCCATATGAATATCGAACTAGGTGATGACGGACGGTGTAATGCTACTGGGATTGGTATGGTTACCTTCCAAACATAGTTAGGTAAACCCTTTCAATTAAAATATGTAATGCATGTTCCAGGCTTGAAGAAAAATTTGGTCTGAGTCGCAATGTTGGAGGATAGAGGCTATGATGTTGTTTTGAGTGAGGGAAAAGCTTTCCTTCGACACGAAGCAACAATACAAGCCAAGAATATTGGGATTCATGTGAATAATCTCTATAAACTTGATGTAGATGGTGTTGTAGCATTGATGGGTAAGGCGGACAAAGTGGTGAGTCGGGATGAGGATGAGTTATGGCATAGGAGATTGGACCATCTACACCACAGAGCATTGAAGGTCATGTAGCAGATTTATATGGGTCTTCTGAAGGGTACTCTTGCGCAGACAGACACATGCAAGGGATGTACTATGGGGAAGTATGCAAAGGCCACTTTTCATGAGAAGGAGAACTGAGCTTCAGAAATCCTTAGGAGATTTCACTCAGACATGTGTGGACCATTCTCTATTGCTTCGACAGAAAATCATAAGTACTATGTGATATGTGTTGATGATTTTTCTAGAAAGTATTGGAGCTACTTCATTAGAAGAACGATTAGACATTCTAAAAATTTATTGAGTTCAAAGCACTGGTGGAGAAAGACACTAGGAAGCATGTGAAGGCTCTTAGGAGCGACAATGGTGTTAAGTACTTATCAAATGAATTCAAGAACTTTTGCAGCAAAGAAGGAATTCAGAGAGAGTTGATTGTGCCTCATAACCCACATCAGAATGGGGTCACAGAAAGAAATAATAGAACAATTGTGGGTGCAGCACGAGTGATGTTGCATGATCAGGGCCTATTGTTGCATCTATGGGCGGAGGCATGCAACATAGTGGTATTTTTGCAAAATCATTGCCCTCATCGGATACTTGGCATTAGCACACCAAAAGAGGCATTTACTGGTAAGAAACCTGATGTTTCACATTTTAATATTTTTGGCTCATCTGTTTATGTGCATGTGACCAAAGACGCCAAGAATAAGCTCTAACCAACAGCCAATATTGGGATATTTTTGGGGTACACTGATACTCCCCACAACTATCAGGTGTATTTTCCAAACAACAGAATGACTGTTGTGAGATAGGATATAAAATTTGATGAGGAGAAAGCCATGTGATTGTCCATTGAGAGGGAGTTGGATTTGCATGCAGAGGCAGAACTCTTGGTTCCAAAGAATGAACCTCAATATGTGGAGAAGCCACATTCGAAGGATCATGGAGTGGAAAAAAACACTCATGTGGAGCCATCAACCAAAAAATGGTGGAAGGCACATTGCAGACTCTGATAGATTGATACTTTATGTGGTAGAGAATGTAGGAGCCCCTACTTCACTACGCAGATAGAGTTAGTCTCTAGAAAACTTTACTGGATACATGGCTCTTATGAGAAAGTGTATTGTGACAGAACCATCTTCTTTTGAGGAAGAAGTGCAACAACCAATTTGGGTTGACGCTATGGTAGAGGAGTATGACTCCATCGTCAAGAACAGTGCATGGGAGGTTGTCCCAATAACAATCAAAAAATCAGTGGTTGGATCTAGATGGATCTATAACGTGAAGCAAGCTTCAGATGGGAGTGTGGTGAAGTATAAGGCCAAATTTGTGGCTCGGGGATTCTCACAAGTTTAGGGGATCGGCTATAAAGATACTTTCACACCAGTCGCGAGGTACTCTTCCATTAGATCTATCCTTGCACTCTCAGTGCAGATGGGGTGGCACATTCATCATATGGATGTGAAAATTGTGTTTCTCAATGGATTTATTAAAGAGGAAGTGTACGTAGAGCAGCCAGATGGTTTCGAAATATTTGACAATGAGTCACATGTGTGTCGACTCAAGAGAGCATTGTATGGTTTGAAGAAAGCATCTTGTACTTGGTACACTCGGATTTACAACTATTTCACCGGGTTGGGCTTCATGAAAAGTGAAGCGGATGCAAACCTTTACTAGATTGTGGTTGATGGTAAGCTCTTGATTATCGTACTTTATGTTGATGATCTAATTTTGACAGATGATGAGAAGTTGATAACATCATCCAAGGAGGATCTTGCAAGGGAGTTCGAAATGAAGGACATGGGACTCTTTCACTATTTCTTTGGTTTGGAAATATGGCAGCGGGATGGTGAATTTTTTGTTTCTCAAGGCAAGTATGCCAAAGAGATACTGGGTAAGTTTCACATGGAGAGCTATAAACCCATGGACACTCCTCTTCCAAAAAATTGAAGGAAAGAGGATGCTACTTCAGAAGAAGTAGTGGACGTTAATGTATATAGGTAGCTAGTGGGTTCACTGATGTACTTGGTGAACACTAGACCAGACATTTGGTACGCAGTTAACCAGTTGAGTTAAGCTATGGTTAAGCTGACCAAACTCTTTTGGAAGGCGAGGAAGCATGTCTTGAGATATCTCAGTGGCAGTACAGAGTAAGGATTATGGTATAGACAGACAGAGGGATTAAAGATTCAAGGCTTCACAGATGCAGATTAGGCATGAAGTCCATTAGACAGAAAGAGCACATCAGGAGGCATCTTCAACATAGGATGGACAACAACTTCTGGGTATAGCATGAAGCAACGATCTGTGGCACTGAGTTCAGCTGAGGCAAAGTACATGGCAGCAAGTCAAGATGCATGTGAGGCCATTTGGATGAGAAATATGATGGTTAGTTTGTTTGGTTCTCAGATGGATACAACTGTGATAATCTTAGTTGCATTAAACTCTTGATTAATCCAGTATTCCATGATAGGTCCAAGAACATAGACATCTGGTACCACCATCTCAGAGATTATGTTCAGAGGCACATTATGTTACTTCATTAAATTCCCACGGAGGATCGAGATGCAGATATTATGACAAAGGCACTCACCGGGAGCAAATTCGAATACCATAGAGGCAAGATCGGGGTGGTAGATAATCCATTTCTTGTTGAGAGGGAATGTTGAAGTCCAACAACAAATTGCAGCACACACACTAGTGTAGGACCAATAGGTCCTAGCGATACATTAGTGTGAAGATTTCTAAGGCGTTGATCTCTCTTTTATTCTATTTTTGGAGTTGGTTTCATAACAGATATACCTTGGAAACATTCATGTGGGGAAAACCAACAAAAATTGGGTTTCTTATTAAGCTTCAGGAAAAATATTTTCTTACAACAAATAAACAAAAATTTTCTTTGCAAAATACCCAAGAAAAGATCTGAGGCCTCTTTCCCTCACTCAGTTCTTATACCACCCACACGCAAGGCTTCAAAGGAAAATATTTTGTACAAACAAACCCGACCTCTCGACCTAAGAGGAAACTCAACATCTATGTTGATATTTCTCTAGCAAGCTCAATATAACCTTTTATTTCTCTTGCTACCAAATAATATGCTCGACTGAATCCCAAATTGCTCCAAATTCAATGTGCATATCCTTTGGCTTGAACCTTTGGAAATTCATTAATAAATTTCCGTACGAGATAATTGAGGTGACTCATTGCATGTCATGGCACATGATCCATGCATAATCACCTTCAAATCTATAATCTCAATATGGATGACGTATAGAATATAAGGGATGGGAAGAGAAAGGAAAGAAAGAAAAAAATGAGGATGAAAACAGAGGAAAGAAAAAGGAGAAAGGGGGAGGGGTGGTCAGGCGCGAGTGGAATCATGTCAGAGGAGAAAAGGAGAGAGGAGGATAGTATAGATAGAAGTAAATTAGCATGACCACGAATGGTGAGGGAAGTGGTTTTAAAGGTTTGAAAGTGGTTGATTTCTAAGGCGTTGATCTCTCTTTTATTCTATTTTTGGAGTTGGTTTCATAACAAATATACCTTGGAAACCTTCATGTGGGGAAAACCAACAAAAATTGGGCTTTTTATTAAGCTTCAGGAAAAATATTTTCTTACAAAAAATAAACAAAAATTTTCTTTGGAAAATATCTAAGGCCTCTCTCCCTCACTCAGTTCTTATATCACCCACATGCAAGGCTTCAAAGGAAAATTTTATGTACAAACAAACCCGACCTCTCGACCTAAGAGGAAACTCAACATCTATGTTGATATTTCTCTAGCTAGCTCAATATAACCTTTTATTTCTCTTGCTACCAAATAATATGCTCGACTGAATCCCAAATTGTTCCAAATTCAATGTGCATATTGTTGAGTCTCAAAAGTGTTTTCCATATTCATACATATTTCCATTATGTCATAACCATCTAGCCCTTATTTCATAGCTATCTGACCTAAAGCCCTACATCAAATAACCATTTTTCATAAATATATGGGTTAGGATCATTGTTTTCCAAAGTTATTTATTTTATGTATTTAAAGTGAATTTATGATTAGAAACTAGAAAATTAACATAGTTTCATATATCTATATATGTGTTGTGAGTTTTGTGACATGTGTAGGTCAAAAGGAGACTTCTAGAAGACCCTTATGTGGCACTCTAAGGCCAAATTCGAATTTGGTTGGAGAAGATTATGGGATCAAGAGGATATGTGTCTCACTTCCTTGTTGTATTGAAACTCTAAGAGGATATGTGTCTCATTCCTCAAAGTTGTGTTGAAACTCTAGAAAGACATGTGTCTTATCATTTCCTATTTTGATTGTAACTCTAGAGATGGATGGAGAGATTCATGGACTCCCATTAATGAGATGTCTCCTCATATTTTGTATAAATAGGAGAAGCTTTCTCCTATCATGGTTAATGGGGAAATAATGAGAAGTAATGAAGAAGTAGGAGAAAATATGAGTATTTTGTAACAAAGTTCAAGATGGAATGGGATGTAGATTTGTGAGATTTTCAATAAAGAAATTCAGTTCTTTGATGATGTTTTGATTACAACTTTAAGGCGCTGAAGGACTTCACCAAATTGGTAGCAGAGGGCCCATGCTATCCAAGGAGGCTTCTACATGCTTTCTAGATAAGTAGCTTTTAATTCATGTCTTGCATTATTTGTTTAACTGAAAGACCCTCATCATCTTACAATCATTCTTTTTCTTAAAATGCTCTTCCAAAATATCATTATTAGATGAAAAAGATTTGGTTGTATCATGTTGAGTATCTTAGTTGTCTTTACGTTTCTGAAGTTGAATTTGTAGTTGTTTTTATTAACTACTGTAGTTATACTCATTCTAACTCTTCCACAAGAAGAAGCTCTTCCAAAAGATTATAATGATGAATGGGAAATGGCTATAGTATTGTAGGATTAGAAGTTGAATTCGTAGTTGCTTTTATTAGTTACTGTAGTTATACTCATTCCAACTCTTCCACGAGAAGAAGTTCTTCCAAAAGATTATAATGATGAATGGGAAATGGCTATAGTGTTGTAGGATTTAATTGTAATTTCTTTTTGTTCACTATCACAGTTACACTTGTTCTAAACACTCTTCCAAAAGAAGAAACTCTTCCAAAAGATCCTTATGATGTCCAAGGCATGACTGTGATCTTGAACGTTTTAGTTGTGTGTTTTCACTAAGTACCATCGCTGTTCTTGCTCTTAAACGCTTGTCCAAAATATCATAATGACGAGTGGGAGATGGCTATGATATCTTAGTTTTTCATTGCTTTCAGTCTTTATACTTGCATTTGCACTCAATTACACAGTCAGGATTGTTCTAAAAACTCTTCCAAAAGAAGGAACTCTTCCAAAATACCAATCATGATGGACAAACAGACTGTAGAATTCCATAGACTAGTTGCATGTTAATTCAGTTAGAACACTCCGGAGGTAGATTACATAAAAACAATACGAAAAACACATACAACGAAGTAAGGAAGAGGTCACTTAAGCACATATAGTGCACCACACTTCATCAGTTTACTAGCCCTGGTTGATAATTTATGTTAGCAATTTAGGACGCTAAATTGACTACACATTTTGGCGCCGTTGCCGGGGAAGTGTAATTAGGAGACCTTATTTCTTACATCTAAAAAAAAAAATTAATAATTCTTGAGTATGCTCTCCTCCTACACTTTGTGTGATCTGGAGGATCAGAAAAAGGATTGTTATGTAAAAAAAAAATTAATAATTCTTGAGTATGCTCTCCTCTTGCACTTTGTGTGATCTGGAGGATCAGAAAAAGAATTGTTATGTGAAAAAAAAAAAGGGAGACAAAATAAAACTTCATCATTTCAATTGATTCAATATAAAAAAAAAAAAAAAAAAAATTCCAATACATTGTTTTGTTTAATGAAATATATATGTGTATTTTTAAATTTTTGAAAATATAACATACATAATTTTATTAACAAATCAATTAAAAAAAAAAAAAAATCTCATGGAAAGAAGACCCACGCATACGCATGAGGCCATTCTTTGGCTTGGCTTTACGCATATATGCAGACCTTCAATCCACACAAAAACCCATGCACTGCAATTTTAAAAAAAAAAAAGGGAAATTTTCTCTTTTTCATATTCATTTTTCCTCAAACAACAGTTATTAGAAATCATTTAAAAAAAAAAAAAAAAATTGCACACAATGAATGTATATCACATGAAGAAACTGTTGATGAGGAAAAGATTGCAAATTGTTGATGAGAAAAAAATTGCAATTTGCTGATGAAGAGAAGATTACAAATTCAATTGTAGGGACATACAATGGAAGTGTATCATATGAAGAAATTGCTGATGAAGAGAAGATTTCAGACTGTTGATGAAGAGAAGATTGTAGATTTCATTGCAAGTAATTGGAATGAGGAATATCAATCTGAACTTCTCTGTGAGATACAAGCCATTACACTTCAAAACCTGCAAAATAAAAACAAATCAAACCACAAGTAATTGCCAGAAAACGAAATGCGTCATTGTCAAAAACACCCGATTTTAAAATGCATTTTTTGAGCAAACCAGGACGAATTAGAAAAAAATAAAACATGGGTTGTTTCGGGAACGGGGTGAATTAGGTAATTCTATAAGAACTTTCTGAAATTCGCAGCCATTTGGGAGAAATTCAGGGTTCTTCGGAGCACTAATTTGCAGTTTGCGTGAGAGAAATGTTTTTTTTTTTTATTATGAGAACAGTCACGGTTTTGAGAGATAATCAAGGAACTAATTTCCTTATTTGAGGGAAAATGTGGCAGAATTCATGTGTGGTGGCACATGATGAATGACAAATGGATTATTTGAGGCAAACACATTATCACATGTGCATCAAATGCAAGTTGTATAAATTGAAAAGGACCATGCCTTCATCTCCTTCATAGTTAGGAATTTGACTTTGGAAATTTCAAGCTTTTTATTTTTATTTTTATTTTGCATGAAAGAGGCATTGGCATGACTTTGTTTCAAAAATATTCATAAGGACAATTATTTCATCCATGCTTTATTTCATTTTAAAAAATAAAATAAAAAATTCAAAAAAAAAAAAAAAAATTTGAATCAATGAAATGAATAAGTTATTTACTCACTTTTCTGAAGGTATTGATTAATTTTGGATTGATAATGAAAGATGAATGACTAATTTTTTATTCAAGATTTTTTTTAGCAGCTGAAAAATCACATTGTTCAAATCAGCCTAACTTTCTCATACGAAATCAGATTTTGATGATTTAAGTATCATTGGAAAGGTCTTAATAAGATCTACACAGTGAGAAATCCATCATTAGAGTTTGAAATGGTAAATAATGAAATAAATTGCTGAAAAGAAGCAACATTTAACTTGAGGCACTAATTCCAAAACAGGTATAAATTCTTTTGATTTTTCCTTTGAAAACTTGTTTCATTAATACAAATTCTTAGTTTTGTGTGTAAATATCATAACTAGAGAGATTGATCACCTCTCTCCCTTTGATAATCTTACATTCCATTGCAGAAGAAGTATTAGTTTTTTTGCAGGTTCCAGGAGGAAAGACAAATGACTACAAGAGAATGGTGTCTCTCTAAGAGACCAATTTGTTTCATAAGAGGATGATCAGCAACAAGGAGGAAATATGCTGATGCAAAATCAGATCCAAACACTTGAAAAACTTTCAGATACTATTGTCTCCATCACATCCATACCTCATAATAAACCATTCACCTCATTTCACTTCATATTTTCCATTTACATTCACATCCACTTTCCATTTCTTTTTGTCCATTCATAACCACAAATAAAAGCAAGAGGCTCATCCACATGCTTATTGCCCATTTCCATTTCTACTCTCCATTGCCATCTTCCATTTTCATTTTCCATTTCTTGTCATTTTCATTCCGCAAATAAGCCCTGCTTCAATGCAAACTATTGAGTCCATAGTCATTTGAGTCTAAGTTCTTTGTAAAAACACCTTGAGGCTCGCATGTCTTAATGGCAAGTTCTCATCCTGACAAACAATGGGAATACACTAATGTCCCTTGTTCGTCAGATCTTCTAGGTGACTCGACATCAGCAAAATCATTCGTACCTAGCAAGATGTGTTTGGGCATCTTGACTCTCATTGCCATCAATGGTGAGAGTTCTCGTGTTGACTAGTGGCATCCATTAATGGCCACTAATTCAACAATTTCCTACTATGTTCGACATCAGAACATCTTTTCACATAGTAGGAATTGTGCCAATGAGTTTTGAAGACATGAAGACTATTATTTTCAGCATTTTGGAGCAGATTCAGCAAGTTTTAGTAGGAGCAATAAAAAGTCATCTCATCTGTTTATCCATGACTCCTCTTGTTCAGCCACTTGAAGAAGAATATGATCAGAATTTTGCAGCCACCACACATACACAACTCATCCACATTTAAGGTAAGTGAATGTATGTTGTTTTCTAATTTTTAGTCATGTAATTCATTAGAATGCTAAAATTGTAACTTTGAAAAAATTTCTCACTCCCTTTTCCACATTGTCATATCTTTAGTTGGGGGGGGAAGGGACATCATTTCATATCCACATGTCATAAACTATCACACATTTTCATTTCATTTCCACCCACATATACTTCCCAACCAACTATTGTTGCAACATGATCCAAAAGATTATATGCCTTGCAAATGATCAATTCATTGATGAAGTAATTGATTTTAAATGTTTTCATGAACTTTGATGCAACAAAGAAAATAAAGCATTGTTACACAAGAACCATTGCTCAAAAAAATTGGTTGTCACACAAGAACCAACCAAAAAAAAAAAAAATGTTGCAATCAAATGTATTATACTTTGCCAAAAAGGAAAATATCAAGAAGCAAAGTTTGGAACGAATCTATATGAGTCAAAACTCATAAAAGATCAACTCATGGACAAATGAATCATTGCAATAGTTGCATGAAGACATGCAACAACTTCAGTTGGGGGGTATGTTGAGTCTCAAAAGTGTTCTCCATATTCATACATATTTCCATTATGTCATAACCATTTAGCTCTTATTTCATAGCCATTTGACCTAAAACCCTACATCAAGTAACCATTTTCATAAATATATGGGTTAGGATCCTTGTTTTCCAAAGTTATTTATTTTATGTATTTTAAGTGAATTTATAATTAGAAACTAGAAAATTAACATAGTTTCATATATCTATATATGTGTTATGAGTTTTGTGACATGTGTAGGTCAAAAGGAGACTTCTAGAAGACCCTTATGTGGCACTCTAAGGCAAAATTCGAATTTGGTTGGAGAAGATTATGGGATCAAGAGGATATGTGTCTCACTTCCTTGTTGTATTGAAACTCTAAGAGGATATGTGTCTCATTCCTCAAAGTTGTGTTGAAACTCTAGAAAGACATGTGTCTTATCATTTCCTATTTTGATTGTAACTCTAGAGATGGATGGAGAGATTCATGGACTCCCATTAATGAGATGTCTCCTCATATTTTGTATAAATAGGAGAAGCTTTCTCCTATCATGGTTAATGGGGAAATAATGAGAAGTAATGAAGAAGTAGGAGAAAATATGAGTATTTTGTAACAAAGTTCAAGATGGAATGGGATGTAGATTTGTGAGATTTTCAATAAAGAAATTCAGTTCTTTGATGATGTTTTGATTACAACTTTAAGGAGCTGAAGGACTTCACCAAATTGGTAGCAGAGGGCCCATGCTATCCAAGGAGGCTTCTACATGCTTTCTAGATAAGTAGATTTTAATTTATGTCTTGCATTATTTGTTTAACTGAAAGACCCTCATCATCTTACAATCATTCTTTTTCTTAAAATGCTCTTCCAAAATATCATTATTAGATGAAAAAGATTTGGTTGTATCATGTTGAGTATCTTAGTTGCCTTTACGTTTCTGAAGTTGAATTTTTAGTTGTTTTTATTAACTACTGTAGTTATACTCATTCTAACTCTTCCACAAGAAGAAGCTCTTCCAAAAGATTATAATGATGAATGGGAAATGGCTATAGTATTGTAGGATTAGAAGTTGAGTCGACAGTTGTTTTGTTAGTTCTCTTTGTAGTTATACTCATTCCAACTCTTCCATGAAGAAGTTCTTCCAAAAGATTATAATGATGAATGAGGAAATGGCTATAGTGTTTGATTTAATTGTATTCTTTTGTTCACTATCAGTTTTGCCATTTCTACAGCTTACTCTTCCAAAAACTCTGGATCTTTATGATGTCCAAGGCATGACTGTGATCTTGAACGTTTTAGTTGTGTGTTTTCACTAAGTACCATCGTTGTTCTTGCTCTTAAACGCTTGTCCAAAATATCATAATGACGAGTGGGAGATGGCTATGATATCTTAGTTTTTCATTGCTTTCAGTCTTTATGCTTGCATTTGCACTCAATTACACAGTCAGGATTGTTCCTAAAAACTCTTCCAAAAGAAGGAACTCTTCCAAAATACCAATCATGATGGACAAACAGACTGTAGAATTCCATAGACTAGTTGCATGTTAATTCAGTTAGAGCACTCCGGAGGTAGATTACATAAAAACAATACGAAAAACACATACAACGAAGTAAGGAAGAGGTCACTTAAGCACATATAGTGCACCACACTTCATTAGTTTACTAGCCCTGGTTGATAATTTATGTTAGCAATTTAGGACGCTAAATTGACTACACACATATCCTTTGGCTTGAGCCTTTGGAAATTCATTAATTAATTTCCATACGAGATAATTGAGGTGACTCATTGCATGTCATGGCACATGATCCATGGACAATCACCTTCCAATCTATAATCTCAATATGGATGAGGTATAGAATATAAGGGATGGGAAGAGAAAGGAAAGAAAGAAAAAAATGACGATGAAAAAAGAGGAAAGAAAAAGCAGAAAGGGGGAGGGGTGGTCAGGCGCGAGTGGAATCATGCCAGAGGAGGAAAGGAGAGAGGAGGATAGTATAGACGGAAGTAAATTAGCATGACCACGAATGGTGAGGGAAGTGTTTTTAAAGGTCACTTTTAATTAATTACATTCAATCATGCTACTTGGTTTTTCATCTCTCCTCCTCCACATGCCAACTCAATTGCCACCTGGAACTACTAGGACATTGCCAATATCATAATATGGAAATTTTCAAAACTTAAAATTTTATAATTGTTTTAAAATTTTTCAGTCAATAATTTTTTTTTTTAATTGACTAGAGGAATCAAAAACTGGTTTGTTTCATACTAACATGACACGGGGTCAATTTTGACCATTACCACTATAAACCCTTCGTGCATGCTTATACCCCTTTCGCAGAACCAAGTAAATTGATGGGTTCTGAAGCTTGAACCTCTTGGTACATAAAACTTCAATTTCACGACCAACTCCAATTGAGTTACCCCTCATGGGTTATCAATAAGGTTTATTTTATTTTATTTTTTTCAACGCAATATTGATAACTCTACTACTATATTTAACCCATTTCTTCACTAACTCTAATCCCATAACCATTTATTAGAATCTTAAAATTTTCATTCTTTGTTGATTTCAAATAAAATTGAAAATTTCTCCCATCTCTATCCCCTTAGAAATTCTAGCAAATAGTTTCCATGCATCTTGTCATCTTTCTCTATAAGAAAATTTGGACACATATGGATCGAGTGTTGTAACATGGGCTCCAATACTAATTTGTAACACCCCCAGTCGACCACTCGGGTGTACCACCACCTCTATAACCTAACCTTTTTGCAATTTACCCTTCAATTTTATTCATGTACCATTGGTGAAGCATGTTTTATCATTCTACCGCGCAATGAATTCATCTATAGGAATGTAATTACATAAATGTCACCATTTAAATGACCTTTGACATACAACAAATTAAAATATATCAAGCTACGAGGGTTAGCTTAATAGGTCTTGGTATTGTTGCTAAAGCATCTTGTCACTGGGAGGTCATGGGTTCAATTCTCCTTGACTCCCTTGGAGCTATATTTTTTTATTTTGGCCAGGGGGATGTGGATCCTTAAGGTGATCTGCCTGGATTTTCCTTGAAAAAAGAAAAGAAAATAATATTGACATAAAAAATTAATTTAAACATAACAATAAACACTTATTTTTAGATAAAGAACTATCTCGTTTCATACCTTAGCCATTGCACCCAACAATATACAATGTCTCTCATCATATTTCAACGATGGTTATGCCCAATCCAGTGCCATGAATCTAGAAGGAAAAATGCTAATTTAAAATTGGCTATGGCGCCTAATTAATGTTGAACATGAATAGTTCCGTAATACCAAAATTTAACATCGTTTCACTATTAATTTGACATTTTCCATCATCTCACACAATCCATGGTAGTGAAAACCCTTCCCTACACTTGCAATCCATTGGGCTATGTGAGTACCCTTCTATGGGTTTTCAATTCAACTAAATAGGGATGCCTCAGACTTGTACCATATAGGAGTTCCATTTACCCTCAAGAGGCTTTTTTTGGTACCTTCCTGGCTTCACACCAAGGTAACCTATCCAATTTTTAAAATCCACCTAGGGTTTTACTAGGAGCCAATCATGTCATAGGTTCACCCATTTTTCCCCTATGGTTAATCCAATTACCTTCCATTGTACGAATGATACAATGGATGATGGGATGTCTCTAGCACACTTCACTTTTATGTGCATGTCCCTCCTCTGAAAAATGAAATCTCTAAAGTCTTATAAAATTAGGATAAAACAGTCGTACTTAGGATTATTTTAATAATAGCTTATCCACTTGCGAGTAAGTCCTTCATCACTTAGCCCTATGCAACATTTCATATTCATGGAGTTTTAGCCACCCCATACTCTATTGTTTGACTTGCTTTATAGCAATGGTTTATTTTATTAATGTGATTTCATACCTACAAAAAGACGATGTGTGGCTTCAAAACATGTAAAAATAAGCGCAATGGCGTAAAACACTTGTACATGGGCACGTTCGCCCCAAAATAATCCTTGAATCACCATGATAAACATGATATGTACATCACGCACATAGGGGTCATCATAGAGGTGTTACATAAAAATTAAGATTTTCCTTTATATTACTTTAGAACATTGGACCTTAAGTTTTTAACATAAAACAAATAAGAAAATGTTTAAGATTAATCATTATTAAAATTAAATAAAAATAAAATCACTTCAATTAAAAAATTACTAACTTTTTAGAGTAATTAATCACATCAATTACTAAATAACATATTTTTTTTTAATTAATATTATGGCTCGGTCCATAAAGTATTTCATTTAGGTAATTATTAGAGTAATTTACTATTTTAATATATTTCATTTACTTAAGTAATCACATCTGTTATTAAATAATATATTGTATTTTAATTAATATTATGGCTCGGTCCATAATGTATTTCATTTAAGTAATTAAAGGTATCACCCAACAACTATCAAGAAAATGCATAAAACTACAAAAAGGAGGAGTCTCCCTAACTACACACTGTATTATACTTGTTGTGGGATATCTTTAATTAAGTAATTGAAATACATTATGGATTAACCCATAATATTAATTAAGTAAATAAAAATATTATTGAATAATAAATATAACTATTTAGATAAATAAATTGTTATAAAAGTAAATTAAAAAATTAGAAAAAATATATAAAGAAAAAATATTATTTATTTATATTTATATTAAAGAATTATTATTGAATTATTTTAATTGATTCATATATGTACTTTAAATCTAGAATTTTAAATTTTATTTATACAATAAATTAATAATATTTAGTATGTATTATTAATTAATTACTTGACTAGATCTAGATTAACTGAAATATTATAATTAATTAACTTATAATCAGAACTAGATTAATTAAATATTATAATTAGTTCACACTTTATATATACCCTAAATTTAACGAGAAATTTATTAAATGAAATAAAATAATAAATAGAAAATGATTTCAAAATATAAAATATTAATAATATATCTGGAATATGGAGAAATAGAGAAGCTGTCAAAACCCTAAAACTAAAACTAAATAGTTGCCCAAAAAAATTACTATAAATATAGAAGAGTTCATGGGTTGTCTTACAAGGTAGTTTCTCCAAGTCTAGTAGAAGAATTTATGTTTTCCATTCTGTTGGCTTCTAAAATGCAGCTCTCTTTTAGTTTTGTGATCCCACTTGTAATTTTATTCAAGTGGGTGGGTGTGAGTAATGGCTGGCAGCCAGCCAATGCAACTTGGTATGGTAATCTACATGGATTCGGGAGTGATGGTAATTGCAATATATATTGAGTTGTTGTTATCATACTATTAGCATTATATGTTGGTAATTGCAATATATATTGAGTTGTTGTTATTATACTATTAATATTATATGTTATCAAGTTATTTGTATTAGATGCAAATTGGAAATGGAGAAAGATATGAATGAATGTTTGATAGGGAAAATAAAACTGTATTTCTAATTTTGTGACAGGAGGCGCATGTGGATTTAGAGGCATAGTGAAAGAATCCCCTTTCAATTCATTAATAGCAGCAGGAAGTCCAGTCTTGTTCAAAGGTGGAAAAGGCTGTGGAGCTTGTTATCAAGTATGCATTCATTTAACTGTGTTTACTAATAGAGTTTACCCTGTATATGTAGATCAGATCAGGCTTCTCATAAGTTTTCTTTACCATGAAAGTTTAAAGTTTACCTTCTAGAGCATTCTCATAAGGGTTTTTTTCAAGTAATAATAAATTTTACCCAGTACAAGATTGTCAAAAATTTTCTTTACTAATAATAAAGAGTTTACCCTGTAGAGGATTCTCATCATTAGTGTGGTCTTATGAACAGGTAAAGTGCACAGAGAGAGGCGTTTGTTCTGAAAAGCCGATAACTGTGGTGATTACTGATGAATGTCCAGGTTGCGGAGGAGGTGGCAAAACACACTTTGATCTTAGTGGTGCCTCCTTTGACAACATTGCAGCGCCGGGTAAAGATGCAGAGCTCCGTAAAATGGGAATCGTGCCCATATCATTCCAACGGTATTTTATTATGTCTACTCTCTACTCAATTAATCCCCATCAATATTAATTTGGCCCATTTTCATTTTCAGGCAGACATAATTTCAATGGTTTTTTTTATATAAAATACTAATTTGCTTTTTTCTTTTGGGTGTTATGCAGCGTGCCTTGCCAATATCAGGGGATGAATGTTGCTTTCCACGTTGATGCAGGAGCCAATAATTTTTATTTCGCTGTATTTATTCAATATCAAGCAGGAGATGGCGATCTTGCAGCAGTTGAGCTACAACAGGTATTCTGCATACATATATATATATATATATACCCAAGTTTTTAGGAGACGGTATATATACGATGAGAGAGAGATTTATGTAAGAGCTGGGATTTTGTGTCATATATATGATCTCCTTTTTGTTTTGTTTGAATTGATGCAGGGCAATTCTAAATCATGGCAACAAATGACACATAAATGGGGTGTAAATTGGGTTCTCAACAGCCCTAACGCTCTCCAACCGCCTTTCTCTATTCGGTTGACCTCTCTTTCTGGCAAGAAAACGCTGACTGCAAACAGCGTTATTCCTAAAAATTGGCAGCCCAATGCCACGTACAAATCAAATGTCAACTATCAGTAAGCTTCAACAACTGGTTGGGTTTATAATTAAGCTCACAAGCACGCACGCCCCACAAGGGTTCATAGTTTTGTTTCTTTGTAAAGAAATTTTGTGTGTATATCATTCGCAACAACCGCCGTCACTGCTCTACTTCCTTGGAGTGTAACAGTTCGGTTGTATAGTTTTGTTTCTTGGCAGAAGGAATTTTGCATAAAAATGATATTATATAATTTTCCATGGTATATCTTTTGTCATTAAATTTTTATGGTTTTAAGTTATAATTTAAAATAAATTGATTTTGATTTTGATTATATATATATATATATATATATATATATATAATACAATGATTTTATATCAAATAAAAAATTAAAATGATTTAATTGTGTTAATAAGTGTAATAGGTAAAATTATGAAGAATTTTTCGAAATGAACAGAAGCCAAAATTCTATAAGTGTAATAGGTGTTTTGCATTTGGTTATAAATTGAATAGTTTAATTTTCTCCTTAATTTCACATTAATATTGATTTTATAGAAAGATAAACTAATTACATATGGAATTCACACATAATATTTAAAATTATTTTGTCAATATAGTTTAATATGAACAAGGTGTGTATATGCTCTTGGTATTTAAAAATATATGTATTAATGAAAAGACTAGCGCAACAATGTAAATTAAATAGTTGGTAAGTGGGAGAAGTGTGAATTTATAATAAACATTTAAACACTTCATTTGATTACAACTCTCATGTCATTAAAAATTGAAAAAAAAATTCATAAAAACTATTTAAATTATTATTACTAATCTATAAGATAAACATATATACAATTAAAAAACATGCAACACCAACCATATTTTACTCCACAAATAAAAATCTTTTATTGATTTTACATCTTATATCTTATTTTTATTTACTAATGGGTGGATGTTGGTGTAAAAATTGAAAAAAAAATTCATTAAAACTATTTAAATTATTATTACTAATCTATAAGATAAACATATATACAATTAAAAAACATGCAACACCTTAATTTCACATTAATATCAATTTTATATAAAGAGATAAACTAATTACATATGGAATTCACACATACTATTTAAAATTATTTTTTCGATATAGTTTAATATGAACAAGGTGTGTAGATGCTCTTGGTATTTAAAAATATATGTATTAATGAAAAGACTAGCACAACAATGTAAATTAAATAGTTGGTAAGTGGGAGAAGTGTGAATTTATAATAAACATTTAAACACTTCATTTGATTACAACTCTCATGTCATTAAAAATTGAAAAAAAAATCATAAAAAATATTTAAATTATTATTACTATAAGATAAACATATATACAATTAAAAAACATGCAACGCCAACCATATTTTACTCCACAAATAAAAAGCTTTTATTGATTTTACATCTTATATCTTATTTTTATTTACTAATGGGTGGATGTTGGTGTTCTGCAAATACTCGGCTAAATATTCTGCAATATCCTCCTTCGTAATTCTAGGCCAAACGTAGTTTTTCTTTATTGCAGAAAATATTTTTTGATAATGGGAAGCACAACGAAGCACAAGGGCTTTTCTGAAACCCATCCAAAATTAATTGTTTAATGGTCATATGATTAGGAAAATATATTATTCCTCTAAAATTCAATAAATTATCTTTATTAATACCATATTCAGAGTTAAATTTTATTTGGTTGTAAGAATTTTCATATACACAGTGTAACGTCAAACTTAATCCATCAACCACCAGATTTTCCTTTCCTTTTAAATGATTAATATCAGAGTCAAATTCACTAAGAAAAGAAGTCCATCTTGCTGGATGGGAATTAGGGTTAGGTTGTTTAAAAAGGAAGGTTAGGTTCTTTAAAAAGGATAGTTAAACTTCTATGGACAATAATTAACATTAAAAATAAAAAATAAAAAAATCCAATGGGTAATATCTCCATATGTAATACCCTTCTATTTTTTATGTTAGTTATTTTTATACTTTGACTATTTTTAGGTTTGATGGCTAAGGAAACCATGTAATTAAAATTATTGTGATGTAATTAATAGATTTTCATTAATAAATAATAAGTATATACCCCTTCATTAAAATCTAATGGGTAATATCTCCATATGTAATACCCCTTTTATTTTTTATGTTAGCTATTTTTATACTTTGACTATTTTTAGGTTTGATGGCTAAGGAAGCCATGTAATTAAAATCATTGTGATGTAATTAATAGATTTTCATTAATAAATAATAAGTTATAAATTACTTGGGAGAGAAGCACTAGAGTTAGAAGATTCTTTCCAAGACTGGAAACCATTATTGGTGGATCAAATTAAGAGAAGTCTTCCCTTAAATATGTTGAAGTCCAACAAGAAATTTTCTTGTAGCACACACACTAGTGTGGGACAAATAGGTACTAGCCATACATTAGTGTGAAGACCAAATTAATTAATTAATTTGGTGCACTGTCACTCGTAATAGTTAACTGAGCGTGATAAACTCAATTAGCTCATGTATTTCGAGTTGAAGGTGGTTGGTGAGGCATGTAGAGTAATTCTATTAGTTATGGAGTTTGAATTTCATTTGGTGCATTAGTTTAATGCATGAGTAATCAGTTAACTCCATTAGGTGAGTTAGAGTCAGTTGAACTAGTTGTAACGGTTTGTTGCACTAGTGAAAGATCAAGTGAATTAAATATTATTTGATTCACAATCAGTGATCTGCCATGCAACTGATGATTTACATGCATGTCAGTTCCCGTGGAGACCCAACTAAGACAAAGGTTAAAGGGATATTAACTATTAGTTGTGTGATTAGTAGTTGCCCACATGCAACCACACATCCATTGGATAGCGAATGATCACTTTTCGAAGGCCAAAATTCCCAAAGAATAGGGATTGCATTCATTAGGAATTGCGTAAGCAAGGCAGGTTGTTTAGAGGCTGAGAATTGGCTAAGATTTGGTTAGTTTTGTCCAGGACATTGTGAGATAGTTATGACGGTGCAGGAGACCCTTGTGAGAATAGTGTATTGTAATTATTTCGTAATTCCATGGTTAATATACAATAGAAGATAGAGGGGTTTTGAGTAGCAAGCTTTCCTCGAGAAATTATCTGTGTTGTGGTTTGATTTGATTCTTTCTTTGCTTAAATGTGATTGGCGATTGTGTTTAATTTCCACAATTGATTTAAAGAAGGATTTAGAATCTAGCTTTAGTACATTGTTAGATCGGATTGAATCCATTGATATACACATTTTTATATAATTTCTACATGGCATCAAAGCACAGGAAATTACTATAGTGGAGGAGAAGTTAAGTTTGTGAATGAATTGAATTCGAATTTTCAAAAGGTATTCTTGGTGCGACAGACAATTCAAGATAGAAATGGATTTCAATGGCTTGATATTGGAGTATGCACTCGAGGGAAGCTCTAACTATATTGTGTGGAAAGACAGGATGGAGGCAGTACTAGAGGACAATGGGTTGAAAAAATTCATTGAAAATGATGTTCCCAAACCTGCTGTAGAAGATGCTACAAATCTTGATTCTTGGCAAAAGAAGGTTGCAAAGGTGAGGAGGATCTTATTGGAGGGAGTACGAGACCACATAGTCTCAAGTATCTATGGAAGAGAGAAAACATATGCAATGTGAAAAGCTTTAATAGATCTATTTCAGAGCAAAAGTGATCATAGAAAATTGGCACTGAAGGACAAGCTTAGGAAAATCAAAATGGAGAAAGGCGATACTATGCTGAAATATTTAACAAAGTTTTTCCAATGTCGAGATGAGCTTGGGAGCGTCGACATTACTATCGTGGATGATGACTTGGTGAGCCTAGCTCTTTTAGGACTTCCCAAGAGTTGGCATAGTTATCAGGACTCTGTTAATTGAAGGGAAAAGTTGCCAGATTGGGAATGAATTTGGTCAGATTTGGTGCAAGAAGAATTCAGGCGAAATACCAGGGATGGTTCTTCATCTAAGCATGATGATGAAGAAGATTTTTCTTTGGCTGCCAAGGCAAAGAAGGGGAAAGGAAATAAATTCCATTCCAAATCTGATTCCAACAAAGATGGAAAGAAGCACGACAAGTCTAGAGTGAAGTGTTTTCACTGTCACGAGCATGGACATTATGCCACTAATTGTCCAAAAAATAAGAAGAACAAGAAGGCTTTAGGATCTGCAACTGGTGAGGCTTTGGTATCACAATTTGAGCTTGACTTCTTTCTCATTGCATGCATGGTGTCAAGTGAAATGGGATCAATGTTGTACTTGGATAATGGTGCATCCTTTCACATCATGGGAGACAGAGAAATTTTCAGTAGCTTGGAGGAGAAGGACATCGAGATGAATATAAAACTAGGTGATGGTGGACGGTGTAATGCTACTGGGATTGGTAGAGTTACCTTCCAAACATAGTTAGGAAAACCCTTTCAATTAAAATATGTAATGCATGTACCAAGCTTGAAGAAAAATTTGGTCTCAATCGCAATGTTGGAGGATAGAGGCTATGACGTTGTTTTGAGTGAGGGAAAAGCTTTTCTTTGACACAAAGCAGCAGGAAAAGCCAAGAAGATTTGGATTCGTGTGAAGAATCTATATAAACTTTATGTAGATGGTTGTGCAGCATTGATGGGTAAGGCGGACAAAGTGGTGAGTCGAGATGAGGGTGAGTTATGGCAGAAGAGATTGGGCCATCTACACCACGGAGCCTTGAAGGTCATGTAGCAGATTTATATCGGTCTTTCGAAGGGTACTCTTGTGCAGTCAAACACATGCAAGGGATGTACTATGGGGAAGTAAGAAAAGGCCACTTTTCATGAGAAGGAGAACTGAGCTTCAAAAATCCTTGGGAGATTTCACTCAGATGTGTGTGGACCATTCTATATTGCTTCGACAGAAAATCATAAGTACTATGTGATATTTGTTGATGACTTTTCTAGAAAGTGTTGGATCTACTTCATGTATAAGAACGATTAGACATTCTAAAAATTTCTTGAGTTCAAAGCACTGGTGGAGAAAAACACGGGGAAGCATGTGAAGGCTCTTTGGAGCGACAATGGTGGTAAATACTTCTCAAATGAATTCAAGAAATTTTGCAGCAAAGAAGGAATTCAGAGAGAGTTGATTGCGCCTCATAACCCACATCAGAATGGGGTCACAGAAATAAATAATAGAACAATTGTGGGTGCAGCACGAGTGATGTTGCATGATCAGGGCCTACCATTGCATCTATGGGTGGAGGCATGAAACACAGCAGTATTTGTGCAAAATCATTTCCCTCATAGGATACTTGGCATGAGCACACTAGAAGAGGCTTTTACTGGTAAGAAACCTGATGTTTCACATTTTAATATTTTTGGCTCATCTATTTGTGTGCATGTGACCAATGATGCAAGGAATAAGCTCTAACCAACAGCCAAGATTGGGATATTTGTGGGGTACACTGATACTCCCCACAACTATCGGGTGTATTTTCCAAACAACAGAATGAATATTGTGAGACAGGATATAAAATTTGATGAGGAGAAAGCCATTTGATTGTACCTTGAGAGGGAGTTGGATTTGCATGCAAAGGAGGAACTCTTGGTTCCAAAGAATGAACCTCAATATGTGGAGAAGCCACATTCGAAGGATCATGGAGTGGAAGAAAACACTCATGCGAAGCCATCAACCACAAATGGTAGAAGGCACACCACAGAGTATGATAGATTAAGAATTGGTGTGGCAGAGAATGTAGGAGCCCCTACTTCACGGCGCAGATAGAGACAATCTCCAAACAGGTTTACTGGATACATGGCTCTTATGAGCAAGTGTATTGTGATAGAACCATCTTCCTTTGAGGAATAAGTGCAACAACCAATTTGAGTTGACGCTATGGTAGAGGAGTATGACTCCATCATCAAGAATAGTGTATGGGAGGTTGTCCCAATAACAGTCGGAAAAGTAGTGGTTGGATCTAGATGGACCTATAAGGTGAAGCAAGCTGGGATGGGAATGTGGAGAAGTATAAGGCCAAATTTGTGGCTCGAGGATTCTCACAAGTTTAGGGGATCGACTATGAAGAGACTTTTGCACCAGTCATGAGGTACTCTTCCATTATATCTATCCTTGCACTCTCGGCATGGATGGGGTGGCACATTCATCATATGGATGTGAAAACTGTGTTTTTCAATGGATTTATTAAGGAGGAAGTGTACATAGAGTAGCCAGAAGGTTTTGAAATCTTTGACAGAGAGTCACATGTGTGTCGACTCAAGAGAGCATTGTATAGTCTGAAGCAAGCACCTCATACTTGGTACACTCAGATTGACAACTATTTCACTGGGTTGGGCTTCATCAAAAGTGAAGCGGATGCAAACTTGTACTAGATTGTGGTTGATGGTAAGCTCTTGATTATCATACTTTATGTTGATGATCTAATTTTGACATATGATGAGAAGTTGATAACTTCATCCAAGGAGGATCTTGCAAGGGAGTTCGAAATGAAGGACATGGGACTCCTTCACTATTTCCTTGGTTTGGAAATATGGCAGCGGGATGGTGAAATTTTTGTTTCTCAAGGCAAGTATGCCAAAGAGATACTGGGTAAGTTTCACATGGAGAGCTATAAACCCATGGACACTCCTCTTCCAGGAAATTGGAGGAAAGAGGATGCTACTTCAGGAGAAGTAGTGGACGCTAATGTCTATAGGTTGCTAGTGGGTTCACTGATGTACTTGTTGAACACTAGACCATACATTTGGTACGCAGTTAAACAGCTGAGTCAAGCTATGGTTAAGCCGGCCAAGCTCTTTTGGAAGGCAAGGAAGCATGTCTTGAGATATCTCAGTGGCAGTACAGAGTAAGGATTACGGTATAGACAAATAGAGGGATTAAAGCTTTAAGGCTTCACGGATGCAGATTGGGAATGAAGTGCATTAGATGGAAAGAGCACAACAGGAGGGATCTTCAACATAGGATCAACAACAACTTCTGGGTATAACAGGAAGAAAAAATCTGTGGCACTCAGTTCAGCTGAGGCAGAGTACATGGTAGCAAGTCAAGCTGCATGTGAGGCCATTTGGATGAGAAAGATCCTGGTTGGTTTGTTTGGTTCTCAAATGAATTTGACTGTGATACATTGTGACAACCGGAGTTGCATTAAACTCTTGGTTAATCCAATATTCCATGATAGGTCCAAGCACATAGACATCTGGTACCACCATCTCAGAGATTTTGTTCAGAGGCACATTAAGTTACTTCAGCAAATTCCCATGAAGGATCAGGATGCAGATATTATGACAAAGGCACTCACCAGGAGCAAATTCGAATACCATAGAGGTAGGATCGGGGTGGCAAATAATCCATTTCTTGTTGAGAGGGAGTGTTGAAGTCGAACAAGAAATTGCAGCACACACAATAGTGTGGGACCAATAGGTCCTAGCGATACATCAGTGTGAAGACCAAATTAATTAATTAATTTGGCGAAGTTTCTAATTAAATTTTCCCTTAATTAAATTGGACAATAAAATGTAATCTTATCTCATGATCACTTGTGATAGTTAACTGGGTGTGATAAACTCAGTTATCTCATGTATTTCGAGTTGAGGGTGGTTGGTGAGGCATGCAGAGTAATTATGTTAGTTATGGAGTTCAAATTGCAGTTGGTGCATTAGTTTAATAAATGATTAATCAGTTAACTCAGTTAGGTGAGTTAGAGTGAGTTGAACTAGTTGTAACTATTTGTTGCACTAGTGAGAGATAAATTGAATTAAATATTATTTAATTCACAATCAATGATCTGCCATGCAACTGGTGATTTACTATAATAGTTGCATGCATGGCAGTTCCATTGTAGACCCAGTTGAGACAAAGGTTAAAGGGATGTTAATTATCAGTTGTGTGATTAGTAGGTTTCCCGCATGAAACCAGACATCCATTGGATTTTCGATGATCCTTGCATAGTTTTGGAAGGCCAAAATTCCTAAAGAATAGGAATTGCATTCATCAGGAATTGCGCAAGCAAGGCAGGTTGTTTAGAGGTTGAGAATTGGCTAAGTGTTGGTCAATTTTGTCTAGGAAAATGTGATACAGTTGTGAGGGTGCAGGAGACTCTTGTGAGAAGACTGCTTTGTAATTGTTTCATGATTCCATTGTTAATATACAATAGAATATAGAGGGGTTTTGAGCAGTAAACTTTCCCTCGGAAATTATCTGTGTTGTGGTTTGATTTGATTCTTTCTTTGCTTGAATGTGATCGGGTATTGTGTTTAATTTCCGCAATTGATTTGTAGAAGGATTCAGTATTTATCTTTAGTACATTGTTAGATCGGATTGAATCCATTGATATACACATGTTTGTATAATTTCTACAAAATATCTCCTAAAATTCTGAGGAGAAATAATTGGAAATTTATAGCTAATGGAAAAAAATATATACTTATTTGGAGAAAAAACCTAATTATGGGTGAAATGAAGCACTATGAGAGAGAAAGGGAGAGAAGGTCAGGCTTTAAAGAAGAAGGAAATGTACCTTTTTTCAAAATAAATCAATAAAATAAAATAAAATATAAAAAATAATAAATAATAAATAAAATAATAATAATAATAATAAAATAAATAAATAAATTTAAAAATAATAATAATAATAATAGTAATAACAATAAATAATAATAATAATAAAGATAATAAAATAAAAATAAAAAATAAAAAAATAAAATAAAATAAAAGAAAGAAAGCCTAAGCAAGTGGGTTGGTAGACCCAAAAAGTGGGATACTGGTAAAAATATTCTAGGGAAGAAGACTTATAAAATACATTACATGGGAATCAATGAGGTTTTTTATTCTAGTGGCAAGCTTATAATCTTAGTTCAAAGGGGAACTGGTGGATTCAATTTGCGGTTGGGAGGAACATGCTAAGCTCCCAAGAAATTTTGTCCAATAACCATTCTGGTTAGGATTATGGTACACTCACTTTGAGTTAAATAGTATTTTTTGTTTAAATCCTAGTGATGATAAAATAAATGTATGTTTACCTGAAAGGGGGGAATATTAATAAGTTAGAAATCGAGTTCGTGACATATGGTATCAAAGCCCATGTTTCAATACTCGCCTACAAGAGACCACCATTATAACATAATTTAAATAGAAAAAATTTTGAGATGTGTATTCTAACGATGGGTTGTATAATCACAAGGTACCAAGTGAAGAAAGATGAAGAATCGAGATGGTTGATGATCCTACTCCACCTACACTAGAGGGATAGGGAATATATGTGGAGTTGGGGGGAGGAAATACCCCACCAAAATTTCAATTTATGGATATTATTAGAATTATACAACAAGACTTAGCTTACCTCAAAACCAACAATGAATGTCTGCAGAAAGTTGTTGGAAATATTTTCATTGATGACAAAGGAGCAGAAAGGACTAGATCAGGCAATAATGTAGTGGCGAGGCAGAAGAGCAGCAGAAAGGTAACAAGTAGCATTAGACTATCAGCAGAGGAAGCAAAGAATCAAATGCAGCTAAGAAGCAAGGTAGAAAGGAGAAAAGGTAACAAAACAAGCTCAGGAGAGATCAGTGCACTTAGAAACTGAATAATGCTCAGGGAGGAGTAGCATGGAGGAACCGATATTGCAGAGTGGCGATAGGATAAACAAACAAAAATCGACTAACACAAAGAAGTCTTTGAAGAATTCCAAGTGAGGAGATTGGACAGTCACGATTAGATAGCAACAACAAAGGCAAGAAATGGATGGATATGATTCATCGTAAGATAAGCGGAGCATAAATACAAATGAATTGCAAATAGCAACGAGGACAGTAGATCTGGACAGATCAAAGGTGATGATTGCATCGGTAGAAATTAGATCGCATACCGCGAAGCGGTGATGCGATGCGATGAGAAGATGCGATGTGAAGGGACACGTGGCGGCACAGTGCAATATCGCACATCGGCGATGAAAAGTTCATCGCATACCGCGAAGTGGCGTTGCGATGCGGTGAGATGTGATGCGATGAGAAGATGTAATGGATGACATGCGAAGGGACACGTGGTGGCACAATGCAATATCACACATCGGTGATGCGAATTTCATCGCATACCGTGAACTGGCGATGCGAATATGCAATGCGATGTGAAGTGGCGATGTGAAGTTCATCGCATATCGCAGATTGCAAAGCTCAGAAGAGATAGCACTCATAAACGTCGAAGTACGATAAAGGGGCTGGATGTGATGCACCTCATAGCTATTATTTAAAAGATTTAAAGTCTGGGAGTATGGATTTTCCCTTTATAAATCACATCGGAGAGCAAAGGAGCCACATAGCAAAGAACGATTGAAATACTGAAATGCGATAGAAAGCAGACGCAATATAGTTCAAAGCTAAAATCTAAAGGAATTGAATTTTGGTAGTGGGACCCAATCAGATATCGCAATTCACAAGCTCAAGAGGATAAGCACTCAAGAATCACATTGGAACGTTGAACTGCGATGAAACGATAACCATTGGATCACGAAGTAGAGATCTATGATGCAGATTAAAGTGCTAATTTGGACATCGATATATGTGCAAGATTTGCGGAAACAAAAAATTTACAAGGGTATTATGTATTAAAGGCATATATGGTTATAGAGCGAGTATATTTAAATACAGTCTTAAAAGATAGTGGAATATATTTTGAAATCCGCAGAACAGTGAAGGTAGGATTAGAAAATTGGTAAGTTGTTGTTTCGGACTGCTTTTGGAGGATAAGTGGTAAAAGGGGAAACAAACGTGATAGCATTAAGAGGGCAATGCGTGGAATTCTAAAACCACCTATTTTTTGTAGGTTGGAAACAATTAATTAACATGCAACTTTCTGTGTGAATTCCGTTGGATTGGAAAGTTAAGAAAAGGCGGAGTTCGATGACCGTCCGATTGATGAAAGGTTGATATGCATGTGAATGAAACACAAAAGACACAGGCAACGACAGTTTATGAAGAAAAGGTTGAACATGGCAGAAAGGCTCGGGTAAGGACCCGACACAGAGAAAAGGGTAGGATCGAGTGTTTAGAAGAGCGGTGAAGGTTGAATGTTGTGGGCACGAGAAAAAGAGGCAGAGTCGGGAAATAGGAAAATATGGTGGCACAATTGGAAACACAATAGCTGTGTCAAGTTAGGCCAAAATGACAGTTATGCAGAACTATGTTTAATATAATAGCAGGAACCGAAACAACTATGACAGCAGCAGAAAAGACAAATGCACAACAAGCAAAGAGATGAAAGGGCTGAGTGAAATATATTTGTTGTAACTGTAAATGTAAATGAATTAATTATTTTTATTGTATGTGATGCAAAGGAAAGTCTTTTTAGGCAAAGAAAAACTCCTCTGTAATACTAAAATGTATACATACTGTTATATTATTTTGAATGGGTTGGACAAGAAAATGAGAAGGGGGAAGGCAAAGAGTCATACCTGTTCATTTCGAATTCCCTGTGGAATGCACAGAGTTATGAGGTGATCTCTATAAATAATGTTACCAGCATATGCATAAAAGAGAGAGAATGGATAAAGAGGTGAGAGAATGTAAGAAGAAGGAGCAAAGAGAGGAGTTGTGAAGATCCAGAGATGATATAAAGCAAATTTGAAGGCTGGAAGGACAACAGTAAAGAAGGAGAAAAATTGAGCTGATATCCAGGTAAATCAACATATGATTTTATTGTATAATGAGGAAGTTGGTGCTTCCATTTCAAGTTGTAGCTTGATAGATCCCGAGTTGTAGCTGGCTGAGTTAGGAGCCTCCTCTAGGTTGTAGCCTGCAAAAAATAGATGGGAGTTGGAGCTTCCTTACAAGTTGTAGCTTGTAGAATTGAGGTAGTAGCCTCCTGTAGGTTGTAGCCTACAGAAAATCAGTGGTGAGAGGGAGTTGGAGCTTTCCTTTGCATCACAACAATAATAAGATGTGGTTTTCTCTCTTATGGGTTTCCACTTATATCTGTTTTCTATGTGCATGATGATTATATGTTGATATTTTGTATTTAATCTGCTTAATACCTGCTTCTCACTTATTAAGATTGTTGTTCCATTGTATATTAAGTTTATCATGAAATGAAGATGTAAATAAGTGTAAAAGAAACTTTTACAAGACCATGACTGCATTAAACTGATTCACCCCCCCTCTCATTTTAACCAAGGGTTCAACAATTGGTATCAGAGCAGGTTCCTTCTGTATCAGTTTAACAACTGGAAGGAAGATCCTAGGTCCCATAGATGGCTAGTCTAGAAGGATGATCAACAAATAAATCCCCTTTGTTTACTGGCACAAATTATGCCTTCTGGAAAATAAGAATGAGGACGTACATAATGTCTCTAGGAATAGAATTTTGGGCTGTTGTGGTTTTGGGATACGCCCCAAAGGATTCTGACACAGAGAAAGAAGCCAAACAATATTTTATAGCTAATGCCAAAGCCATGAATGCTCTCTTAAGTGGTCTGTGTGAGGCAGAATTTATCAAAGTAATGCACAACAAGACTGCCAAAGAAATATGGGATACATTAGAAACTATCCATGAGGGAGATAAAAAGGTGAATATGGCCAAACTACAATTCTATCGAACTCAATTTGAAAATATAAAAATGAATGAAGAAGAAGATGTTTCCAGCTTCTTCTTAAAGGTTGTAGAAATTGTGAATAATATGAAAGCTCTAGGAGAAACCATTAGAGAATGTGTAATTGTTCAAAAGATATTGAGATCTTTACCATCCAGTTTTAATCCCAAGGTTTCTGCCATAGAATAAACAGCTAATTGGGAAACTTTAACCATGAACCAAATACTTGGAAACTTAACAGCCTATGAGATGAGACTTCCACAGAGGAAGTCAAATGTGAGGGAGGCAGCCTTTAAGGCTGAGAAGAGAAAAGAAGAAAAGGAAGATACATGCTCCTGCTCTGATGAAGAAGAGGCCAAATTTGTCATAAGATTGGATAGATGCTCAGGTAAATATAAAGGTAAGATTCCATTTAAATTATTTAACTGTGGAAGAGTTGGGAACTATGCATCAAAGTTTCCTTACAAGAAAACAAAGAATCGGACTCAAGAGACAGAGAAAACCAAAACAAATAACTGGCAGTTCTAGAATATGAGGAAGAAGGTGAGGTAGATCTGAGGGGGAGCTAAAAAGTGCCCTGGAAGAAATAGACAGACTTAAACTCAAGTGCAGAAAACATAAAGACATTCTCCTCGAATATGTAAAAGAGGTGCCAAATTCAGAAGAATTCATTCAATTGAAAGTAGAACTTGAAGAAGCTAAGAGGGTGGAAGACATTATGCTAAAGCAAATTAAAGATAAACATCAGGAGCAAGAGAAATTGGAAGAAGAAGTGGTATGCCTGAGAAAGAAACTAGAAAACACCCAAAGGGAATTGTCAATGAAAACTCCTCCAATGACAAGCACTGAATAGTTGGAAAAGATTCTAAATGCTCAAAGGTCTCCTCTCATAAAGGCTGGGATAGGATATGAAGGAGAAACCAGTAAGTCCAAGGTAGAAGATAACAAGAATATAATTTTTGTAGAAGTTGTAAAGGATAATGGAACAGCTCAAAAAGGAACCACAGAAGCAGAATCCAGCAATAACTTGATGTGTGATGAAACAAACAGAAACAAGTAGCAACATCAAGAGACAAAGAATGAGAGGAAGAAGCAAGCAGTTGCAAAAAGCTCAATTGTTCCTGAAGATCAATTGAACAAGTTCGGAAGATCTCAAAGGAGATTCTTTCCTCTTATTAGAACTGTCACTTGTTTTTCCTGTCACAAACTGGGACCTATTGCTGCATATTTTCAGACAAATATAATCAATTTCAACCAACAAAAGATGCAGAAATTGAAAAGACTACCTGAAGCAAACAAATGGAGAGGACAACCCTACACCAAGTACACTAATCGTTTCCATGGGTATTTTTTTTGTTGTAAGGGGTTCGGCCATAAAGCCATGAAGTGCAGAATGTATGAAAAAGACTGATGCTTAAAACCCCAAGGAGATCTATGAACAATGGAGAGTTCACTCGTACACATAATCCATTTAAAAATATAATCAAATTCTTTGTATGCCATCAAATCAGACACATGTCTTCCAAATGTCCTCTCAAAGAATGTGGTCCATTTTCTCAGAAAAGGTGCCAAAAAAATAGCTGCTTGCAGTGGAAAAAGAATTTGAATAAGTGTGACCTGGCTCTAATAGCCCAAGATCAGAAAAGCCAATGGTATTTGGACAGTGGATGTTCGAAGCATATGACTGGAGATCGAAGCAAGTTTGTAACCTTTGATGAAAAGAAATCTAGGAATGTAACATTCGACAACGATAAAGTAGGGAAAATCAAAGGAAAAGGCTTAGTCAGTCTGAATAATGGAAGAGGAAAAGCTCAAGATGTACTATTTGTGGATGGGCTGACAGTCAATCTGCTAAGCGTCAGTCAAATGTGTGATAAAGGCTATGAGGTCCTTTTTAGAGCCCAAAACTGTGAAGTAAGATTGAGCACCACAGGAAAGACCTTGATCAAAGGTGTTCGAACAGAAATTAATGTCTATATAGTGAAAGAAGAGAATGAAGCCTACCACATAAGCAAACTTGATGAATCATGGTTATGGCATAGAAGATTAGGACACCTAAAATTTGACCACATCATCAGTCTGAGCAAGAAGAATGCAATTAGAGATATGCCAGCAATAAAGAAGCCTTCAAATACCATATGTAAATCCTGCCAACTGGGCAACCAGACCCACATATCTTTCAAGACCAAAAAGATACTATCTACAAGTCGGCCTCTTCAGCTTGTACACATGGACCTGTGTGGACCTTTAAGAACTAAAGAACCAAGTGGAGAATATTATTTCATGTCGATAATAGACGATTTTTTCATATTGACATGGGTATCATTTCTCAAATATAAATCTGAAGCACTTGAGAAATTCAAGATATTCAAGGAATTGGCAGAAAGTCAAACAGGATGCAAGCTAAAGTGCATCAGATCAGATAGAGGAGGTGAATTCACAGACTATGATTTTTCAGACCTATGGAATGAGCATGGGATAAAACAACAGTTTACAATTGTAGGTACACCTCAATAGAATGGAGTGGGAGAGAGGAAAAATAGGTTAGTACAACAGATTTCCAGAGCTATGATGCAAGAAAGTAACATTCCCCAAACCTACTGGGCAGAAGCAGTACACACAACTGTTCACTTTCTCAACAAATATCATCTAAGACCAAATTGTGACAAGACTCATTACGAATTATGGCATGGTAAACCAACATCAATCAAGCACTTTAGAGTCTTTGGAAGCAAGTGTTTCATAAAAAATAATGATGAAAAACTGGGGAAGTTTGATGCAAGAGCTTATGAAGGAATATTTTTAGGATATGCATCCAAGAGTAAGGGTTACAGGTGCTACAACAAAAGACTACACAAAATTGTGGAAAGCATTGATGTAAGATTTTAGAAAGATCTACCAAACAGAACAATAAGCACAAGCTGCGCCAATCCTCCAGATGATCATGAAGCTGAGAACCAAGATATTGATGAAAATAGCAAGACAAGAAAAGATATTGAATTAAACTCAAAAGGTCCCTCAAGACACACTCAAAAAAACCATCCATAAGATCAAATCATTGGGGCAAGAGTGTGGGAGTCCAGACAAGAAGACAGCTTGCTGAACAGATAGAAGAAGTATACCTAGCCGTGCTATCTCAAATAGAGCCTAAGAAGTTCAAAGAAGCTAGCAAAGACAAAAACTGGGTAAATGCTATGAATGAAGAACTAGACCAAATTGAGAAGAACAATACCTGGGAATTAATTCCAAGACCCACTAGGAAAAATGTCATTGGCACAAAATGGATATTCAAGAATAAGATGAATGAAAAAGGTCAAGTAATCAAAAATAAAGCTAGACTTGTATGCAAGGGATAATCTCAAATCAAAGGTCTTGATTATGATGAAACCTTTGCCCCTGTAGCCAGAATGGAAGAAATTAGAATGTTTTTGGCCTTTGCATGCTATCATGATTTCAAGGTATATCAAATGGATGTGAAGTGTGCCTTCCTGAATGGAGATATAGAGGAAGAAGTCTACATGGAACAACCTGAAGGATTCTTATTAACAAATAAACATGACTATATGTGCAGATTAAATAAGGCCTTATATGGTCTGAAACAAGCTCCTCGTGCATGGTATTCAAGGCTGGACAAATACTTGAAAAAACAAGGGTTCAAGAAAGGAGTAGACAACAATTTGTACATAAAGGCTAATGAAAATGAACTCTTAATTGTAGTAGTGTATGTAGATGACATCATGTTTGGAAGCAACAAAGATGAGTTAGCAAAAGGATTTGTTGAAGAAATGAAATCAGAGTTTGAGATGTCAATGATTGGAAAGCTCACCTTCTATTTAAGACTTCAAATTCAACAAAAGAACAAAGGAATATTCATTTTGCAAGACAAATACTTAAGAGAAATGTTGAAAAGGTTTCAAATGGAAGACTGCAAACTTGTGTCAACTCCCATGATCACTGGATGCAAACTATGTGCTAATGATGGATCAACAGATGTAGATCAAAAAATTTACAAATCCATGATAGGAAGTCTACTATACCTAAGTTCTTCTAGACCAGACATTATGTTGGCAGTAGGACTTGTCGCAAGATATCAAGCATCACCAAAACAAAATCATTTACTTGCAATCAAGAGAATATTTAGATATCTACAAGGAACTTCACATTATGGCCTATGGTATCCAAAAGGAAAAAGCTTCACATTGACAGCATACACAGATGAAGATTAGGCCAGCTGTGTGGATGATAGAAAAAGCACAAGTGGAGGTGCATTTTATTTGGGAAAAATTATGGTGGCATGGCTAAGCAAGAAGCAAACTTCTATCTCTCTATCTACAACAGAAGAAGAATACATAGCAGCAACAGCATGTTGCACACAAGTAATGTGGATGAAACAAACTCTCCAAGACATGAAGGTAAGCATTGATGAACCCATTTCTATCAAATGTGACAATACAAGTGCAATAAGTATAACAAAAAATCATGTACTTCATTCAAAAACAAAGCACATCCCAATAAAGTACCACTTCCTCATAGAACAAGTAGCACAGAAATTAGTGAATTTGGAATATTTACCAACTAAGGAACAAACAGCAGACATATTCACAAAACCTTTTGCTAAAGAACCATTCGAATATCTAAGAGACAAACTAGGGGTAGTGTTTGCAGATGTTACTCTCTGATATGATTATAAATTCATATATATATAAAGACTACATACAAAGAATGGGATCAGAACAAAAGTCAAGTGATAGTCTGTATCAGTCAAGAAAGCATCATTCCAAGGGGAGAGAAATCAATAAAAATTGTCACAAAAGAGCTAGAGAAATGGAGCAGTGCATGGAACAGGTCCTCAAGATCAGAATATTATGAAAATATAGAAACCACACTGGGAAAAGTGCATTTCTTTTCCATTGTTGTCAAAGGGGGAGAAAAAGCAAGAAAAATAAGAAAGGCTCTTCTGAAAAGCAGGCAGAGGAAGAAAGACAAGATACCTCTCAGAATGAAAGGGGGAGGAAGTCTTGAAGGAAGTATCGAAGTACCGCTGGATATGTTGCCATCAATGCCAAAGGGGGAGATTGTTGGAAATATTGTCATTGATGGCAAAGGAGCACAAAGGAGCAGATCAGGAAATAATGCAGTGGCAAGGTAGAAGAGTAGCAGAAAGGAAAGGAGAAACATTATACTATCAGCAGAGGCAGCAAAGAAGCGAATGCAGCTAATAAGCAAGGCAGAAAGGAACAAAGGCAGCAAAACAAGCTTAGGAGAGATCAGCGCACTTAGAAACTGAATAAATCTCAGGGAGGAGTAGCGTGGAGGAACTGATGTTGCAGAGCGGCGATAGGATAAACAAACAAAAATCGACTAAGGAAGAGAAGTCTTTGAAGAATTCCAAGTGAGGAGATTGGACGGTCACGATTAGATAGAAACAACAAAGGCAAGAAATGGACGTATATGATTCATCTTAAGATAAGCGAAGAAGAAATACAAATGAATTGCAAACAACAACAAGGACCATAGATCTGGATAGATCAATGGTGATGATCGCATCGACGGAAATAAGATCACATACCGCGAAGTGGCAACGCGAAGCGATGAGAAGATGCGATGGATGCGATGCGAAGGGACACGTGGCGGCACAGCGCAATATCGCACATCGATAATGCGAAGTTTATTGCATACCGCGAAGTGGCGATGTGATGCGATGAGAAGATGTGATGCAATGCGATGGATGCGATGGGAAGGGACATGTGGTGGCACAGCGCAATATTGCACATCGGCAATGCGAAGTTCATCGCATACTGTGAAGTGGCGATGTGATGCGATGTGAAGTTCATCGCATATCGCAGATCGCAAAGCTCAGAAGAGATAGCACTCATAAACGCCGAAATGTGATAAAGGGGCCAGATGTGATGTAGCTTAGAGCTATTATTTAAAAGATTTAAAGTCCGGGAGTATGGATTTTCCCTTTATAAATCGCATCAGAGAGAAAAGGAGCCATATAGCAAAGAACGTTTGAAATACCAAAATGCGATAGAAAGTGGACGCGATATAGTTCAAATCTAAAATCTAAAGGAATTGAAGTCTGGCTATGGGACCCAATCAGATATCGCAATTTTCAAGCTCAAGAGGATAAGCACTCAAGAATCACATTGGAACACCGAAGTGCGACGAAGAGATAACCGTTGGATCACGAAGTAGAGATCTATGATGTAGATTAGAAGTGTTAATTTGGGCATTGATATATGTGCAAGATTGGCGGAAATGAAAATTTTTCAAGGGTATTATTTATTAAAGGCGTATATGGTTATAGAGCAAATATATTTAAATACATTCTTAAAAGATAGTGGAATATATTTTGAAATCCATATAACAATGAAGGCGGGATTAGAAAACTGGTAAGTTGTTGTTTCGCACTGCTTTTGGAGGATAAGTGGTAAAAGGTGAAACGAACGCAATAGCATTAAGAGGGTGACACGTGGCATTCTAAAACCGCCTATTTTGTGTAGGTTTGGAACAATTAATTAACATGCAACTTTCTGTGTAAATTCCGTCGGATTGGAAAGTTAAGAAAAGGCAGAGTCTAATGACCGTTCGATTAATGAAAGGTTGATATGCATGTGAACGCAGCACAAAAGACACAGGAAACGATATTTTATGAAGAAAAGGTTGAACATGGCAGAAAGGCTCGGGTAAGGACCCGACACAGAGAAAGGGGCAGGATTGAGTGTTTAGAAGAGCGGTGAAGGTTGAACGCTGTAGGCACGAGAAAAAGAGGCAGAGTCGAAAAATACGAGAATATGGTGGCACCATTGGAAACACAATAGCTGGGTCAAGCTAGGCCAAAATGAAATTTATGCAAAATTGTGTTGAATATAATAGAAGGAACCGAAACAACTCTGACAACAACAAAAAAGACTAATGCACAACGAGCAAATAGATGAAAGGGCTGAGTGAAATATATTTTTTGTAGCTATAAATGTAAATGAATTAATTATTTTTATTGTATGTGATGCAAAGGCAAGTCTCCATAGGCAAAGAAAAACTCCTCTGTAATACTAAAATGTATACATACTATTATATTATTTTGAATGGGCTGGACAAGAAAATGAGAAGGGGGAAGGCAAAGAGTCATACATGTTCATTTCAAATTCCCTGTGGAATGCACAGAGTTATGAGGTGATCTCTATAAATAATGTTACCAGCATATGCATAAAAGAGAGAGAATGGAGAAAGAGGTGAGAGAATGTAATAAGAAGGAGCAGAGAGAGGAGTTGTGAAGATCTAGAGATGATATAAAGAAAATTTGAAGGCTGGAAGGACAGAAGTAAAGAAGGAGAAAAATGGAGCTGATATCCAGGTAAATCAGCATATGATTTTATTGTACAGTGAGGGAGTTGGTGCTTCCATTTCAAGTTGTTTCTTGATATATGTCTAGTTGTAGTTGGCTGAGGTAGGAGCCTCCTGTAGGTTGTAGCCTGCAGAAAATAGATGGGATTTGGAGCTTCCTTGCAAGTTGTAGCTTGTAGAATTGAGGTAGTAGCCTCCTGTAGGTTGGAGCCTACATAAAATCAGTGGCGAGAGGGAATTGGAGCTTGCCTTTGCATCACAACAATAATAAGATGTGGTTTTCTCCCTTGTGGGTTTCCACTTATATCTGTTGGCTATGTGCATGATGATTATATGTTGATATTCTATATTTAATCTACCTAATACCTGTTGCTCACTTATTAAGATTGTCGTTCCATTGTATATTAAGTTGATCATGAAATGAAGATGTAAATAAGTGTAAAAGAAATTTTTACAAGACCATGACTTCATTAAAATGATTCACCCCCCCTCTCAGTTTAACCAATGGTTCAACAAAAGTAAGGGAAGAACAAGAAAGAATGAACAATGAATTAATTGAAAAGTATAGTCATAAACTAATATAAACTGAGGTAATAAAAAGGAAAAATGTTGAGACAGAATAAAAAAAGTTTGAAAGTGGAGGTGATTTAGTAAAAACTTGTCCAAAAACACAGAGAAGGAAGAAGAGGACGGAGTTGTAACAACCCTAGTGAAAATTCAATTTAATAAAATTTAATAAAGGCAAAATAATAAAAACGATTGCGGGACACTTATTCCAAGATGAATTTTGGGAAAAACATCCTAGTGTGGGTGTTCATTTCGGTTATTATTGCTAAGGAAATTGGCAAAGGAAATGGATAAGGTATTTGGAAAGGAAAAGTGGCATTTATTGGTATTTATTTATGAAAATAATGGAAAATAGGAAAAAATGAAGGTGAAATGTTATAGGTTGCATGTGAGGAGGAAATGAAGGTGAAATGTTACAGGTTGCATGTGAGGAGGAAAATGAAGGAAAATATTGGAAAATGAAGAAACTAAAGGAATAATTGATAAAAAGGCTTCTGAAGATCACTCACGTACTTTTTTAAGTTCAGTTTTGGAGCTCTCTCTCTCACACACACTCTTGGACACTTAGAGTTTTCTTGGAGCATTTCAACATTGGGTCAAGAAGAAAGAGAGAAAGTAAATATCAAGCAAGTAAGATCATGATCAAGCACCTACAGCGAGATTATTTGCAGGTATTGATTTGCATGTGTGGTCTCCTTGGTATATTTGGCATGCATGGTTATGCATGTGTTTTCTTGGTTCTCTTTTTGTCATTTGCATGGGTTTTGTCAGATTTGAGAATGTTCTTTAGCCTAGCCTTACCTTTTCCGTGTAGCCATGGTGTGATGGAGTTCTCATTTTTTTTGTTGATTTTGATTTTCGGATGGATTCAAATTTGAGTGAGGTGGATCTTTGAATGAAAGATCACATGGCCTAGCAATGCTTGAACCAGAATGTGGGGTGCGGTAAAGCTGGATAGTGTGTTTCCTCAATGGGCTTAGGAATCTTCATTCAATGAATGGCGAGATATATGGTAAGCCTAGAGGTGGGTTCTCTCCATAGGGCTCAGGAATACAAGGATGGGATATATGGTAAATACTAGAGAGTGGAGTCTCATTTATGGCCTAGTGATCCATGGATCAAACTATGGATTGCGGGCTTAGATACTAGGAGATAGGAAAATTCCTCACGGTGTAGGTGGAGAAATCTAGTGGCACCCATGATTTTTTTTTCCTAGTGATATGGTTGAGATCATGGTAAGTCTTGTTATTACATGTTTATTTTTTTGGCCTAGTGATCTGGTGTGGATTATGGTAAAGCTTGGTTTCTATTGATGAGGGTGAGGTCGTTTAGCCTCGGGAAGCCCCAATTGGTTCTTCCGGTTCAAGTCCCATATTCATGCTTGGAAAATTGAATGGGGGTGATTGGATGAAGAGATTTTTGGCTCATCCAATCTATGGTCGATTGGAATGTGGTAGTCCCATACTGGGTTGGTTTTTCCATTCATTAATGAGAAGTTCTTTCCTTGGTATCTTATGTGTAAACATATTGGTTTATATGTGGATTCTATGGCTGATTTATCATTGATATTCCTATTGTTATTATGTTGGTTGTAAGCATGTATTATGATAGTGATGATGGATGACTCTCATCATGTTTTGATTTATAAATGAATGAACAATGTATCTATGACCTAATATATGATAATGTAATTAATGATGTAAGGGAACGATACTTCTTAGTGATTCTTAGATAATTTTGAGAACCCTATGCTCAGATCTACTATTTAGACATGTAGATTACATATTTATGACATGTTTGAAAAAAATTCTGTCATGTCCAGTCAAGTCTTGTTCAAGCATTTGCATTTAGATTGTTATTTTAATGTTATATTTAAGTTATGAAAGTGTCATGGAATTTTGTGTGGTGTCCTGGTCTTTGGGCCAAAAAAAGTGGAACAAAAATCATGGTCGCAGGCTCAAAACTATTGGGAAAAGTCTCCAGTCGCATGCATTCCCTGATGTGCATGCGAATGGAGGTTTCCAGTCACATTCTTACCCATGTCAAGCATAAAATTGGGGGTTTTATGTCTGAAAAGGTATGTTTGATGCAAGAGCTAACCTTCTGGAAGGTTTTCATGGCTCTTGTGTGTCATTTAGTAGGTGTATAAGGTTAGTGTAGTTGTGTGGTGACGGTTATGACTTCCTTAAGGTGACCTGGGAGGTTGAATCAGATCATAGTAGCCTCTCATCACATGTTTACCCTGATTAGTCGATTACTTGGGTAGATATGGAAGGATGGTGTTACAAGAGCTACAAGGGGATTTCAAAAAAATAAAATCCCCTACATTTAATGGTGAAAAGGAGGATTCAGAAGCATGGTTCCTTAGTATGACAAAGTATTTTCAAGTTTACGAGTATGAGAGTAATTTGAAGTCCAGTTTGGCCATTTATCAGTTACTAGGGAAAGTTTCTCTCTAATGGGAGGGTGTCAAAATTATGCATACACTAGAGGAAAGGAATAAACAATTTCCTGGGAGGAGTTCAATAAACAGTTTAAGTCCAAATACTTCAATGAGTGATATTATGATGATCGAGAAAAAGAGTTCCATGAGTTACAACTGGGAAAATTAACTATGCATGTGTTTGTGGCTAAATTCACTAATTTTCTGAGGTACATCCCTTACATTAGGGAATAAAATGCCAAGATGCACATAATTTTAAATTTCATAGTCATCCCTTATAAAGAAAGAATTTAGTTCGACAATACTAAAAAAATGGACGAAGTAGTAAGCCTTGTGTAGGTAAATCCCCTCTACAGAGAGAGGCTATCCCTATAGCCCTAGGGTGGGTCTAGCAGCAAGAGGACATGCTAATGTGTTGGTTCCTAGTTAATGAATGAAATGAGTTGGGATATATTGTCTGACCTGTGATCCAACGTGGTTGTTGTAATTGCAGCAGCAGTTTACTGATCCACATCCTGACACGTCGCGATCCTTTAGCAATGGTACTCGGGTGCCTGCACAAAGATCAAAGGACAAAAGCAGCATACAAGAAAATAATTTCATTCATAACTAGCTAATTAGTCAAGGAGAATTAAACATATTGCGTAAGATAAATCACATCAACACAAGGCAAGAACCAAAACATCAATCATGTATATATTAAGAGAAAGAAAGAGATTACAACTAGAGCCTTGACGTCGCAGTATCCTTCAGTGGGTGCAGTCAAAATGCATCCGGAGCATTTGTCAGGGAATTTGGACGTGGTGAGGCAAAAGCCTAAGCTCTCTCTCGACAAGGGTGTCTCTTTCTACTCTATCTCACACCAGCTATATCAGTCTGTTTCAGCAAAATGTTCAACAATTCCTATTCAGCTAATTGCATGTATGTGAGAGAGGTGTATTTATAGATGGAGAGGAGGAGGTTGGGATTCCTCATATGGTGGAAGGGAGGCCTTATCCTTTGGGAGGTTACCCCAAAAGGAGGAAACAAGAAGCCAAAGGAAGGTGCTCGTCGTTATGCAGTTGAACAACCTAAGCTGACTCACTCAGGAAGTGGTTAGCTTGGAAACTTCGCTTCTATATTTAAAAACAATTTCCAAAAATAGCTCTGCATGGGCAGCTCACTCGGACAAAGCGTTAATGGGTGCGAAGCCCAGTGTTAATTTCATTTATCGGAGCGAGGCCGTAACTACCTGCCAGCACAAACCCAAAAGCATGTGTTTTTTATGGTCTGTTCCAGGAAAAGTTAACAGAGGAAGTGTTCTCCTCATGGCAAGGGATGCAATGACACTTTTTGCAAGGCATGACACTTCATATAAGTCATAGAAATGGCCCTCCCATGTGCGGTATGGGGATTGCAGGGATGGTGAAAAAATTATGTGTAACAGATGCCCCCTAAAGCATGAGGTCCGAGAGAGAGGGAGGAGTGAAATGCTTTACAAAAACGCGTTCAAACCAAACACTGTTTTCGGAAGACTTGCATGTAAAAATACAACTGATATCTCTGATACATGAACATGTGGCATGGGCATAGCCATCCATAATAGAGTACATAAAAACTGAGATCCGAGGTATGGACGTAGCCATCCAACAATAAGGATCAACAAATAGACTCAGGTATGGTCGCAACCATCGAATCAAAAAAGAGTCATGCATACAGTCATGATAAACCACAATATCTTGTAGCTTGGATCTTATCAAACAAAACCCTGGGTCTTGCACTCCATTTCAACCTAAACAAGTACAAATTCAAGCATGCGAATATGTGAGATGAAGTCAAACAAGCAAGAACTTCACATGATTACCAACCAATGATGAAAGTTGTTAATAGGCACGAGAGAAACCACCAATAATGACAATGGTTCTCAAGGTACAACTAGTACAATCCACGGAATGAGAATAGTGATCTGGCGTCGAACACCCACAAAATCACTCGATCGAAGGTCAATGATGTGGACCTATCGTCGAATGCGAAGAACTTGCCATTGAGGCATGCAAGCTCCAAGGTAACGGAAGGGAGTGATAGGTTTCTGGGCCCATAGTTCCAATGGGAGTACCAGAAGTTTGGCGCAAAAAAATTTCCTCCGAGGAGTGTCTATTGTCAGGTCAAAACCAAAGGTCCACCTCTAGAGAGATAGGTAGCCACGACCTTGATATGAAAGAAAACACATTTATTCATTTGGGAACCACTGATATGAAATAAAACCCATTGACCAACCAGGGCTTATTTTTTCAATTTGATTGACTATTCCCAGCATCCTTCTGCTTCAATAACCAGTCCAATTTTGTGTGGGTCGACTTTGATTGATTTCTGTTGATGTCTTCTTGAGGATTTGTTGATTTCCACCTAAGGGTTTTCCGACTGTGTTGTATATTTTGAGTACATGTATTGTGCCTCTACCTGCACTTCTATGCCTACTAGCAGAGCCTCATACTGTAATATTCCCAATTAGCGATAGCTAATTGGAAATATTAATTTTGATCAATTTTGCCTACTATAGTTAAATTATAAATAAAAGTGAGTAGAGGGGGACATAACTCACTCTAAACATAAAGTTCACTCCCTAGTAGACACAACGTTGTAACTTAAGTGGGCCAAGGGGTGCAAAGAGACCACGTAGAGAGGGGACCCACTAGAGCACGTGGAGGGACTGCGCAGGTTGAGTTGAACGTGGGGCCAAGAGAGGCTACGTTGGAGATGATGGGCCTAAGGTTTGGGAGAGAGGCCAACGTTATAAAAGGAGGAGAGCCTCCTCATTTTGGTCATTCGATGTTTATGATATTGAGCTGGTCACTTCGACTTCTTGAGCACGTTGGTTGTTTAGCTAGTCTGCAGCACTGTTTAGTGCACCGAGTGTCTCCATTCGAAGATCTCACCCTCATCCCTGGGGCACTTCGAGTGCCTGCTCGGGTGAGGTAGTCCCATCAGTATTTTTGCAGAAGGATCGAGTTGAGGATTGATGGTGATGCTTGGCATCTAGTGACTGTGCAGTCTTGAGAGGGAGGACGCAGTCCATTTCTTGGGAGCTCTGGATTGGGTTTCTTTTGGAGGTTTCAAGCTTTGAGATTGAGTAAGGGGCCAGCCCTTGCCTATTGCAGGATTTTGGCAGAGTTTGAGGCAGTATTTTGGTGTATTCCCTTCAGTGTCAGCGCAGATCCTTGGAGGATAGCGTAGATCCTCAAGGGGGTGATTTTCGGGGGTTGGCTATTTCAGAAACACTCTCTGGGCTTTTCTAGGTTTGGTGAGTAGAGGTGGATTCCAGAGTTTCATATTTTTCCGAGTAGGGGAGCAGCCCCAAATACTCATTTTGGTTCTAGTAGTAGCAACAACACAGCAGTTCTCTGGTAGCTTGGATGCAGATCAGAGAGCAACCATTTCTTTGTCATTCTAAGATCTTTTCTTCACTTTCCTGGTGCAAGTCTAGGTGCCATCACTCTGATCACCTATTGTACTCATTTCTATTCTTAGTATAATAAAATGGCTTAGCTTTCTCTCTATATTTCTGAGTATCTGTTACATGTTCTACATATGCTATTGTATGCTTGCACTACTATTATTTCTCTCTTTAAGCATTCTAGATAGTATACCACTTGGTGTGTTTTTCCCATACTCTTAGACAGAGTCTAGAAAGGGCCAGGTAGCCTCCAGATCTCACCCTCTTTTCAGAGGTGACATATCTGGTAAACACCCTCCCAGTCCATCTTTGGTTGGAGTTTGCTTGTGTTTGAGAGATATCCCTGAAAAGGGATATTACAGTGGTATCAGATCTCATAGATCTGGCTCAGCCTGTGGAGCTAGTTGTCTATGACACCGGGGGAGAAGTCGTATATTTTCTACAGAGGTAGGAGGTACCATGACAGAGAGAATAGGTTACAGATTACCTACGGAGAGGGTGACTGTGTTCCAGTAGTGGACATAGAATAGAAGGAACCAGTGGTGGACGCAGAACAGGATCCAGTAGTAGACGCAGGACAGGAAGAGCCAATGGCAGATGATAGCGATGCAAAACAGTTTGGGGAAGCACTCCTCAAATCAATATAGGATCTGGCGAGGAAGATCAAGGTGATGGGTTAGAGATTCACTGTTGTAGAGGCTAGACAGCGTGAAACCCCAAGGGGTTTCCAGGTTGGTGAGGGGTCGGGCACATCCCACCATTTGCAGGAGCGGGATGCCACTCCGCACCAGGCATCACATGCCCCCACTCATTCCACTATGCCCACTTTTCTAGGTGCAGACACTGGGGCAGGAGCACAGCAGGAGCCAAAGCCTGGCCACATGGGTGATTATTTTGCTAAGTATCAGGCATATGGGCAGGAGTTCAGGGATGCCCTTTCATTCAGAGATTTTTTTCAGCTTCAGCGGGACAGCAGACCCCATGACCATCACAGAGGGCATTGGAATTATCATGAGGGAGATACCCAGCGTACAGTGAGCAGGTTCCATCTGCCTACGTTTTATGGTTCATCAAACAGTTCAATAAAGTCTTGGGTAGAGAAGCTCGACATATACTTCCAGCTCAACTAGATGGCAGAGACGGAGGCCATCAAGGTGGCGACGCTGCATTTGGATGGTGAGGCCCAGGATTGGTGATTCCATGGGATGGTTACACTCGAGCATTCGACAGTGACCACATATGCCGAGTTCACCCAAAGATTGATAGAAAGGTTTGACCGAAGGGATCCGGAGGAGCACTTTGTGGAGCTGACGAGGCTCAAACAGACTAGGAGCCCGGAGACATATATTGCAGATTTCCTGAGACTTTCAGTGATGGTTCCTGATCTTTCCATGGCACGGATGATATATATGTTCATTGAGGGATTAGCAGAGCCGCTTCGAGGTTTGGTCAGATCCACCAAACCAGCCATACTCCAGGACACAGTTGGCAGGACTCGGGATTTGTAGGATGCTTTACCCCGGACCAGGACACCTTACCCCCAGAGACAGGCTTTCTAGCCAAAGGGGAAGGATGTGAGGATTCCGCCTCCTAAGGGGAATTCGGGTAGGGGGCAGTTAGATGATGATGCCAAGAGGGAGTTGAAGAAGAAGAGGCTGTGTTTTACCTGTCAGGAACCGTGGGCACCAGGACACAGATGTGCTACTGGAAAAGCACATTTTATCGAGGTCTTCTCCGAGAGCGGCGGGGAAGAGGATGAGTATGATGATGGAGAGGCAGGAGACAGTTAGGCAGCGTAGGACCATTTGCCGCCTCCACCTCCAGGAGCAGGAGGTGCAACTTTTGCACCCACAGGGAAGACCGCACACCGACGTGCGGGGGTACCCAAATGTTTATTGTTGTGTTCGAAGACATTACGCCAGGCAGAAATTTTCAGTGTTTTGGTTGACGGTGGGCAACCCACAACTTCATCGATACACGATTTTTTTGAGCGGAGGAACGTCTGGCTTGGAAGAACGATGAGTTTGATGACGGTCCCCGGGGGAATCGAGAGACGATGTAGTGTGTGAGATGTGTTCCGGCCACAGGGCGGCAGCGATGTTTGCACGGTGAGTGACCACTTTTGTGAATTCAGCATGTGGAATGCCAATGTGGTATTGGGTGTACGATCAGTTGATTACTCTAGGAAAGGTGCCTGATTCAGGAGGCCTTGAAGATGGAGTGGGATGATAAGAAGACTGGGAAGCATGAGAAGATACGTGGGATGCACACTTACCCACCCCAGACTGTTTTAGCTCACCGGATGGAGGCAGACTTCCAGATAGAGTGGGCAGTAGAGTTGTGTGCATCAAAGGCAGTGACTACCGAGCAGTTAGTTCATCCTGAGATATAGTCCATCCTTGACCAGTATTACGTGGTGTTTGGGGAGATACTGCTGGGACAACCACCAAATCAGGGATTTGAGCACACTATTGAGTTAGAGCAGGGCATTCAGGTCGTTATCACCACACCCTATAGGCACCCCAAGGCCTATCAGGACGATATTGAGTGGGCCATCCAGGATTTGCTGGATCTTGGACACATTCGGCCTAGCACCAGTCCTTTTACTTCTTTAGTAGTGTTGGTGAAGAAGAAGGACGGCCCATTGAGAATGTGCATTGATTACAAGGCTCTGAATAAAAATACCATGAAGAACAGGTACCCTATACCGCGGATTGATGAGCTGATGGATGAGTTGAGAGGAGCACAGTTCTTCTCGAAGATCGATCTGAGATCCATGTACCACCAGATTCGCGTGAGGGAACAGGACATTCCCAAGACCACTTTCAGGTGCCGTTATGGCCACTTTGAGTTCTTTTTTATGCCTTTTGGGCTAACCAATGCACCAGCCATCTTCCAGTCATGCATGAACCACATCTTCCTTAGTCACCTAAGGAATTTTATGTTGGTATTTTTTGATGATATACTGATATATAGCAGGACTTGGGAGGAGCATCTTCAGCACATAGAGGCAGTGCTACGTATTTTGGAGGGGTAGCAGTTCTATGCTAAGCTCTCCAAGTGCGAGTTTGGGTTGACAGAGATGCTATACTTGGGACACATCATAGGAGTGGACAGAGTGAGGGTCCACGAGGAGAAGATCAGGGCCATCAGGGATTGGCCAGAGCCAAGAAATGTGACAGAACTTCGAGGATTTGTTGGTATCTAAACTTATTACAGAAAGTTTGTCAAGAGTTTCTCTCAGCTTGTTGCACCCCTTACAGATTTGAAAAAGAAGGGGGCATTCATTTGGTCGGATACAACGCAGCAGGCCTTTGACAGGCTCAAGGAGGTGATGAGCAGTTGCCTAGTACTTTCATTTCCAAATTTCACGCAACCGTTTGTCCTAGAGTGTGATGCATCGGGAGAGGGGATCGGTGCAGTATTGATGCAGGGAGGTCACCCGATAGCTTTTGAGAGCCGGAAGCTCCTTCTACATGAGCGGTTATATGACAAGGAGATGTTGGCCATCATGCATGCCTTGGCCAAATTCTAGCAGTACCTGGTGGGTAACAGGTTCAAGGTGAGAACTGACCACAACAGCCTCAGGTTCTTTTTAGAGCAGAAGCAGCTACAGGAGAGGCAGCAGAAGTGGGTTAGCAAGATCTAGGCCTACGACTTTGACATAGAGTATGTCAAAGGGATGCACTTTCACAGAGACCAACCACGTTGTCCTTGATGAGTCTGGACGCAGATTGGAGGGCTCGACTTTTGGTGGAGTACTCCAAGGACAGATTTTCTTGTGAGGTTCTGGATGGACAGGTGATGGATGATCGATACAAGGTGATGGATGGGATCATCTACTACAGGGACAAGATCTTCTTGACTGAGGGCTCTCAGCTCAAGAAGAAGATACTATAGGCTTCTCATGATTCACCATTAGCTAGTCACCAGGGGTTTACCAAAACCTACAGGGCCATCAGAGAGAGGTTCTCATGGAAGGGCCTCAAGGAGGACATACTCCAGCATGTCAGGGAGTGTGAATTTTGCCAGTGAAACAAGGGGGAGATGAACCACCCAGCAGGATTATTGCAGCCTCTTCCCATTCCAAAGGGGAAATGGGAGATTAGTTCGATGGATTTCATCACAGGGTTGCCCGCGGTGTAGGGCAAGCACTGTATGTTTGTCGTCATTGATCAACTGACAAAATATGCACACTTTTTCGCCATATTCATGCACTATACAGTAGCACAGGTGACAGAGCTATTCTTCCAGGATATCTTCAGGTTACACGGTCTTCCCAAGACCATTGTCAGTGACAAGGATAGCCACTTCATGGGCAGATTTTGGCAGGAGCTTTTTCGGTTCGTGGGGACAGAGTTGACACCGAGTACCAGCTACCACCCACAGACAAACGGGCAGATGGAGATAGTTAACAAGTGGCTAGAGGGATACTTGCGTAACTATGTTAGTGGGCAGCAGAGAACGTGGCTGAAGTGGCTGCACCTAGGAGAGTACTGCTACAACACCACCCATCATATGTCTATCGGTATGTCTCTGTTTTATGCATTGTATGGTTATCATGCTTTATCTTTCGTTGATGTGATGTTTGGTGCCAGCAAGGCTCCAAGAGCCAAGATTTAGATCCAATAGAGTCAGGACATCCTTTGAGCTCTCAAGGATAACCTGGCTACAGCACAGAATCAATAGAAGTTGTATGCCGACAAGGGTCGGGTGGGGAGACAGTTTGAGGTAGGGGACTTGGTCTACCTACCCTTGCAGCCATACCGACAGTTGACTCTGAAGCAGAAGGGGGCTGAAAAGCTCAAGCCCCGCTTTTATGGACCATCCAGGGTGATACGCAGGGTTGGACAGGTTGCCTATGAGTTGGAGATGCCCCAAGGCAGCAAGATTCATAACATTTTTTATGTATCATGCCTGAAGAAGGCTTTGGGACAGCAGGTAACAGTGATGGAGGAGCTTCCACCTAGAGATGATGAGGGGAATTTGGTGCTACAGCCAGAGGCCATCATTGATGTCAAAGAGAGGCAGCTGTGGAGCAGGACAGTTCAGGAGTTCTTGGTGAGGTGGAAGAATTTGCCGGATGAGGATGCCACTTGGAAGAGTGAGAAGATCTTGCAGCATCCATCACTACAGTTGCTTGGGGTCAAGCAAAATTTTTCCGGGGGAGACTGTAATATTCCCAATTAGCGATAGCTAATTGGAAATATTAATTTTGATCAATTTTTCCTACTATAGTTAAATTATAAATAAAAGTGAGTAGAGGGGGACATAACTCACTCTAAACATAAATTTCACTCCCTAGTAGACACAACGTTGTAGCTTATGTGGGACAAGGGGGGAAAAGAGACCACGTAGAGAGGGGACCCACTAGAGCATGTGGAGGGACTACGCAGGTTGAGTTGGCAGCGTGGGGCCAAGAGAGGCTACGTTCGAGATTATGGGCCTAGGGTTTGAGAGAGAGACCAACGTTATAAAAGGAGGAGAGCCTCCTCATTTTGGTCATTCGATGTTTATGATATTGAGCTGGTCACTTCGACTTCTTGAGCACGCTGGTTGTTTAGCTAGTCTGCAGCATTGTTTAGTGCACTGAGTGTCTCCATTCGAAGATCTCACCCTCAGCCCCAGGGGACTTCGAGTGACTGCTTGGGTGAGGTAGTCCCATCAATATTTTTGTAGGAGGATCAAGTTGAGGCTTGATGTTGGAGCTTGGCATTTAGTGACTGTATAGTCTTGAGAGGGAGGACGCAGTCCATTTCTTGGGAGCTCTGGATTAGGTTTCTTTTGGAGGTTTCGAGCTTTGAGATTGAGCAAGGGGCCAGCCCTTGCCTATTGGAGGATTTTGGCATATTTTGAGGCAGTATTTTGGTGGATTCCCTTTAGTGTCAGCGCAGAACCTTGGAGGATAGCATAGATCCTCAAGGGGGTGATTTTCGGGGGTTGGCTATTTTAGAAACGCTCTCTGGGCTTTTCTGGGTTTGGTGAGTAGAGGTGGATTCCAGAGTTTCAGATTTTTCCGAGTAGGGGAGTAGCCCCAAATACTCATTTTGGTTCTAGTAATGCTTGTTGACACGATTCTCACCGGCGACTTCGGAAGCGCGGAATCGACGACCATTTCTTTGTCGTTACCGAGAAACTTGCCACTGTGGTTGGTCGTAACCTTAAAAATTGGATAATAATGATCATATATATATATATATATGTATGTATATATATATATATATATATATATATGTATGTATGTATATATCTATTTATGACAAAGATATTGACTATTTTAATATGTGTTGTGGTTAATCAAATTAATAGAAACTTCTATGTTGGTTTAGTAGTGATTATATAAAAGTGTTATAATTTTAGTGTTATATATGGATTCATGGACCCCTTTAAGGGCATCGTTGAATCCATATACCTAAATTTTAACGTTGTAGATGAGAGTCTCTAAATTTTAACACTGCAAATGGACTCAAAGACCCCTTTGTCTCTAAATTTAACACTGGATATGGAGTCAAAGAAGGGGGTATATGAATCCATCTACAATGTTAAACTTTAGAGACAAAAGGGTATTCAGAATTCTAACATTGTAGATGGATTCAAAGACCCCTTTGTCTCTAAATTTTAACACTACAGATGGATTCATAGACCCCTGTAGTGACATGTAACACTTCGGTATCAAAATTGCAATTTTCCATTTCTGGAGTGACACAATTTAAAATTACTAACATAAATGACTAATTAATATGCTTATTATTTGGTCATATTTTTATTCTTCGACTATAATAGTCATTTATGTTAATCATTATTAATTTTGTCACTTATTTTTATATTTTAATCCTAGACTAAATTAGTCATTTAAGTTGGTCGATTTTATTTTAGTCACTTATTATCTAGTCATATATTTTATCCCTAAACTAAATTAGTCGTTTAAGTTAGTCATTTTTAGTTCGTTCACTTAAAGTTACTCAAATTTAGTAGTAAATCACCTGAAATAATTGTGGTGACTAACTTTTTTAGTCACCTAGTCACTAATTTCAGCATTTTCTACTAGTGTGGGTACATTTTAGGATCTCACAGTCCATTATCTCAGATCATGACAACGAGTTCCTAGGTACATTTTGGTCAAGTCTCTGGTTGATGTTGGATACCAAGCTCACTAATTCCACGGCTTTCCAACCCAAAACTAATGGATAAACATAGGTCGCCAGATGATCGTACACATTCTGCACATGTACAACTCGAAGAATCCACAGACATGGGATGAAAGCCTCCCTATGTCTAGTACAGCTACAACCAAGCCATCCATAGCTCAACTGGCCATATCCCCTTTCAGGTGGGGTTGGGATTCCAGCCCCTACGTCCCATTGATGTGGCTATACCGTTTGTAGCTACTTAGGAAAATTTGGCTCATATCTAGTCCAAAGTTGATAGGGCGAACAACTTCATTGAGTGAATTTAGCACATCTTCCAACAAGTCCATGACATATTAGACATAGTCAATGCTAACTACAAGAAGTGACATTATCAGCATCGGTTTCCACACACGTTCCAGGTGGGCGATAAAGTTTGGATACATTTGCAGAAGGAGCGCCTTGAGGGGCCCCACTATAAGCTTCGCCTGCTCCAATATGGGTTGTGTGCCATCACCAAGGTTGTAGGGGACAATTCCTTCGAGATTATAATTCCACCATTCCTTGGTTTGCAACCATTGTTCAATGTGGACCACCTTTTTCCATACTTCACACCATTAATTGGACACATCTGACATTGCAGAACAACTCACACTAACGGATTTAAACCCAGACTACATGGAACATGTCACATGAACTGAGCGGATCATGGACACGCAAATCAATAACACCCACCAACGGAGGATCCAGCTATATCGAGTTGTCAAAGCAAGCCAACTCCTTCACCAGGGCAAGTGGTTCACCAGGGACCAAGTTCAACAAAAATTTCCTCACCTCATGGAGGCTCTGCACACAATGGGGACCATTGCTTCCTAAGGAAAGAGGATTGATGCGAGTGGATATTGGTGGCCACCTGTCAATTCCACCTAGACCTCTAGTCGGTTTCATTAGTTTCCTTGTTTATAGCAACATTTACTATTTTTAGCAGTTGTTCGGGTCCTGTACTTACAAAGATATCATACGCGCAAAATGGAGATAACATGACCAAGTTACGACCCCGAGAAGTTGGATTCCCAACTAACCCCAACGAGACCCACAAACTCTTAGTGTTCCATCTCCTTCGGTTAGGGTTTTGGTTGTTTAGGGTTTTCCCTTATTTTTCAATAATAAAAAGGCCCTTGAGCCTCATTGTAACACAATTTAGAGGTGTGTATCCACCACATCTCTTCTCATAGATAAGCTACCATCGCCCGAGCTAGTTTTTTTCCATTTTGTATGTAAGCATATTTTAGTTCTTTGATATTAATGAAATGAACTTTTATTTTTGTTGCATCTCTGTGTTTATCTTTATATCTATACTCTATTTCGTTCCTCGATAAGTCTCGATCAGGTTGTTGATTTTCTAGTAGAGTTAAATTCATTAGAGTAATATTTTTTACAAATATATATATATAGGAAATAAAATTTCCCAATACACATATATTTACGTCTCCTGCAGTTCTTTATTCTTACCTTGCTTTTCTTCCTTCTTCTTGTCCTTGCTACATCAAACTTTGTTATTTCAATTCTACCATTTGTTTTATTATTGTATCATTCTCTCTTATTATGTTGCTTCACACATCACCATTATTTTCTCTCTTATTCTTTTTTGTGTTTCTTCTTCTATTTAAGATTCCCACTTCTTCTTCTTACATATTCATTTGTTGTTCTTTGCATTTGGCTTCTATTGATCATGTCTAGGACTATTTGTTCATGTCACTTGCATTATATAATTTCTCTAAATTCTACATATTATCTCACCTTCTTGTGTAATTTTCATTCTATTAATCCATTTTTTTAAGCTTCAATGTGTTCTCTTTCTCTCTTTCTCTTTACACCTCAATGTGCCTCTTCTTCCTTAACAATTATTTTTAACCTTGCTAGATATCTCACCTAAGTTGTATTTTCTTCTAAACCTAGTATGTTGGTATCTATAGTCATTACTATCCTTGGACTTTGTAGAAATTATATAGAAACTCTATACCAACGGATTCAATCCGATCATGTAATGTACTAAAACAATATATTGAATCCTTTTACTATATTTGTGGAATATAAAACACGATCACTCAATCACATGCAAGTAGGAGAAATCAGTAAATCAATCGCACAACACAAGATATTCCTATGGAAAGCACCTGCTCAAAACCCCTCTATCATATATTGTACATAGTCAAATAATCATGAAACAATACAATGCTTTCTCACATCGAGAAAATACTGCACTCTACTGATCGTCTTACCCTGATCCTGCACAAAAATTACAAGTAATTCTCAGGAAAAAATGACGAATACTTAGCCAATTCTCAACCCTTGCTTAGCCCAGCCTTGGTCATGCAATCCCTAGCATGGAAAATTTTAGGGGCTAATATTCGCAAGTTGGCTAAT
>JAXQQM020066923.1:0-66043 GCA_034641835.2 Pinus albicaulis | reverse complement strand
CATGATTATGGGAAATCCCTTGTAAAATGAAATAAAATAAAGTTTGAGGTTTAAAAAGGGAAGGGAACTCTTATTATGAACGGGCGGAAGTTTATATGGTGGGATCCAAGGTCAATCATAATCAGGAGATTGGAGGAGAGCAGAGGTAAAGTCTTATTTAAAAACGCCGATTGCGATGGGTGCGATGGCTTGTAGGCCGATCGATCAAATGGGCAGATCGGCGGCGGAGTAGTAATCAGGCGAAGTCGATCAGGAGGAGTCAATCAGAGGGGATTATTTGAAAGCGCCGATTGCATACAGGCCTTCGGATCGTTGATCGGATCAACGGTCAAGATAACATCGGGCGGGGCTCAATCGGAGGTATGGATTTTCAATGCAAAACTTTAAAGTGTTATAGTAAAGTTTAAAGGCATGAGGGGAAGTGGTTTGTTAAATCAGATCGGGGGTTGTCCAATCGCATCGGAGATTTTTACAAGGGTCCAATCGGAGTGCATCTACTAAATTTTGCGATTGTGATCGGGAAAAGGCAAAGGGATTACATCGGACTAACGAGGATTATAAACTTTATTATAAAGTTTAAAAGGTATGGAGGGGAAGTGGTTAGTTAAATCGCATCGGGGTTTTATAATAAAGACTTTGTAATGCGATTATGTAATCGGAAGGGGAAAAAGGGGTTTTTATAAAGAAAAACATGAAACTTTAATGAAATAAAGTTTTAGGAAGAAATGCGAAAAGGGGAAGGGTTAGGGTATAGGGGACTTTTGTTCACTTAGGCATAAATTTTAATCCAGGAGTCAGTTCTGAGCATATAATATACCGTTGGAAAGCTCTTTCCGGGCTCTTTCTGATGGCCATACTTAGAACATGATTTGATACTGAAAATTTTATGGAAAAATTCTCTAAAACATAGACATGACAAGGACACCCACCAGTGGAATAATTTTATATCATCACCTAATGGAATGATTGAAAAATTCTTCAAAATGGGACACCTAAGATGCACATACAAATGTGTTTTGATCCCTGGTGGAAGTATGCAAATACTGACACTAACATTGGCTCCAATGGGGATGATATCTCCTTCGAGGTGTCAAGAACACCGTAGACCTAGTAGCCTTATCCATTGGGCATCGAGTCAATAACTGAAAACCAAACTGAATACTGAAAGAAACTTGACTCAACAAAAACTGACAAAAAGCTAACTAAGACAACACTTAAGATTTTAAGCTTGATGGCAGTACATGACCAAGACTTGAGAGTTTCAAATCCTGATGACAACTACCTGTGTTTCTTACAAGACAATATACCATTAGGCTATATTAAAATGCCAATGTAACCAATCAAGCAAATGCCTCCTTGACTGATTCTCCTGATCAGATGCTTTGGACAACAATAGATACTTGCAACTGGGCATCCAAAAGCAGAGTTGACCATGATCTCCTTCATCACTGAATACTGCAATAATTACCTTCACTACCGACTGCAATAGATTTTCCATTAGATCCTGAAAAACATGAAGATTTACCTCCTGCTGAAGAAAAAACAAGGTGTATTTTTCTCTTGATTCTGATCTCTTTTAAAATGTACCTTTGTAAGAGTATGTTCCTGGTTTTCAAAAAATTCTAAACAAGTAGATGAGCAGATTTCCTCTTGAAAAAACATTTCGAAACATGAGACATAGGAAGAAGAATCTGAATGGCAGTCCTGAATGCTCTGATCTTTTGTAATCTGAATATATTTTTGGTCATCTTCATATGATAAGACAACCAGATTGTCATGTTTCTCATCATATTCGTCAGTCATAAGAGAAGAAACTTCAGATGGTTCTTGAGATCCAACACTGTCATTTCTATCATCTACCACAGATTCATCCAAAGAAAATTTTACACTTATTTGAACGAAGATCTCATCTTGTTTTTCATAGAGGGAATGGATTACCTCCTTGTGAAGATCTAGTTCTGATGGGATGAGAGTGTTTAGGTCTGTAACTCTGTTTTCTTCATTTGAGGTGTCCTTAACAATAGAGCACTCCTTGATGGGATCGGGAACAACATACTCATCATCATCATATTTTGAATCTAGATCTGATTTAACTCTATCACTATCTGAGACTAGAACATCATTTTCCTGCATCTTGTCCTTTATTTCAATCAGATATGAAATTAAACCTTTTCTTCCATCATTTTCAACTGTATAAAAATCTTCAACCTGCTGATCTTGATAAACATCCTCTAAAATTTCTGTATGTTGCTGAAATGGATTCTCATACAGGGCTTCCATGATTTCCTCATTCATGAATTCATCATCTCCATAAAAATTCTCAGGATTTTCAATGAAACTATTAACATGTTTACAACAATTTTTCACTAACATTAAAGATGGACAAGATTCTTTGTACCTTTCAAAGAATATTGTATGAAAATATTTTAAACTATAAATACAAGCAGGGGGCAAACTTTCATACCAAGATCGAGCTTCATCTTCCAGAGTAGCCATGAAAATCTTCATCAAGCAATATTCAGGAAATTCAATCCTTAATTTATGCACATGGATGTGAAATTTCACTAGATGAAGAGAAACATCATTACCTTTCACATTTTTTAACATGGGTAAATTCTGAAGCCAATTCACCTTGGGCATTTTATTTGGGAAACCTGGAATATGATCTCGGCTCATGGGAGCATACCTTCTCGCAACACTTTCCATCTTAAAAAAAAAATTAAGCTACTGATCTTCCTGCAGTGGAGTCACCATGAAGGATTAATTTTCTGGAACTTTCAGTGAATGGAGTCGCCAGGTGAATAATTCAGCCTTTATATGTATCCAACTGTTGTTCACCATCAGCAATCAGATCTAAAATTTATCGTTCTTTACTGGGGATTTAGATATGATATTTTGATTCCCCAGTGTGGTTGCCAGAAATGTTAGAACCTAATTTGAACCTCAGGCTGAAGAAAGGCAAATCAGGGCAACCTTTAAACCACGCTCAGCCTTGTAGCGAGCCCTACAAGGTTAGGAGAGGGCTCTCTCTGCAAAAATATATTCAACAAAATACAATTATGGACTGATATTAGGCTAGGTATAATGATAGGAAATGTTTTAAATGAACGAATTTTTCAGGGATGTATGGAACAAATGGATCAGTTTGAATCAGGGAATTAAATCAGGGATACAGGCTATTTCATGGGGCAAGGTAGGCAAGAAATTTAGCAATTAAGTTTAAATAATGATGGAATGGAAAGACTGGTGAGGAGCTGAAAAAGGCATGGGAGATGGATCCTTTTCAAACAGAAGAAAACACAGAATATTGAATGATTTCCCAAGGCAGAGCATTAAAAGTGGATTCTACCTATCTATCTTGAAAGCATTCAACCAGAAATGTTTATGGATGAAAGGTGAACATAACAAATTTACATATGAACACAAAGGAGAAAAAAAATGCTAAAATTAATACCACATAGATCCCACAAATTAGAGCTGCATATATTATTAATTCCCTATCCAAACTGTTACAATGGAATCACAGAGCGTCCTCCTTGATTTCCACACAATTCCCTTACTGATTTACAAACTGATCACAAATGGCTAAAAAAATTACATTAAATAGACTGAAATGTGGGGAGATAGATCCCCAGAAAAAGGGAGATGTTTTACCAACTCAGAACTAAAATTGGAATATGGGAAAGAAACCAACAAACTGCCCCTGAAAAGAAGGAATAGTAATACGTTTTGAGCCATCTGAAGATTCACTGTTACATCCAATGAATGAGAAGAAGAAATCTGTAGAATAAATCTCTTTTAAACCGTTGCCGAAGATGTCTTACTGTTTCATATTTAGTTCCTTGGCCCTTTGACTATTTCTCACTGTTTTTATTCTTTGAGGAAAATTGACTTTGAAATTATAAAAATGAAATTATGCCTTCAAGTGAAGGGAAAAACCCATTTTGAATGGAAGGAGCAAATGGAAAGCAGGCGGGGTTCAAATCGAAATCGCAAATCGGAATCAATGGGGAAAAGGGGATGCAACATATAATAAACATTTGAAAATACATGTTGCGATGGTGTCATTGCAATCGGGATCAGAGGGTTGGATATATTTGGAACAAAGCACGAAAAGCTCTGATGCGATTGCAAAGGCCCGATGGGGTGGTATAATAATAGAGAGGGGAAATCCCTTTGAAAGCAAATGAAAATGGTTTTTCACTTTTTCTAAAGGGAAGAATGATTTTTCATTGAAATAGCAGAGGGATTTTAAGGTGGGACCAGGGTATAAATCACAATCGGGATCGGGAGGTCGGAGTGGAGCAAAATGTGATGTGCCAGAGGATTTTGCCGATGTGATTGAATCATATCATGGTGCATGGGGAAATCCCTTGTAAAAAGAAATAAAATAAAGTTTGAGGTTTAAAAAGGGAAGGGTGCTCTTATTATGAATGGGCAGAAGTTTATATGGTGGGACCCAAGGTCAATTGGAATTGGGAGATCGGAGGAGAGCGGAGGCAAAGTCTTATTTAGAAATGCTGATTGCGATGGGCGCAACGACTTGTAGGTTGTTTGATCGAATGGGAAGATCGACGGCGGAGGAGTAATCGGGTGAAGTCGATCGGGAGGAGTCAATAGGAGGGGATTATTTGAAAGCACCAATTGCATACAGGCCGTCGGATCGTTGATCGGATCAATGGTCAGGATAACATCGGGCGGGGCTCAATTGGAGGTATGGATTTTCAATGCAAAACTTTAAAGTTTTATATTAAAGTTTAAAGGCATGAGGGGAAGTGGTTTGTTAAATTGGATCGGGGTTTGTCCAATAACATCGGAGCTTTTTACAAGGGTCCAATTGGAGTTCATCTACTAAATGTTGTGATTGCGATCAGGAAAACATAAAGGGATTACATCGGACTGGCGGGGGTTATAAACTTTATTATAAAGTTTAAAAGGTATGGAGGGGAAGTGGTTAATTAAATCGCATCAGGGTCTTATAATAAAGACTTTGTAATGCGATTATGTAATCATAAGGGGGAGAAAGGGTTTTATAAAGAAAAACATTAAACTTTAATGAAATAAAGTTTTAGGATGAAACGGGAAAAGGGGAAAGGTTAGGGTATAGGGGACTTTTGTTCACTTAGGCATAAATTTCAATCCAGGAGTCAGTTCTGAGGATATAATATACCGTTGGAAAGATATTTCCGGGCTCTTTCTAATGGAAACACTTAGAACATGATTTGATACTAAAAATGATATGGAAAAATTCTCTGAAACACAGACCTGATGAGGACACCCACCAGTGGAATAATTTTATATCATGACCTAATGGAATGATTGAAAATTTCTTCAAAATGGGACACCTAAGATGCACATGCAATTTTTTTTTTATCCCTGGTGGAAGTATGCAAATACTCACACTAACAGAGGTAACCACAAACCTACTTTAAACTCTAGGATCTAGCCTTCCTAGGGTCCAGAGAGGGCTCTCCCTTTATAACTTATCTTTGTTTGATTTTGTAAATGTTAGGCTAGTTATGAATGGGTAGTTTGGTTTTGATTGATTGTTTTGGTGGGAAAAAATCATTGGAAGGGATGAATAGAGGGAAATTTACTTGTCCATTGGGCTATGGAGTCTATAAATCAAGCTAGCAGAACTAGGATCAGGGCCTAAAAAGTCAAATGTCTTTAGGGCAAGTTAGATAACCCTTGGAGATTATGGAAAATTATTTTTTGAGGTGGTATGATCGGGATAAAGGGCACTTAAGGATCCTTTGATCCAGAAAAGGGAAGTAGTAGATAGAGGTCAAATGGGAGAGGGAGAAATTAAGGGTTCCCTACACCGGAAATCAGAAGAAAACAAAGAAATGATAACTAGTTAAAAATTGGGTGCTATTAACATGTCCTGTAGTAATACTCCTAGTTATACATTCAGATTTAGAATTAAAACACAGATGTATGCATGTAACAAAGAAATATTACAAATGACAATTTTAGAGAGTACTTCAATCCAGATAGCTTGTCCCAGGTATCTTGAAGTATGATGCCCAGTAGGTGATCTAGTCTGCTACTCAAAGTCGAAACACACAACCTTCAAGTCAACAATATATCTATAGTAATCTTCAGCAATTTTATTCCACACCAAAATACTTCTTAGAGTGAAATATTTATACAAAAATGTATTCTAGGAATTAACTTAGGAAAATAAATATCTTTACATTAAAAATAGGGACAACTGCTTAACAAATCAGCAAGTTGTCCTATTTTATTCAAAATAAGTAGAACTGTTTTGATGAAAAGAGGTTGCTAACTGCTTATGTGTCCTGCGTGCTGGATGTTTAGATATTTTCATGATTTTGACTTTCCTTCACTGATACTCTTTCTCACTTATACAATTTCACACTGATACTCTTTAACCTTCAGTAAACTACTTTGACTGCTGTAAAATTTGTTTTGACAGTGAAAACAGTAAACATATTTTTTTCTTCTTCATTTGTTTTCTTTTCATTCTTCATAGCAAATCAGTCAATGCTTGCCAATCCTCATTTTTAGGGATTTGAATATTCTTGAGTTTCCTAAAATTATCATCAGCCTCTGTATACTTGTCAAAGGTGGGTTTGACAAAAAATAAGTTCTTGATTTCATACTGCAAGTAAAGCAAGTCTTCAAAGTTCTTGAATAAGACTTTCCCTGTTGGAATGCGTTGCCTTATTGGCTTGTTTACCTGTTCTTTAGCAAACTCTCTAATCTTCTTGTCATAATCTTTTTGGGGCATTAAATTATCATTAATGACCATGATATCAAGAAATCCTTTGTGCCTAAAATTTGTGAATTTAACCATGAATCTTGTTATAGTAGTATTCATAAATTCACATTTCTCTTCCAGTTGTCTCATCAAATTTATTTTTGTGGTAACTTTCCTAATTTCTAGGATAGTTGTTGTTCTGTCATTGATCTTCAATTCTTCTAATTCTTGTCTAGTATTGTTGTTCAAGAAAGTGATAAGCTTCATAGCTTGTTTTGGTTTATTGGCCAATTCTTCTTGTGTTTTCTGAATCTCAGCTTGTGCTGCTAGCAATAGTTCTATTTGTTATAAAATGACCTGAATTGATGGCCAAACATCATGAATGGCCAAAATTATATTGTTCCATAGATAATTCTTGATATATGATACTTGTTCAGTTAAATCCAACTCACTTTGCAATTTCTTGAGCTGTTCACTTAATCTTAAGGCTTTTTGTTCATGTGTCTTGGCATTGATCTAAGCTAATTTAGTAGAACTCTTAAGATTTTAAATTCTCTTTGTTAATATGTTGATTTCATTGGTTTTCAAGGACATCTCTTCCATTTCTTTTTCCAATTGACTGCTATTATCTGTATGCTACAATGCTGCTATAGAGGATTCAGTTACTGAAGTTTTTGAATAAGTCACTAGCACTACAGTGGCCAGTGGCTCTTTTGGTGCCAATTTCTCTCCTAAAGTAGATGGTATTTCTGCTGTGATGACTGGGATAACAGTGGGAATGACTGGTTCCTAAACGTTTTCTTTTTCTTGGACAACTTGGTCCATTTGTACTTCCATTTCCTTGATTTGAGCTGTTAGTTGAAGTATCAAGCTCATCATTTCATATTTCTCTTTTTTATCCTATAAAACTTCCCTTTTTTGAGGATGCTCTCCTTGAGGAAGCTTGAGTTGTTTCCTCAAGGCAACTATGTCCTCATTCTTCTTTTTAACCAATGCTTCAACTGCTTTGATGTTTGTAGGATCATATCCTACCTGCAATACTAACCCTTCTAAGGCCTTTATCCTTAGATCCTTTGCATATAGTGAAGCTTTATCCATCTTCATTTGGTCCTACTTATTAGAAATGGTATTTTGAAGTCTATGAGCACTCATAGCTTTAGTTGTCACTGTGGAATAGAGCATCTCTGATGTCTGCCTATGAAATTCAATTTGATTCAACTCATGGATTTTATCTGTGGCTACTTCCATATCAACCTTTTTATAATCAACCACTGTCTTTGGCACTGGTATAGTGGGTTGTAAAACTGACATAATAAATTTTTGAGTTGAATAATCAAAGGCTGATAAGAATCTATTTTTATTACTTGGCTTCTTCTTCAAAAACTAAGAATATATTCCAGTCTTAATTTCCTCATTCTTCAATTTGATTTTCTTGTATTTTTCCTTAATGTCTAAATCCTTCTCCTCAGTTGAATGTGAGGAAGAAGCCTCCATACTTTGTTGCCTTTCCATTATGTGCGCATCTTTATTATTCAAATGTTCTTGATTCTGATTTGGCTCACTAATGATAACAATGGCTACATTGGTATCTGCAAGTACTGTGTTTCCTCAATATCTATTGTTGCCTTGCTTTTAGCTGCTGTATCCAGTTTTGGCCTCTTATTGTAAATGATTTTAAACGTTGTTTCTGTGGTAGTTTCTGCAGTATAAGCTCCTTCTTCGCTGATTATTTTAGTGGATATCTTTGGCTGTTTGGCAACTTCCAAAGGGTGACTAGTATTCCTTTGGTTTACTGCCTCTGTTAAAGTATTCTCAACCCACTCAATTTGATTAGAAAATTTCTCTATATCTGGCTTTGACTCATGGATAAAGGGTGTCAATTTACATTTTACCCTTAGTTTACTTAAGATCCCTTGTGGATCATAATTCCATGGGAAGCTTTCTTCTAATTTGAATTCTAGTAATTGACTTGCTACTTCCTTTTCTGCTTCTCTTTGATTACATATGAAAGGACCAATTTTATTTTTGAGTTTAAATTGGGTATTTTTCTTGGCTTCCATAAATTTAATTGAATCTAAATTCAGGATCTGTCTAATATATTCTAAGGCAAAGATCCTCATATATGGATGCTTAGGTAGCTTGTAGGGAAATAAGTTAGAACCAAAAACTCTGATTTCAGTAAATTCCTTATATAAATACCAATCTCCTACTTTGCTTTTCTCTGATAGCTGCAAAATTCTCTTCATTTCCTCACTGATTATAGGCTGCTATGTTTTTGTCAAAATGGTGGTCAATGGATGTACAAACAACTCTGCAAACTCTAAAAAAATGAATTTTGTCCCTTATTTTCTGAGTATAGATGTCTAGAAGACAACTGACAGAGGTTTTCCTTCTATATACAACTTATTAAGTGAAATTGGAAAACTCTTTGGTTGGAAAAATAGAAAAAGGTGGAATAGATTGGAGGTATATCTGAAAACTCCTTCCAGCTGCAAATCTGTCAATTGATAGTGGAAGCTATCATCTATAAAACCAACATAATCAAATATAACTGAGGGTGAATTTCCTGGAGAAAAGGTGGACAAAAATCCTAGGATAGACTCATCAGTATTATCATCTGTGAAATACAAAAGTATGAAGGAAAGCATGGAGATTACATGCCTTGAACCTTCAGGGAACTTGGCAGTAGAATATGGAGGGTTTAATTCTAGAATTTCAACATGCAGAGGCATGAAAGTCTGGAAAATCATAAATTTTTTAGGAAAGTCTAAGTTAATGTATAACTTAGAGAGGGTTTCAATAGATAATAGTACTGTTTAATGGTCTGGTTGAAGCTGCAACATTTTTTTTATAGACTCTGCAGTAATGGTAAACATGACCTCTTTATTTGCATTGACAATATCTCTTTGTTCAGGAATGTAGTACTGGTGACACAGTCTGATAATTTCTTGACAAGGATGAGTCAGGGGGACTACATATTTTGGTAAATTGGATTCCCATAGGTGAACATCTTCTTGATCATCTAGGGATTTATCAAAACAACAGTTGTGGATATCTAACAAATTGAACTCAACTATAGGATCAACTATTTTCTAGTCAATGTCTGCTAGAGGAATATGCTCAATATCAACAACTGGGGGTTGCAATGGGTTGAATACAATGGTAGTATTTGGAGTCATGGCAAGAGTAGCTTTATGAGTCTTAGAACCTTCAAATTTGTTTCCACTCTATTTTTTAGGCATCTTTATTGGCTTCTGCAAGTTTGAACTATTTGCAAAGGCAATTTTATTATAACAGAGGCTGGATTAGGAAATTACAGCAAGATAGAATGCTTCTTTGGCTTTTATTCTCAATTAGGTTTCTCAAATGAAGTTATGATGCTAACAACTGGTCTAAAATAGAAAACAGGGGTTTTCTGAGTCTTTTAACTGCAAATTGGGTTAAAAATCTGATGAAAAAGGTTTTTCAGAAGATATGGGGAACTTGCAGAGGATTTCTGGCCTTTGAAAGCTTGAAATTGATCAGTAACTGTGAAAAACTAATAAATTTCCTTTGTCAATGGGGTGCAACAGATTCTAGGGTTCCTGGAAAATTTTTTCCAGGGTTTTGCCTATTTCTGGGAATTTTGGACAAATTAATTTAATCAATTTCTTGATCTTAGGATAGATTCTTTTCTTTTAAAAGGTTTTTTCAATTGACTGTATGTTAAATTCTGAGAAAAATACCTGTTTTGACGCAGGTATAGGTTTTAACAGGGTATACTTTAGTCTTCTAGTCGAATTGATTGCTTCGGAGGTTGAACTGGAGCGATATAGCTCCTCTATTGTCTTTAATAGGTTTCTTGGGCAATTTTAGAGGTTCTAGGTGTAAAAATGGGTATCAAAGGCTTTTTTTGCAACTTTACACAGTCAAGGAAGTGAAACTATGGTCTAAACGTGAATGATAGATAGAAGAATGCATATACAAAGGTTTTATTAAAACGTATGCATCTGCATTGAATGCAGGTTGCATTATTGCAGGAAGTGGTTTCAGAGCAGTGTAATAGATGAAAATTGGGCTAGTTATCGCGTTGCTTTTTAGTGGTAAGTAGTTTTAAGCCAAACTCACGTGATCGAATCAGAAGGGGCCACGTGGAGGGGAGGGGTCAACGGAAAACTGACCATTTCACATGGCTTTCACCTTGGGGCGGTCGGGCATGTTTTATATACAATATCGCTTCTCAACCGTTGGATTAAAAGGTTTGAAGCGAACGGCTGGGATCATTTCTGAAGTTGCATGGAGTGGAAAGGTGGGACTGCATTGGATTAACTGCAGCAAAAGGGTTAAACTTTATGAAATAAGTGTTTTCAAAGCACGTTTAAACCACAGTTTCATATATCGGCGGGATATATTTAAAACAAATGTTTTGATCACGATATACAAAGGTGTGGGCTTTATACATAAGTGGCTATGGTTTAATATGTGGCGGGTTATAAATTTTTTATTTTAAAACATTTGTCAAAGCAGGTGGGTTGATATATTGTATTTATATAGTTTTTAACCTTTTTTCAATAGTTTAAAAACTATAGGGCGAGATATTTGAATAATGATAAGTTTTAAGACCAAAGGGCTTTATATTTTGGGTTTTTCATTTATGCACATGGGATAATATACTTTGGTCAAAAGTTTATAATAGTGGGTTTTTTGGGGTTTATTAAATATAAGGGAATTAATACCTAGGAAAGGGTATTCCTTAGGGATTTAATAAAATATGTTAAAAGTTAATATGAAAGGGGAGTGAAGTGAAACACAAAAACACATATTTATCTCTAAGTATAGTATAAAATCAAGCATTTCTCATATTTATATTTCTTTCACTAATACTTAGGATAAAATGTAATTCTGAGGGTTTTATGAATTCTTATGAAGGAATGAAGTTAATTATATAGGGATTACAATTTTACTAAGCAAGAAAGTGTGCTTACTTAGGAAAAAGGGGTTTTTATGTATGAATGAACGGTAAATGAGGATAAATGAGGATTTAATCATAAGAATTCAATATTTTTAACTAACTAGTCATAGAACCTTGGGTCCGGTCGCAACAAAAGTCATAGAAATGCTCTGAGCCTATTTGACTAATAGCTTAGAATACTAAAAACTCATGGGGGAGGGGAAATTAGTGATTTTTCCCGATGATCATTTATTACATGCTTGCTCCGCTTCTTTCTACCTACCCAATTTTATTCTAACATTTTTTCTTCACTTTTGCAGGTGCATTTAGGCTTTCAACCTTAAAACCTTTATTCTTTCAAAGCATAAACTATCTAAATCTAACTTTTTTCATCTGAGGGCTCAGATTAAACTGTTGAGCTCCTCATTATTCTCTACCTATCTACTGATTTATCAAGATTAAACTGTTTGATAAATTTGTACTCACTATCTAAAACATGAAAAGTTAAGTTTAAATAGTTTAACTCATCATGGATTATGGCATTTAATGACACTCTGCACATAATCATTATTCTTGCAGTAAAAGTAAAAATTAGTGGAATTTGGACTTGCTCAGTTTCAGGTCTTATTTTTTATCTCTTTTTTCTTTTGGGGTCTATATTTTTTCTAAGTCCTTTGATTTTTCTTTTAGGACTTTTTTTTTTTACCCTCTTTTTGATTTTTTCTTATTTTGTCATTTTTCAAAATATGTGAAAAAAACTTGCAAAGAGCAAGGTATGTACATATTCACAATGCTATCAAAGTCAATTCAAAATTTTATGAACCCTATTATTATAGGACCCTAACACCTACAATTGCATCTTTAACTTTTTTAACTCCGGCACGCTCATCCTTTATGGAGTCCGGGACATAGGTGTTGCCCCAGGTATTAATTCAATAGTAAAATCTATGTCTCTTTTTGGTGGCAGGCCTGGTATCTCCTCAGGGAAAACATCTTGGAATTATTATACAATAGGAATATTTTCCAACATAGTAGTCGTATCTTTTGTGTTGGTGAATCCAACTTGAATTGCATATAGCTGGCAACCCTTCCTTATACATTTTCTTAGTTTTGATATAGTAATGGGTCACAACTTCAAATGCTTTTTGATGCCATGCAGTTCCTATCTTGTTCCATCGTTAGATTTAAAATGTATTACCTTATTCTTACAACCCACTAAGGACCAATGTCTCTCTAACCAATCCATCCCCAACAATATATCATAAGATCCCAGTGGTAGAACTTTGAGTTCCATAGTTATGTGTTGGTTCCCAATATTCAATTCACAATTGGGTACCTTGGTATGAACCCGTCTTCTAGTCCCTGTAGCGAGTTGAATTTGCCGTGGCTTTTTAAATTTCTATTCCCGCAATTTACTGCTTTCAACTGCACGAGGGTGTATGTAGCTCAAATTATCACTAGGATCAACTAAAATAGAAACAACTCAGTTTCAAATCTTACCTTCTAATTATATCATGGTTGGCCAATAATATGCTTGTCGATCCTCGAGTGTTGCGTTGATTCTGGGTATGTTTCGAGCTACATCCCCCACCATTGACGCTTCTTGCAGATTTTCCGCTACCTCATTCCGTCCTTGGTGTGGGCATTTCTTGAAATAATGAGCTTCTCTGCATCCCCATCATTTCAACGGAGGTTTGTGGGGTTGTCCAATATCCGGTCTACTAGAAGCTTCATTAGGCCTTTCTTCCCTAGTCCACTTGGTTATGATTTGGCTTTTGACATTATGCTTAATGAGTGGATGTATTGCAACATTCTTGAAATTGCTTGATCTATTATTTCTGTTATTGGTAAAAAAATTCTGCCCTTTTTGAGGTGGCAAACTTTTTCGAGCTTCTACCTTTGCCTTGGACTGCTAATAGCACATTCACGCTTTTCTTATCACTTCATCCATGGTTTTAAGATTCACGAACTCAATTCTTTCTTTCATATGAATTGGAAAACTGGTCAAAAAATGCTGCACCTTGGATTTTTCATCACGCAGGTAAGGTACATATCTTAGTAGAGATGTGAATTTTGTTATAAATTCATCCATAGTCATTTGACCCAGTTTCATATCGTGAAACTCTTGGGATTTATCATTGTAAAATAATTCAGTCAGGTACTTATCTTTAAAGTACTGCTGAAATTCATCCCAAGTCACATTTTGATCTTCCACCCCTTGTACATTCTTCACTTCCACCCACCAAAGCTTTGCTTTCTCCCATAGTTGGTAAATGGCCAGGTGGGCTTTAAGTTTGTTGTTATACTCATACACTTGGAAGTACTTATTCATATTTATTATCCAAGCTTCCGCCATTTCCTCCGCCTCTCCAACAAAGGTAGGAGGCTTGATCTTTAGAAATTCTCCCTGCAATTCTACCTTTTGCTTTTTCATCCCTTTCCCTTCCATGACATTTCTAGATTCTGCCTCATTATATATTCAAATTTTATGGATTGTTGGCGTTCAACTGTCTTCGACATGATCATGTACTACTTAGCGCTATTATCTATTTTCCTAAGTGTTTCTCTTAGGACTAGGTTGTCCACTGGGAGGATTCTGTCTATCTGACAAAATCTTCAATATCCTCTCTTGTTCTCTCATTAACCTTTCATTATCACTTTTAACTTTAAGCATTTCTGTTTGTAACTATTGTACAGTGTCCAACAACTTATTTTTCTGTCGTTGCTACTCTTCCAGTATTATGCTTGTATGTTGATGCTAGTCCACACTAAGCTGCATCCACATTTCGGGGCTGACCTCAGGATTGGTCACAGGATGGCCTCTAGGTGGGTTTTGACTTGATCCTCTTCTCATGGTAGACTATAGAAACATGCTCATGTAATTAACACAATATTAAATCATTAAATTTAACATAATTCATAACAAAAAAATGGTTTGTATTTATTTTAGATTATGCACCCTAGGCTCAGATACCACATCATCTACTTATTTAACTACTTTTACCACTTGTAAAACAATTTATTTTTTTTACTTATGTGTATCCCACACAACAATTCTAGTTATATGTAATTATTGCATTTAAAAACATTAAACCACATGCTACTACTACATTTATTTTCGAACTAAACATTAGCCATCAGTTTTTAATGCTTACAAGTGCATTCTCATTTAAACATTCTATAAGTTTTGTATTCAAATTTGGCACTTAATGCTACCGTTTCTACGCAATGATAAAGTTGTACAGGTATTAATTCTACAGGGTAGACATTTGGATTTTAATATTTATTTTTCCAGCAAATAGAATAGTTATTATCTGTATTTTTCCAACAAATTATGACGATGGCGATTAGATCTAAACCTCGACAACAGTGATACAACCTCGACCTGTCCAGGTTATCTAGCATCCTCACCACCGTTGATCTAATACCCATCACTTTCAAAGGAGATCTAGAAAAGGAGGTGGGTTAGGGTAACTAACCACCCACAACCTCCCGCCACTGTCTCATTTTTGTTTTGGCTGGTGTCGAGATTTAGCTCTGCGACTGCCAAACCCTTAAATTCTTCCTCCCATGAATTCTCTGTTGTGGGGCTCTTATGAAGATGGTAGACTATGCATGCATGTTCTTGGTTCTTCTCCACTCTCTCCCAGGGTGTAGTGAGTCAGATACCAATGGTTGATCTTCACGGCACCATGTGAACGAATCTGACTGTCAAACCGTTTCTAGGCAAGTTATTCTACCTTCCAACATGCTCATAAGTTCTGCACTCATTTTTCATGACTCCATGGCTCGGTCTGTTACGATGTCATCTCCAGCAAGCTCCTACAATACTCGATACTGAGGTAAGATTTCTTGCTAATTAATTTGCACAGGAGTTTTTAACTTGAATTTCACATAAGTTTTATAGTTTTTTTTCTTTTCGTTCTTTTCCTCACAACCTTACTTTGTTGTTTGCATGAATACGGCAAGGAAAAACTCGGTGTGATCGCGAGGCTCGTTTAGAATATTGAATTGATACATGCTTCCCCCTGTTAGTCTTCCAAGGTAGGATCTATTCTGGTTAACCCTCACTCGTTATATCCAAACTTCATTTCATAATACCCTATCCCTCCTCTATGTATCTTGCAGGCAGGGTTGTTTCAACTCTAATTGATGAATGGGTCTCAGTCGTGGACTTGTTGCTTGATATGGCTATTGTTGTAGTGATTGAGATTTATGTTAAGACACTTTCTAGATTCGATAAATGTTATCTGAGTTCTCACTTTGTTATTTTACAGAACTAATGTCTATAAGGGTCTTACTCCCATGGACTAGGTCATCCGGTTTTCCGTTATGCAACTTTGTTTAAGGCTGCCTTCAGTACAAGCCTACTGTGTTAATGCAATCATTAGTTTGTAACTTGAGTTATGGTTTTCACATAGATGTTATTATAAACATTCCTTTTGAACTTCATTATGGCTAGTACAATTTATGCTACATATCTTATTTTGGAATTGGTATGTTTTGTTCTGTGGTTTAGTAATTCAGTACTCCATTTCTCATTTTCCTATTAATTCATTGGTTCACACTATTAAGCTAGTAGTTCTAGCTCTTTTTCTTTTCGAAGCATTCTGGTTGGTTATCATGTTTAAATGTTTTTCATTGAAACCCTTAATATTATTCCCAGACTCTGGTGAAGGTTTTGTCAGGATCGGAACCAGAACTAAACCCACACCCATCTGATTCTTCCCATATTTTTTATATTACCTCTCTTGTATTAAAATAATATCCAGTTTTCCTACAATTTCTGGAATTATAATAGAGCTCGATACAGTGGTTTATAATTTTTTCTTAAGACACTACACTAGCTCATATTTTACAATGTTAATTACAGTATCATGTGTATTCTAGATTCGTTACTATATCATATAGTCACATATTCTTTAAGAAACTGTATTCCACATATTCATCTCAAACATAAATCTTCTAAATTATTCTTTACAACAGTATATTATTATCAGTCATCTTCTTTTGAAATAAGAAAGTTAATAGTAGGAAATCTTCTGTTTTCTTCGATGTTTAATTCTTTCCTATTCCATAGAAAATAAGAATAGTGTATTATTCCTGAAATGCATCATGCATGTTCTGTTATTTTCTAAAACTAGTTGCATAGTTAATCTACTGCTCTTTCTTTCCAGTACATAGATGTTCAAGTATATATCTCTTTTGTATTTTCTTTTATGTACTACATACTCCAAATATTAACTGTAAGCATAAAACAGTGAAATGTACCTACTTTAGTGTACAGTTTTTTCACAGTAACTGTCGGTCCTCCCAATGTTGAGTGAGGTGATTACGTCCTCCGCTCCCCCCTTGCTCCTCACCAGGTCTAAGCTAATTCTCAAAGACAGGAAAGAACACCTCAAGATTTAAAAATCCAGTCTTGATCCTCTAGGGTGAAATTCTGAGTTCCATTGGTACTCCCACCATCTCTGGACAACTCAGTACCAGCATCATCTATTTTAACCCTAGTCCTCTTCTGCACAGAACCCCATTCCCTCCTAGGATTTTATGTTAAATCCTTTTTTGGAAGGTAACTGTCAGAATTCTCTCAACGTCTTCTTGGGTTTCTTGGAATATTTTACCACACAGTTACTTTCACCTTTTACTCAAATAAACTTATCATTTAATTAAATATTTTAAATAAAAATCATGTATTAATGTCACTAACGAATTCCTCATTCGTTACTCAATCTGAATGTGTCATAATAACTCATGTAACAATAAGTAAAAAGTAAAGGAATAAAAACAGGAGGTTACATAAGTAGGAACAATGTCCAAATCCCCATAGAATATCAGGAGTTGAGATGGATCTAGTCTGGCTTAATTCCCCCTTTAAATATATTTTTATTTACCATACCTCTTTTATAGTGTTCATAAATATAACTTCGGTGAAGAGTGAAGGATAATTAGTAAAAATATACTAATTATTACAAATATATTGATCATAATTGACCCAACATTAAAATTGTTTACATACAATCTTACATTACCTCTAACACCTACACATATACCCTATAATGGGATGTAGTTTAATTTACCCCTTTAAATAGACTATATTTCACATGAATACTATGGGTCAATACCATGGGTTTTCTATACGATGGATCAATATGAAGGTTCATTTTCATTTTTATTATTATTTTATTTTTATGGGGTTATTTTTATTTCATTATTTTATTTTATTTTTATTTTACTTTAAAACATCCTACTATATTGAGCTAGAGAGTGCTTCATAGCAAAATAATAAGTTTGAACTATATGTCAAGTATTTTTAGAAATGGGCGAATCTATTTACAAATTTAAAATACATTCTAAATAATAAGAAATACAATATCGTCCTTGGGGTAGCTCAATTGGAATGAGTTTGTAAGTGAATTATTATTTGTAAGGAGGAACAATGTTGGAATCCCCTTAGTGGATCAGGAGTTGAGATGGATCTAGGTTGGCTTAATTCCCCCTTTAAATATGCAATATTTATCATGTATCTTTTATTTACCATGTATTTTCCCCATAGGCTTGGGGTATAATTAGATGTTGATTTCTAATCCTATTTGATACATTTTTATTTATTTATCATACTTATTTATACCTATTTTATATTTATTTATTTACCATACCTCCCCTTTATTTATATTTTTATTTACTTTTTATTTACCATACCTCTTTTATAAAGTTCATAAATATAACTTCGGTTAAGAGGCAAGGATAATTAGTACAAATATATTAATTATTACAAATATATTGATCATAATTGACCCAAAATGCAAATTGTTTACATACAATCTTACATTACATCTAACACCTACACATCTACCCTATAATGGGATGTAGTTTAATTTAACCCTTTAAATAGACTATATTTCACATGAATACCATTGGTCAATACCATAGGTTTTCCATGAATCAATATGAAAGTTCATTTTCATTTTTCTTATTAGTTTATTTTTATGGGGTTATTTTTATTTTGTTATTTTACTTTATTTTTATTTTACTTTAAAACTACTATACTAAGCTAGAGAGTGCCTTTTAGAAAAATAATAAGTTTGAACTGTATTTCAAGTATTTTTAAGAATGCATGAATCTATTTACTAGCCTAGATCCATCTTAACTCTGGATCTATCAAGCGCCGAGAGAGATCAAATCTCTAGAGGTGCAAACCTCTTTTTTTGAGTGCAAAAATTGAGGATAGGTTTGCACCTCAAGAGATTTGATCCCTCTCGGCTCTTGATAGTTCCAGAGTTAATATGGATCTAGGCTAGTTTCAGTCATGTGCGGCCAAGGAAAATCTATCGAACATATGATTAATTTTATCAATAATATGTAAATACATATAATATAAATATAAAAATTTTATATATGCTAAATATGTGTGATATTTATCTAGTCATTTTAATTTTAAAATTTTCTTAGTTCCCTCTGTTTTTTGAGATGATAAATATTGTTAATAACTTTAATGATGAAATAATTTTTTGAATGCAAAGTGACAATGTAATAGTGTTGAATGATAGAAAATGAAAATAATAAGAATGTAGTCAATTACAAATAGTATTCATTATGATCTATCTCAAATTATTTTCTTTTACTATTCTTATTGTGACCCTTGTTAGTTTTGTCATCTTTTCATATCGATTATACGGAAAGGACAATTGAAATAATAAACCATTTAAATATTTAGCTTGAACTATTTTACTGAACATCATACATTATCTCTCTTGCTCTTCAATATTAATAGGTTGATTTACTATAACACAAATATTAATGTACATTGTCAATGATTTTGTGTGCTTACACAGAAATCAATGCACCTAATGCAAACAATCAAATAAGATTACAGAACAACATCTACACTGAAATCAATGCATCTAATGTAGGTAATCAAATAAGATTAGAAATCAACATCTATACTAAAATCAATGCATCTAGTGCAAGTAAGAAAATAAGATTAGAAACCAACATCTACACTGATATCAATGCATCTAGTGCAAACAATAAAATAGGATTATAAATCACCATCTACTTCCCTATCTTCCCCCTCGAAAAACATCTCTCTCTCCCTCCATCTCTCCACTCTCTCAAATCCTCCCTCTTCCTTCCTCTCACTCCATTTCTTTCCCACACACACACATATATATATATATATATATATATATATATATATATATATATATCTATACCTATGTCTCTTCACCCTCAAACTATGTTACTATATCCCTCCCTCTATCCTTCTCTCCTCCCTTCTCACCATATCTCCTTATTTATCTCTTTATCTCACCCCAAAACATATACACACTCTCTCCATATATCCCTTGTCACTTCATCTCTCTCTCCACTTCTCACTTTCTATGTATTCCTTTTTCCCTCCCTCTCTCCCCCTCCAACTCCATCTCTCTATCCTTCCATCTCTCCTTCTCTCTCTCTCTCTCTCTCTCTCTCTCTCTCTCTCTCGCTTTGCCCTCCAATTTTCTCTCTCCCCCCATAACTCTCTTCCTCTCTCTCATGTCCTCTCTCTCCCTTTCTCTCCTACCTTCCTCCATATTTTCCTCTCTCTCTCTCTCTCTCTCTCTCTCTCTCTCTCTCTTCCCTCCAATCCTCTTTCCTCCCCCAACACACACACTCTCTCTCTATCAACATTTACACTAAAATCAATGCATATAGTGCAAGAAAAATATGATTAGAAATCACCATCCACACTGAAATCAATGCATCGAGTGCAAGAAATCATCTTCCCTCTCTCCCCCCTCCAACTCCATCTCTCTTTCCCTCCCTCTCTCCACTCTCTCCCATCCTCTCTCTCTTCCTTCCCCTCTATCGCTTTCTCTCCCACATCTATCTCTCTCTCTCTCTCTCCCTCTCTTCACCCTGCAACTATGTTACTATATCCCTCCATCTCTCCTTATCCCCGCATTCCATCCATCTCTCCTTATTTTTCTCTTTATCTCACCCCCAAACATACACATACTCTCTCTATTTCTCCCTTGTCACTCCCTCTCTCTCTCCACTTCTCACTCTCTATGTAAATACATTACTTTGGATCTAGATTTTTATATTATCTGTATTTACATTGAAATAAATGCATCTAGTGCAAGTAAGAAAATAATATTAGAAACCAACATCTACATTGATATCAATGCATCTAGTGCAAGCAATCAAATAGGATTAGAAATCACCATATCGAAATTTTACATTACTATGGATCTATTAAACTTTACATTAGAAATCACCATCCACACTTAAATCAATGCATCAAGTGCAAGAAATCATCTTCCCTCTCTTCCCCCTCCAACTCCATCTCTCTTTCCCTCCATCTCTCCACTCTCTCACATCCTCTCTCTCCATCTCTCCTTATTTTATTACTTGCACTAGATAAAATTATTTTAGTGTAGATGTTTATTTCTAATCCTATTTGATTACCTGCATTAGATGCATTGATTTCAGTGTAGGTGTTGTTTTGTAATCTTATTTGATTGTTTGCATTAGGTGCATTGATTTCAATGTAGATGCTGATTTCTGATTTGATGTAATTGGATGTACATTGATGGTACATTAATTTTAAAGTTATTGGATTAAGATTGTGCATTGATTTTAGTGTAAGCACACAAAATTATTGACAATGTACATTAATATGTGTGTTATAGTAAATCAACCTATTAATATTGAAGAGAAAGAGAGACAATGTATGATGTTTAGTACAATATTTCAAGCTAAATATTTAAATGGTTTATTATTTCAATTGGCCTTTTCATATAATCGATATGAAAAGATGACAAAACTAACAATGGTGACAATAAGAATAGTAAAAGAAAATAATTTGAGATTTATCACAATGAAGACTATTTGTAATTGAATACATTCTTATTACTATCATTTTCTATCATTAAACACTATTACATTGTCACTTTGCATTCAAAAAAATTATTTCATCATTAAATTTATTAACAATATTTATCATCTCAAAAAACTGAGGTAACTAGGAAACTTTTAAAATTAAAATGACCAGATAAGACATATTTAGCATATATAAAATTATTATATTTATATTATGATGCAGGAGCATCTAACTCGGAGTAGACAAAAAGACGGGTTTATTTGTCTCATTGTTACACTTGTTTGCGGACAGGTTATTGGACTTGTGATTTGATTTTTTTATTTATTATTTGGGAAAGGACATTAGGATTAGGGAAGTAAATTAATTTCTGTAGACTTAATTAGAAGTTTTTTTTTAAAATCTGGAAATGTAGTTAAAGTGGAGTGGTTGTTAGTTTCAACCAAAAAACAATAACATTCACTATTACCTACAATAGTATATAAAGAAGAAAAGAACATGTTGTCAGGTTCGATTTCCATCAAAGAAAGAATAACAAAGAAGAACAGAATGAAAGTTGAGAACCAACTGTAACTAATCAGTTTTTTAGCCAGTTTATCGTTTTATTTCTTCTTACTGTAAAGTATTATTTCATCATCCTACTGTTATGTGCACAGTATTTTAGATTGAGAATGTAAACAAAACCGAAATTGGAGAAAGTAAAACTGTATCCAAGTGTAGGAAGATCCTTCACATTACCAATAGAGCTACGAAGATCTAGAACAAGTTTACACAAGAAGAAAGTTTGGAGTCGCTTTCTCAACGATGCATAACCAATAAGTATTAACGAACAGTGCCAGGTAAGTTCGACTTTCACAGAAGCAAATTTAAAACTTTTCGTTTCTTGTATTTCTAGAATAAAATATGGAGAGACTACAAAAGGTTCAAGAATTGTCCAAAAGAAAAGTAGAAAATTGAGCATACAACTGAACGTGGGTTCGAGTCCAAAAACCCAATGGAAAAAAACAAACCCCGAGGCTGAGAAATTGTCAAACTGAAGAGAGGCCAACAAGATTACTTAACTTGACGCTACATTGGTACTCAAAACATACACAAAATAAGACCTTATTTCTTTTTACAAAATACATTGACAAAATCCATCAGCAGACCAGTGACTGTTAATAGGAAGACAAACCCTAATGCTACAGAAGCACTACTAAGGAATCAACCCTAACCTTAGGGTCACGTTGCTGAAGGAAGGAATGGCCAGGCACTGCAAACTGGCAAGGGCCTGCAAAACCAAGAAGTTTTTTGGCATTAGAACCCCGAAGGAATTTGTCTTCATACGATTAAACTGATAGAGAACGAGTGTGGAAGTTGGAAAAAAGAGTTACAGTTGGACTCACCAGGAAAGCCGGGCGCCGAGTGGAGAATAAAACCTCTGTTTAGAACCGACAAGGCCTGCTCACGAAGGAGCTAGAGCGATTAGTGGCCTCATATAAACGCAGAAGAAGTTTAAAACATAGAAAGAGTAATTACCTGCGATTTTTCGAAGCTGAAGGCAGACACAGGAGTCCTTGATAGTCCCAACCTAAAGAAGAAATAGTAACAGTTAATTACACAGTTAAACCACAGAGGAGAAAACGTTAGAAGCGAGAAACTGGAATGACAAGAATCTAGCACTGAAGAGATTACCAAACTGACAAGAAGCGACGATTTCCATCGCAAGGTTTGTCGAAACCCTTGTTCAAGGAGACCACGCAATAGAAACAGAGAAGGACCCTCTTGACAGAGGAAGGGATGCATTTTCACCATACAAAAATGAAGGGAGACACTGGTAAAACCCTCGTGAAGCTCTAAGAAACAAATAAAGTTTGAAAATCCTCTCTTCAAGATCAGCTAGTGAGGAAACAAGCATAGTTACTGGAGTTGTTCGCTCAACGCGAAGGAGTAGCTCGAAAGTCAGAACAGAGATCGGATACCGCGCCAGATCACGAGGACTGACTCGTATCTGTGGAGGTGTCATAACAGATGAATTAAAAAAATCTGCAAGTAATCTGAACAAACAGAACCAAATACGTTGTATAACATTACAATTTATTTTTCCATTAATACTACAGTGACTTGGCAGGTTGTCAGTCATTGTTTTAAATTGCACATTTAAGTTTTGTTAAAATCTGTGCGGGCGCCACTTGTGATTGAGGGTTGGGCCCCATCATTTTTGGTATCAGAGCAGGATTGTGAACAGTGAAAATGGAGGTTGGTAGGCGAGGGCGAGGAAGAGCCATATGCAGAGTAGAAGACGAGGGATTGAGGGAAGAGATTCGAATTTTGAATGCTCGATTAGCAGGAGTAGAGGCTGGAAGGAGAAGAGATCCTGAAGGGGGAGACGATAGTGATGAGGAGGTTGCAGAAAAGACAGATGGTTCAGAAGGAGAAGGACTTGAAATTAGATTATTGAGGTCAGTTTTGTTATCGAGTAGTAAGCCGAAGCATGAACTTTCTACTTATGATGGAAATTTATCATCAGATGTGTTGCTGGATTGGCTCAGCGAGCTGAATAAGTATTTTGATTATGAAGAAATCAACGAAGATAAGAGGGTAAAATTTTCTACCACCAAGTTGAAGGGACATGCGTCCTTGTGGTGGGATAGCGTTCAGACGGAGAGGAAAAGGCTGAATAAACAACCTATAAAGAAGTGGGCTAGGATGGAGGCCAAACTGAAGAATAAATTCCTGCCCAAAGATTACCATATCATGCTGTATAGGCAGGTACAAAATCTGAGGCAAAGGGGGTTAACTGTTAAATAGTACACGGAAGAATTCTACAGACTGAATTTAAGAGCTGGGTATGTAGAAGACAGCCCCGAAAAGACAGAGAGGTTTGTAAATGGCTTGAGAGGGGAAATACTGGATGAAATCAATATTCTTTCACCCAGAACTATAGATGAGGCATATCAGTGTGCCTTAAAGGCTGGAGAGAAAATAAATAGGAAGCAGAATGCCAGAAGAGGAGGAGGATCTGGCAGAGGAAAAGGAAAGGCTTTTGGCAAAGGTAGAGCCACAAATCCTAGTGAAGAAGGCAACAGTTCCAAAACTCCGGGAACAAAAGAAAAAGACAATAACACTAGAGGGGGACGACCATACCAGCGATGAAGAGGTAATGGTAGGGGCAGAGGAGCTGTCCAGTGTTATAGGTGCCACAAGTGGGGGCACAAATCTTATGAATGTCCTGAGGGTGAACCTGTAGGAGGTAGGGGAACATATGTTGCTCAGATGGAGGAAGCATAGGCACAACCCAAAGAGGTAGAAAATGCACCCAAAATAGGGGAAGCCTTGGTGCTAAATAAGGTGTTGCTGAAACTAGCAAAAGAAGTTGTTGAACCGAACCAAAGAAAAGCCTTATTCCGGACAGTTTGCAAATCACATGGTAAGTGCTGCAAACTGATAATTGACAGTGGGAGTACAAAAAATTTGGTAGCCACAGAAATGGTGGAGAAGTTGGGGCTGAAGAGGCTAAAACACCCCACTCCCTACAAAGTGTCATGATTTCAAAAGGGACATCATCTGTTAGTTGATGAACAGTGCGAAGTGGAGTTTCATATTGGCAGATATAAGGACACGATTATTTGCGATATCATGCCAATCGACGTGTGTCATATACTGTTAGGGAGACCTTGGCAGTATGACAGGAAGGTGGTACATGATGGAAAGACAAACTGTTACAAGTTTTTCAAGGATGGGATTAAGCATAGGCCTGTGTCCATCAAGGAAGAAGAGACAACCAAGACCAGTGGAGTCAAAGCATTGTTGGTGGGAGGAAAAGAATTCCTAAACAGATCGAGGATAGTGAAATTAAGTTTTTTGTTGTAAGGAGGCCAAAGACGGTGATACTGCATACAAAGATTGCAGATTTACCAGAGGAAATCTAGGAAATGTTGCAAGATTTTGGTGATATCATAGTGGATGATCTACCAGATGATTTGCCTCCTAATAGAAGCATCATTCATTGCATTGATTTTATACCAGGAGCTAGTTTGCCAAACAAGGAAGCATACCGTATGAGTCCTAAGGATAATGAATAAATTAGGAAGCAGGTGCAGGAATTGCTAGACAAAGGGCTGATCAGAGAAAGTATGAGCCCCTGTGCAGTTCCGACAGTTTTAGCTCCTAAAAAGGGTGGAGAGTGGCAGATGTGTATAGATTCGAGAGCTATCAACAAAATTACTATTAGGTATAGGTTTCCATTGCCACGAATAGATGACATGATGGACTGCTTGAGTGGAGCAACGTATTTTTCGAAGATTGATCTGAAGAGTGGTTACCACCAGATTCGAATCCGGGAAGGGGATGAATGGAAAACAGCTTTTAAGAGGAATGAAGGGCTGTATGAATGGCTGGTAATGCCATTCGGTTTGAGTAATTCCCCTAGTATGTTTATGCGCCTAATGAACGAAGTGCTGAAAGAGTTCATTGGGAAATTTGTAATTGTTTATTTGGATGATATTTTGATTTTCTGCAAGATGAAGGAAGAACACTTTCGACATGTTCGAAGTGTATTGAGGAAATTGCAGCAGAATAAGCTGTTGATAAACCTGAAGAAGTGTAATTTTTTGCAGAAGGAATTATTTTATTTGGGTTTTGTGATTGCAGAAAATGAGCTGAAGATGGATTCAGAAAAGGTTGCAGCTATAGTTAGTTGGGCATCCCCGAAGAATCTGTTTGAGGTTCGAAGCTTTCATGGATTGGCAAGTTTTTATAGGAAATTCATCAAGGATTTCAGTGGGATATGCGCACCCATGTTGGAGACAATAAAGAAGGAAAATCAGACTTTTTGTTTGACAGAAGCAGCAGAGAGAAGTTTTCAGACTTTGAAGAAAAAATCACTGAGAGACCGATTTTAAGGTTGCCTGATTTCAATAAAAAATTTCAAGTTCGTTGTGATGCCAGCGGTACAGCCATTGGGGCAGTACTTAGCCAGGAGGATAGGCCAGTCACTTATTTTAGTGAGAAGCTGAACGAAAGTAGGCATAAATACTCATCCTACAACAAGGAATTTTATGCGGTTGTCTAAGCATTGAAGCATTGGAGACATTATCTATCAGGTAATGAATTTGTTTTATTTTCTAATAATTCTTCATCATAGTATATTATGCAGTAGCATAAGTTGAACAATAAGCATGCAGAATGGGTTGAGTATCTACAGATTTTTACATTTGTGCTGAAACATATTAGTGGACAGGCCAACAAGGTGGCAGATGCGTTGAGTAGAAGAGCTTTTCTCTTACAGGAAAGCACGGTACAAGTGCTGGGTTTTGAGCATTTGAAGGATTTGTATCAAACAGATACAGATTTTAAGGAGGTCTATGAGGCTTGTGAAAACCCTTTGCTGAGAAACAATAGTCCATGGTTGGACTACAATTTGCAGGAAGGATTATTATTCAGGGGAGGACAGTTATGCATTCTCGACTGTTCGATGAGAGAGAAAATTATTCGGGAAAAGCACAGTGGAGGTCTAGCCGGACATTTCGACATGGACAAGACATTATCATAGATTGAACATTTTTATTACTGGCCGAAGATACGACGGGATGTGCAGAGGTATGTAAGCAGATGTAAAATGTGTCAGTTAGCGAAGGGATGCAGTCAAAATGCAGGACTTTATACGCCACTGCCTATTCCGAGTAGACCATGGGACTCAGTCAGTTTGGAATTTGTCTTGGGTCTGTGTAGAACACAACGGGGTTTTGATTCAGTGATGGTGGTAGTGGATCGGTTCTAAAAAATGGCACATTTTATACCCTGCCGAAAAACCAGTGATGCCACTCACGTAGCACACTTGTTTTTCACAGAGATCGTCAGACTGCATGGCTTGTTGAGGTCCATTATTTCTAACAGGAATGTGAGGTTCACTAGACATTTTTGACGTACCTTATGGAAAAATTTGGACACTCAGTTGAATTTCAGCTCTGCTTATCACCCACAGACTGATGGGCAAACAGAGGTGGTGAACAGGAGCTTAGGAAACCTGCTACGAAGTTTGATTGGTGAAAATTCATGGATGTGGGATCGCGTACTTGCTCAAGTGAAATTTGCTTATAACGACTCACCGAATCGTAACACAGGTTACAGTCCTTTTCAGGTCTTGTATGGCATGCATCCTCGTGGAGTGCATGAGCTGCGGGATTTGGGGAAGCTTGAAAGAAGAAGTGCTGATGGGGAAGATTTCGCTCAAGAAATGAGCGATTTACATGAGTAGGTGATATCAAAATTGCAGGACAACAGTTAAAAGTACAAACAACAGGCAGATTTGAAAAGGTGGGAGGTTCAGTTTAATGTCAGAGACGAAGTTCTTGCACAGTTGCGCAAGGAACGTTTTCATAAAGGGGAATATAACAAACTGAAGTTTAAGAAGATTGGCCCCTACAAATTATTACATTTGCAACCAGGGATAGGCATTTGACCCATATTTAATATGGCAGATCTGTTTCCATATACTGCCAGTCCTTAAGACAATAGGTTAGCATGGCCAGAACGGGGTACCCAAATTGACAAAGGTTCTTGGATGAGGCAGATGCCTATGGCGCAGCCCCTTGAGAACGAGGGCATCCTTGACACACAGGTAGCCAAGCACACACGCTGGAAGGAGTATTTAGAGTACTTGGTCAAGTAGAAGAACCGTCCCATTGAGGAAAGTTCATGGCTTGATGCAGCACAAATACAGAAGGCTGGCTATTCAGTTGAAGATCTCATGGAACAGAGCCATGAATTTTTGTTACCCCTGGAGCCTGATGGAGGAGAATCTAACTCAGAGTAGACAAAAAGACAGGTTTATTTGTCTCACTGTTACACTTGTTTGCGGATAGGTTATTGGACCTGTGATTTGTTTTTTTTATTTATTATTCGGGAAAGGACATTAGGATTAGAGACGTAAATTAATTTCTGTAGAATTAATTAGAAGTTTTTTTTTTTAAATCTAGAAATGTAGTTAAAGTGGAGTGGTTGTTACTTTCAACCGAAAAATAATAACAGTAACTATTACCTACAGTAGTATATAAAGAAGAAAAGAACATGCTGTAAGGTTCGATTTCCATCAAAGAAAGAATAACAAAGAAGAACAGAATGAAAGTTGAGAACCATCTGCAACTAATCAGTTTTTCAACCAGTTATTGTTTTATTTCTTCTTATTGTAAAGTAATCTTTCATCATCCTACTGTTATGTGCACAGTATTTTAGATTGATAATGTAAACAGAACCGAAATTGGAGAAAGTAAAACTGTATCCAGGTGTAGGAATATCCTTCACATTACCAACAGAGCTACGAAGATCTATAACAAGTTTACACAAGCAGAAAGTTTGGAGTCGCTTTCTCAATGATGCAGAACCAATAAGTATTAACGAACAGTGCCAGGTAAGTTCGACATTCACAGAAGCAAATTTAAAACTTTTCATTTCTTGTATTTCCGGAATAAAATACGGAGAGACTACAAAAGGTTTAGGAATTGTCCAAAAAAAAAATAGAAGACTGAGCATACAGTCGAATGTGGATTCGAGTCCAAAAACCCAACGGAACAAACCAAACCCCGAGGGTGAGAAACTGTCAAACTGAAGAGAGGTCGACAAGATTACTTAACGTAACGCTACATTGGTACTCAAAACATACAGGAAATAAGACCTTCTTTCTTTTTACAAAATACATTGACAAAATCCATCAGCAGACCAGAGAATGTTAACAGGAAGACAAACCCTAATGCTACCGAAGCACTACTAAGGAATCGACCCTACCCTTAGGGTCATGTTGCTGAAGGAAGGAGTGGCCAGGCGCTACAAACTGGCAAGGGCCTGCAAAACCAAGAATTTTTTCGACATTAGAACCCCAAAGAAATTTGTCTTTGTATGATTAAACTAACAGAGAACGAGCGTGGAAGTTGGAAAAAAGAGTTATAGTTGGACTTACCAGGAAAGCCGGGCGCCGAGTGGAGAAGAAAACCTCTGTTTAGAACCGACAAGACCTGCTCACGAAGGAGCCGGAGTGATTAGTGGCCTCATATAAACGTAGAAGAAGTTTAAAACATAGAAAGAGTAATTACCTGCGATTTTTCGAAGCTGAAGGCGGGCACAAGAGTCCTTGACAGTCCCAACCTGAAGAAGAAATAATAACAGTTAATTACACAGTTAAACCACAAAGGAAAAAACCTCAGAAGTGAGAAACTGGAATGACAAGAAGCTAGCACTGAAGAGATTACCAAACTGACAGGAAGCGACGATTTCCATCACAAGGTTTGTCGAAACCCTTGTTCAAGGAGACTGCGCAACGGAAACAGAGAAGGACCCTCTTGACAGAGGAAGGGATACATTTTAATCACACAGAAATGAAGGAGACACTGGTAAAACCCTCATGAAACTCTGACAAACAAATGAAGTTTGAAAACCCTCTCTCCAAGCTCAGCTAGTGAGGAAACAAGCATAGTCAGTGGAGTTGGTCGCTCAACGCGGAGGAGTAGCTCGAAAGTCAGAACAGAGATCGGATACTGTGCCAGATCACGAGGACTAACTCGTATCTACGGAGGTGTCATAACAGATGAATTAAAAAAATCTGCAAGTACTCTGAACAAACAGAACCAAATCCGTTGTATAACATTACAATTTATTTTTCCATTAATACTACAGTGACTTGGCAAGCTATCAGTCATTGGTTTAAATTGCACATTTAAGTTTGGTTAAAATATGTGCGGGCACCACTTATGATTGAGGACTGGGTCCCATCATATTACCTGTATTTAGATATTATTGATAAAATTAATCATATGTTCGATAGATTTTCCTTGGCCGCACACAACTAAAACTAACCTAGATCCATCTTAACTCTGGATCTATCAAGGGTCGAGAGGGATCAAATCTCTCGAGCTACAAACCTTTCCTCAAGTTCTTCACTCAAAAAAAGAGGTTTGCACCTCTTGAGATTTGATCCCTCTGGGCACTTGATAGATCCAGAGTTAAGATGGATCTAGGCTGTTTTACCATACATCTATATTATTTGTATTTTTATTTATTTACCATCCCTCTAAAGTAAGTATAACAACATACTTTGTTTATTTACCATACCTCCGCTTTATTTATATTTATATTTACTTTTTATTTACCATACCTCTTTATTTGCTGCTCAATTGGAATGAATATGTAAGTGAAGTATTATTTGTAGGGAGGAACAATGTTCAAATCCCCTTAGTAGATAGGAGTTGAGATGGAAATAAGCTAGTTTAATTCCCCCTTTAAATATATTTTTATTTACTTTTTATTTACCATAACTCTTTTATAGTGTTCATGAATATAACTTTGGTTAAGAGGAAAGGATAATTAGTACAAATATACTAATTATTTCAAATATATTGATCATAATTGACCCAACATTAAAATTGTTTACATACAATCTTACATTACATCTAACACCTACACATCTACCCTATAATGGGATGTAGTTTAATTTACCCCTTTAAATAGACTATATTTCACATGAATACTATGGGTCAATACCATGGATTAATATGAAGGTTCATTTTCATTTTTATTATTATTTTATTTTTATGGGGTTACTATTATTTTGTTATTTTATTTTATTTTTATTTTACTTTAAAACATCCTACTATACTAAGCTAGAGAGTGCCTCTTAGAAAAATAATAAGTTTGAAATGTATTTCAAGTATTTTAAAAAATGGACAACTTTATTTACAAATTAAAAATACATTCTAAATAGTAAGAACTACAATATCATCCTTGGGGTAGCTCAATTGGAATGTTGATTTTTAATCCTATTTGATACATTTTTATTTATTTATCATACTTATTTATACCTAGTTTATATTTATTTATTTACCATACCTCTTTTATAAATATGGTATTTGGCCCATAGGCTTAACCTAAATGTTTTTATTTTTTGATTTTTGGTAAATATAAAGAGGTTTATGGAGTAAATATCAAAAGAGGTTTTATTTATTTACCATACATCTACATTATTTGTATTATTTGTATTTTTCTTTATTTACTTACCATACCTCCGCTTTATTTATGTTTTTACTTACTTTTTATTTACCATACATCTTTTATTTTTATTTACCATACCTCTCTTATAGTGGTGATAAATATAACTTCGGTTAAGTAGCAAGGATAATTAGTACAAATATATTAATTATTACAAATATATTGATCATAATTGGCCCAAAATTAAAATTGTTTACATACAATCTTACATTACATCTAGCATCTACACATCTACCCTATAATTGGATGTAGTTTAATTTAACCCTTTAAATAGGGTATGTTTCACATGAATACCATGGGTCAATACCATGGGTTTTCGATACCATGGATCAATATGAAAGCTCATTTTCGTTTTTCTTATTATTTTATTTTTATGGGGTTATTTTTATTTTATTATTTTACTTTATTTTTATTTTACTTTACAACATCCTACTATACTCAGCTAGAGAGCTACTCTTAGAAAAATAATAATTTTTAATTATATTTCAGGTATTTTTAAGAATGGATGAATCTATTTACAATTTAAAAATACATTCCAAATAGTAAGAACTACAATATCGTCCTTGGGGTAGCTCAATTGGAATGAATTTGTAAGTGAAGCATTATTTGTAAGGAGGAACAATTTTCAATTCCCCTTAGTGGATCAGAAGTTGAGATGGATCTAGGTTGGTTTAATTATCCCTTTAAATATGCAATATTTACCATGCATATTTCATTTACCATAGTATTTTTGCCATAGGATTGGTGTATAATTAGATGTTGATTTTTAATCCTATTTGATACATTTTTATTTTTTTATCATACGTATTTAATACTATTTTATATTTATTTATTTACCATACCTCTTTTATAAATATGGTATTTAGCCAATGGTATTTGCCCCATAGGCTTCACCTAAATATTTTTATTTTTTTAGTTTTGGTAAATATAAAGAGGTTTATGGAGTAAATATAAAAAGAGGTTTTGTTTATTTACCATACATTTACATTATTTGTATTTTTATTTATTTACCATACTTCTAGAGTAAGTATAAAAATAGATTTTTTTTATTTACCATACCTCGGCTTTATTTATATTTATATTTACTTTTTCTTTACCATACCTCTTTTATTTTTATTTACTTTGTATTTACCATACATCTTTTATAGTGTTCGTAAATATAAATTCAGTTAAGAGGAAAGGATAATTAGTACAAATATATTGATCATAATTGACCCAACATTAAAATTTTTTACATACAATCTTACATTACATCCAACACCTACACATCTACCCTATAATGGGAGTATTTTAATTTAGCCCTTTAAAAAGGCTATATTTCACATGAATACCATGGGTCAATACTATGGGTTTTCTATACCATGGATAACTATGAAGGTTCATTTTCATTTTTCTTATTATTTTATTTTTATGGGGTTATTTTTATTTTATTATTTTATTTTATTTTTATTTTACTTTGCAATATCCTACTATACTAAGCTAGAGAGTGCCTCTTAGAAAAATAATAAGTTTCAAGTGCATTTCAAGTACTTTTTAAAATTACAAATTAAATATACATCGTAAATAATAAGGAATACAATATCGTCCTTGGGGGTAGCTCAATTGGAATGAATTTGTAAGTGAAGTATTATTTGTAAGGAGGAACAATGTTCAAATCCCCTTAGTGGATCAAGAGTTGAGATGGATCTAGGTTGGTTTAATTGCCCCTTTAAATATGCAATATTTACTACGTAAGTGAAGTATTATTTGTAAGCAGGATTTTCATTTTACTTTAAAACATCCTACTATATCGTGCTAGAGAGTGCCTCTTAGCAAAATAATAAGTTTGAACTCTATTTCAAGTATTTTAAAAAATGGACAAATCTATTTACAAATTAAAAATACATTCTAAATAAGAAGAAATACAATATTGTCCTTGGGGGTAGCTCAATTGGAATGAATTTGTAATTGAAGTATTATTTGTAAGGAGAAATAATGTTCAAATCCTCTTCATGGATCAGGAGTTGAGATGGATCTAGGTTGGTTTAATTCCCCCTTTGAATATGCAATATTTACCATGTATCTTTTATTTACCATGGTATTTTCCCCATAGGCTTGGGGTATAATTAGATGTTGACTTCTAATCCTATTTGATACATGTTTATTTATTTATAATACTTCTTTACCTATTTTATATTTATTTATTTACCGTACCACTTTTATAAATATAATATTTAGCCAATGGAATTTGGCCCATAGGCTTCACCTAAATGTTGTTATTTTTTGAGTTTTCGTAAATATAAAGAGGTTTATGTAGTAAATATAAAAAGAGGTTTTGTTTATTTATCATACATCTACATTATTTGTATTTTTATCTATTTAAAATACCTCTCTAGTAACTATAAAAAGAGCTTTTATTTATTTACCATACCTCATCTTTATTTATGTTTTTATTTACTCTTTATTTACCATACCTCTTTTATTGTTATTTACTTTTTATTTAGCATGACTCTTTTATAGTGTTTATAAATATAAATTTGGTTAAGAGGCAAGGATAATTAGTACAAATATATTAATTATTACAAATATATTGATCATAATTGACCCAAAATTAAATTGTTTAAATACAATCATACATTACATCTAACACCTACACATCTACCCTCTAATGGTATGTAGTTTAATTTAACCCTTTGAAAGTTCATTTTCCTTTTCTTTGTTATTTTTATTTTATGGGTTATCTTTATTTTTATTTTACTTTACAACATCCTATTATAGAGTACATCTTAGAAAAATAATAAGTTTGAACTATATTTCAAGTATTTTTAAGAAAGGAGGAATCTATTTACACATTAAAAATACATTCTAAATAATAAGAAATACAATATCATCCTTGTGGGTAGCTCAATTGGAATGAATTTGTAAGTGAAGTATTATTTGTAAGGAGGAAGAATGTTTAAATACCCTTAGTGGATCAAGAGTTGATATGGATCTAGGTTGGTTTAAGTGCCTCTTTAAATATGCAATATTTACCATGCATCTTTTATTTACCATGGTATTTTTCCCATAGGCTTGGTGTATAATTAGATGTTGATTTCTAATCCTATTTGATACATTTTTATTTATTTATCATACTTATTTATATTTATTTTACATATATTTATTTACCATACCTATTTTATAAATATGGTATTTAGCCAATGGTATTTTCCCCATAGGCTTCACCTAATTTTTTTTTTATTTTTTGAGTTTCCGTAAATATAAGGAGGTTTATGGAGTAAATATAAAAAGAGGTATTTTTTATTTACCATACATCTACATTATTTTTATTTTTATTTATTTACCATACAATCTACATTATTTGTATTTTTATTTATTTACCATACCTCTAGAGTAAGTATAAGAAGATCTTTTAATTATTTACCATACCTCTTTTATAGGAAAGGATAATTAGTACAAATATTTTAATTATTACAAATATATTGATCATAATTGACCCAACATTAAAATTGTTTACATACAAACTTATATTACATCTAACACCTACACATCTACCCTATAATGGGATGTAGTTTGATTTACCCCTTTAAATAAGCTATATTTCACATGAATACCATGGGTCAATACCATGGGTTTTCCATGCCTTGGATCGATATGAAGTTTAATTTTTATTTTTCTTATTATTTTATTTTTATGGGGTTATTTTTATTTTTATTTATAATATCCTACTATATTGAGATAGTGAGTGCCTCTTAGCAAAATAATATGTTTGAACTGTATTTCAAGTATTTTGTATTTTTAAGAATGGATGAATCTATTTACAAATTAAAAATACATTCTAAATAATAAGAAATACAATATTGTCCTTAAGGGTAGCTCAATTGAAATGATTTGTAAGTGAAGTATTATTTGTAAGGAGGAACAATGTTCAAATCCCCATAGTAGATCAGGAGTTGAGATGGATCTAGGCTGGTTTAATTTCCCCTTTAAATATGCAAGATTTACCATGCATCTTTTATTTACCATGGTATTTCTCCTATAGGCTTGGTGTATAACTAGATGTTGATTTCTAATACTATTTGATACATTTTTATTTATTTATCATACTTATGTATACCTATTTTATATTTATTTATTTACCATACCTCTTTTATAAATATGGTATTTAGTCCATGGTATTTGGCCCATAGGCTTCACCTAAATGTTTTTTATTTTTATTTTTATTTTGCATAAATATAAAGAGGTTTATGGAGTAAATATAAAAATAGGATTTGTTTATTTACCATACGTCTATATTATTCTTATTTTTATTTATTTACTATACCTCTATAGTAAGTATAAAAATATATTTTGTTTATTTACCATACCTCGCTTTATTTATATTTATATTTACTTTTTATTTACCTACATCCCCCGTGCTTTTATATACCATACCTCTTTATTTTTTTCTCAATTGGAATGAATATGTAAATAAAGTATTATTTGTAAGGAGGAACAATGTTCAAATCCCCTTAGTAGATCATGAGTTGAGATGGATCTAGGCTAGTTTAATTCCCTCTTTAAATATATTTTATTTACTTTTCATTTACCATATCTCTTTTATAGTGTTCATAAATATAACTTCGGTTAAGAGGCAAGGATAATTTGTACAAACATACTAATTATTACAAATATATTAATCATAATTGACCCAACATTAAAATTGTTTACATACAATCTTACATTACATCTAACACCTACACATCTACCCTATAATGGGATGCAGTTTAATTTACCCCTTTAAATAGACTACATTGGTAACACTCACACTATACCACTAAACACAAATTTAAACTCTTACCTTATGGTAAAATAACATAGCATGTGAAACTTGCACATTGTCATTAATACAACATTACTTTGGATTCTGTATTTAATGACATTTTTCGATTTCCATGATTTTAATTTAACTATGGTTTATATGAATATGGTCTTATAAATTTATAACCAAATGTATTATCGCCTCTACCATTTAATTGTATTCATTTTGACAACTCACGTATTCAATTAATATATATTACTTGATTTCTATTATGTACCGCGTTCTCTAACGTGATTTGGCATATTCATTTAATACACCAGTTGTGTGATTTTCTGAGATCTCCTTTGGGTTTTTCAATGGGCACCCACCACCTTTAATCATCTTCCGATCCTGACAGAGATCTAGAGCTAAGGTTTCTCGGCAGGAACTTTTGGGTATTACCCTGCAACCCTAACTTCCCCGAACCATTTCTCCTCTACCTGAGCTACCAGTGAGGATCTGCAATTTTTCTTTCATGGTTTTGATGTTTTGCGAGGGTTCTTATAATTTATCTTGAATGACCTGAAACTAAGTTAATGGTGTGGCTTCTGCCCATGGATATGGCTGAGATGAGGTCCTTCCACCATGAAAGCTGTAGCTTTCGACCCTGGCTTCTCAGAAAGAAGGGTTACCAAGCCAGCCCAGCTTCATCTTTGTTCATTCGTCTCCACGGTAAGGAATACTAGCTAAATTTTGGACCCTTTTGTTGTTTTATTTTTTATTTCTCCTTTTATCGAGTTAGACTAATATAAAATCCAACTTATAACCTTCTCTTTGTTCACTTCTCACAGTTTCCAGTTCGGCATACTGCTCCTTTTGCTCAGGTGAGCTTCTAACTCGACTTTCGTTAATTTCGCTCTCGTTTTAAACTGTGGTTCTATAACTCCGTGGAGACAAACTTGGTTGACTCTGGTCATGGTTGTTGCAGGTAAAATTTTGCCAGATGTAATCAGTCTTTGTCCATTTCTTCGCGGTGATATTTCTCTTCCGGCGAACAAAAGCGTGTTGCCTCCAAGTACTCATATACACTGCTCGTAAGGGATACTGGATAGATCTTAAGTGCCATAGGCGTTTTCTCCTTGAAGAACTTCTACAGTTAAATTTGCAGTAGTATTCACTTCATTTTCGTTACTGAAGTTTACTCTTCAGGGTTTCCTTCTGAGCTCGTCCATTTTAGTTTTCGGAAGAGACCCTAAAGATACTAAAATGTATTATTTAATGTCTAGAGGGTTTTAGTCTTTGGAACTTGCCCATTCCGGGTTGAACTATGCTTTACTAGATTTCCTTACTATAATTTATGAAAGAGAATTGCTTATAAAACTATACTTGTTCATATTTAACTCCTCACTTCTTGATACAATGTTTTGTGAAAATTTATAATGTAAATTATTTTGTTTCATTTGGTTCAATACTGTACCCCTGCGTTGTAAGTTTTCGTGTTTTTCAAATTATTAAAATGATGGTAGTCGAGCCTCTGGCCACCGTTTACATTTATTTTACGCCATAATCCTTCAAAACAAATCATGGGTTTTACTCTCTTTAAATCTATGATTTTTTTGTGTAAGAAGTTCAGTTTTCTAGTAGTTTTAATTATTCATTTAAAATTATCTTTTTACACTTAATGTAAGTTTACTAGCATGAAATATCTAACTTATTCTTTGAGTGTCTGGACTGCTTGAGGTCTCGTCCATGTATAATATTAGCCGAGGACACAATGCGTTCTGGTCTTGAGGTCCTTCCTCGAGACCAAAACCGACAATGCTCTCTAATCCTATATTATGGTATAGTACATCTGTCTGTCATGCTATAAAAAGCTTTGTTCAGTGTTATATAATTCATATACTTCTATTTTCTACTATTTTCATTTATTTCAATTCTTTCATGGCATTTGTACATTACAGTACTTCCAGCTTTCGTTTTTCATAGTTTTCTGCTAGGTTAGATTAAATTAATATATACAGTTCATTTCTATTTTTCCCACTAAAGGTTAAATATTATTTTCTCCAATTGAAAATTCCTTTGTATTTCACAGCAACTAACTCAGAAACTCAACTAGTTATTTCACAGATAATTTTATAAACCTGTAAAAAAAATAATAAATCTTTCCAAAGATAACTTCTAGAACTTGTATATTATGATAGATTTTTTCACAAATAATTTCCAAAATCTCATGCTCTTTCAATGTATGCTTTTATAAAAATAAAATAATATATTGTCCTTACTTCTACTGAAACACAACTCCAGTTCACTTATACAATGAAAAATCAATTCCTGTCTTTAATCTTGATGAATGTTCAGATACTTATTTGAACTTACGGTTCACGCTGCTTGATGTCCACCCAACCTTCGGGAGAGGCAATTACGTCTTTCTCCTACCCTTGTGCTCCACACGAAAGGTATAGGTTGACAATATTTTTTTGCTTTTGTGACTTCGGGATCCGCAGTCTAGTCGATGCTGAAAATTTTAGGAATGCGAGTGATTTCTTGGTCTCTGCCCGGCACGGAATATTCGCCACACTTTTCCTCGGTCTTTGAACAAAACCCCTATTCCTCAGCACGGGATATGCTTCTTATCCTCGGAGAGACGGGGTAACGGTTCAAAGTAGTCCAACCAACCTTCGATTCTTGGAATAATTTTACCATCAACCTTTTTAATTTGTATGGAACCACTTCCATAACCAATTTTGTTCAAATAAAAAATAATTTTTTTTTAGAAATGATAATTGTCCTAATACTAGTTAACAACTAGTTAATGCCAAATTCAGCTGTTACAACTTCCCCCCTTGAAAGTAACACCATCCTTGGTGTTTCACTCCAGCTCAGAAAATAGCTCTGGGTAAGCCTAGTGCTCAAATCCTCCATCTTCCCAAGTAGCATCATCCGGGCTGAAGTGCTTCCATTGCACTTTAACCTGGGTGATGACTCACTTCAGGAGCATAATTTCTCTCTTGTCGAGTATGCGTTGAGGCTCGACTAGAAACTCACCGTCCAGCTCTACCTGCAAATAGAAAAGTTTCTTTTCAACTTTTCATAAAGAATTCATGCTTCAAGTTAGGATTTCCTAATTCTTTAACAGGACACATGAAACACATTGTGTACCTAGATGTGGTTGGGTAAAGCCAACTGATATGCCACCAGTCCTACCCTTTCCAAAATTTCGAAGGGTCCACAGAACCGGGGGGCTAAGTTGGCACAAGAGGCCCACCTCAAGGTACTCTTATTGAGTTTCATCCTCACATACACATGATCACCCACTTCAAACTATTCATAAGTCCTCTTTTTATCTGCATATATCTTCTACTGATCGTGTGCAACTTTTAAGTTTTTCCTCATTTCTTTACCTTCGACTCCATTTCAGCCAACATTTCTGGTCCGAGCATTAATTTTGTTTTGGGGCTACTCCAATTTATGGGTGTGCAACATTGCCTCCCATATAGAGCTTCAAACGGACTCATCTTAAGAGAATCCTGATAACCATTGTTGTAAGAAAATTCAACCAGGTGTAAATACTCTTCCCATTTAGTTGGCTGTTGTATCACGTACATGCGCAGCATGTATTCCAAAACTTGGTTTACCTACTCTATTTGCCCATCTGTCTGGGGATGATAAGCAGTGCTAAAGTTTATTTGGGTCCCCGGTCCTGTAAAAAATGTTTTCGAGAATGTTGAAGTAAACTTCACATCTCTGTCTGAAATAACAGTCTTCGGAATGCTATGCAGTCTGAATATTTCTCTCATAAAAATATTTTCTATGTTCACAGTCTTGTAAGTAGACTGTACAAGTATAAAATGTGCAGACTTAATCAACTTATCGATCACCACCATGATGGATTCATTGTGCCTCTTTTACTGTGGTAAACCCATGATGAAGTCTAGGGATATGACCTCCCACTTCCATTCAGGTTCTGGTATGGGCTGCAACAATCCTGTGGGATGTTGATGCTCCACCTTGACCTGTTGAAACTCCAAACATTTGTTTAAAGATTCAGCAATGTTTCTACGCATACCAGGCCAGAAATATATTTTTCTAATAGTAGTTAACATTTTATGGTATCCTGGGTGTCCTGCATAATTACTTAGATGATATTCATTCATGATTAGCTCATTTAGGTCCACACGATTTTGAACATACAAATTTCCTCTAAAGGTTAGCATTTTTTCTTTATTAACTCCATATTCAGAAGTGTTTCCTTGCTTTCTGGCCTCTTCCATTTGCTGCCATAGAAATTGATATTCAGGATCTTTCTGTGCTTCCTCTTTCACTTGATCTAGGAATTTGCATTCAAGCTCATTATAGTAAAGCTCATAAACACAATGCAGCTTCCTACTCAAGGCATCAGCCACCCGATTTTCCTTACCCTTCATGTGCTGAATTTACATATCAAACTCATTTAGGAAGGCATTCCATATTTCTTGTCAGGAGTTTAAATCAACTTGTTTGAAGTAACTGGTTAGGCTACTATGATCAGTTTTTAGTAGAAACTTCTTTCAGGTTGTGTTTCCATACCCAAAGTGCATATACTATTGTTGTTAACTCCAGATCATAGGTTGAATATATCTTCTCATGCTCTTTTAATTTTCTTGACTCATAGACCACTACCTTCCCTTCCTGAGATAAAACTTCCCCAACTCCCTCTTTACAAATGTCTGTACAAAATTAAAATTCTTTTTTGGGGTCAGCTACCCTCAACACTAGTGCATTGGTCAATAGCTGCTTCAACCTATCAAAATTGTTTTGGCACTCAATAGTCCACTTAAAGAATTTTACTTTTCTCTGCAAGGAGGTAATTGGAAAAGAAATTATGGAAAATGCTTCAATAAATCTTTGATAGTACCCAACCAATCCCATAAAGGATCGAATATCCATCACATTCTATGGTACCCACCATTCCGTGATTGTCTTGATTTTATCTGGATCAACAACAATTCCTTCTGCCAAAATAACATGGCCTAAGTACTGGATTTCTATTTTGAAGAAATCACATTTGCTAAAATTAGCATACAACTGGTGTTTTATTAACATTTCTAGCAGAATCCTTAGATGTTCTCTATGTTCTTCCTGGTTCTTAGAATAAACTAAAATATCATCAATGAATATGAGTACAAAGTTATCCACGAAAGGATGGAATATACCATGCATTAATCTCATAAATGTGGCTAGTGCATTTGTTAACCCAAAGGGTAACACCACAAACTCATAATGCCTATACCTAGTATGGAAAGCAATCTTGTAAATGTCTTCACCCTTGATTCGCATCTGGTGATATCCATATCTTAAATATATTTTTGAGAATACTGTGTCCCCCTTCACCTGATCAAACAGATCATCAACCCTTGGTAAAGGATATTTATTTTTGACCGTTAACTTGTTGAGCTATCTATAGTCCATGCACATTCACATGATTCTGTCCTTCTTCTTAACGAACAACATTAGTGCTTCCCACGGAGACACACTTGGACGAATATATCCTTTGTCCAGCAGTTATTGTAACTGCATTTTTAATTCAGTTAATTCTGGAACACTCATTATGTAAGGAGCCCTTGACATAGGTGATGCTCCTGGCATTAATTCAATGGTAAAATCAATATCTCTTCTTGGTGGTAATCTAGGTATTTCGTCCGGAAAGACATCAAAATCTTGTACCACTGGTATGTTCTCCATCATAGGAGATTTCTCCTTGGAATTAGCATATCCCACCTAGATAGCATAAATATGACATTCCTTCATCATACATTTATTCATTTGGGATGTTGTAATAGGACGTAACTGTAGCGGTTTCTTGATTGCCTGAATCTCTTTGCGTGTACCATCTTGCATTCTGTAATAAATAATATTTTATTTACAGTCCACTAAGTTCCAATGTTTTTCTAGCCAATCCATACCCAACAAAACATCATAGGACCCCAATGGCAGTATGTTCAAGTCCACGTTTAACTACTGGTCTGCAATTTCCAATGTGCAGTTTGGATTTTTGGTCACTACTTTTCGTTTTTCTCCCGTAGCTAGTTGTACCAACCAAGGATTTTTGAATTTCTGCCTTTTTAATTTACAAACTTCCACTATTTTGGGATTAACATAATTTAGACTCACACCTAGGTCTACCAAAATAGAAATAGATTGAGACAATAACTTACCTTCCAACTCTATCATTGTTGGATGATAATCTGCCTGTCGATCCTCCAACACTGCGTTGATACAAAGTATGTTTCGAGCCACATCGCCTACTATAGAAGCCTCCTGCAAATTTGCAACTGTTTCACTTCTCGCTCGCCGTGGGAAATTTTTATAATAATGTGCCTCACCACACCCCCAACACAGCAGAGGTGGCTTGGACACTTATCCTTGTTCTGGTTTGCTAGAATCCTTAGTAGGCCTCTTTTCAGCTGGCCATCAGGTTCTTTCATGATTTCTGCCAAACTTCTTACTTATAGAACTTCATGCAGAATTCTTAAAATTATTAATTTTGGCACCCTTGAAGTTTGAGTTTTTTTTTTCTGTCCTTTTCTTGGCTGCCAAATTTTGCCACTTCCCCTTTTTCCTTGGACTGCTGATAGCACATTCATGCCTTACGAATGGCTTCGTCCATGGTTATAGGATTGATGAACTCAATTCGTTCCTTCATATGAGTTGGAAGACTGCTCAGAAATCTTTGAACTTTAGCCTTTTCATCTCTGAGGTATGGAACATATCTTAACAGGGAGGTGAACTTGGTAATATACTCATCCATGGTCATCTGACCCAGTTTTAACTCATGAAATTCTTTAGATTTCTCATCCTAAAAACGTTCCGTCAGATATTTATCTTTAAAATATTGCTGGAATGATTCCCATGTAACATCTTTATCTTCAATGATGTGAACATTCTTTACTTCCTTCCACCATAGGGTGGCTTTTTCTCTCAGCTGATATATGGCTAATCTGGCTTTTAAGTTGTTGTTGCACTCGTACACTTGAAACTATTTATTCATATTTATCAACCAAGCCTTTTCCACTTCCTCAGCTTCTCCATCAAATGTAGGTGGTTTTATTTTTTATAACTCACCTTGAAGCTCCACTTTTTGCTTCTTAACCTCTTGCTAATCTCACACATTGCCAGAATCTTCTTCATTATAATTTTTTTTTTGTTGCTTCAATGTGAAGGGCTCCTTTCCACTCTGTCAGTGGTGTGGTCCTTTGTTTGTCGCTCGTTACCTTCCTGCATGTCTCTATCAACACTGGGTTTTTCCATTCCCTATTTCTGCTTGTCTGATAGGATCTTGAGTATATTTTCTTTCTCTTGAATCAAGTGCTTGTTATCACTCTGAACCCACACCATATATTCTTGTAGCTTCTGCAATGTATTTAAAAAAAATTTAGTTTGGTGCTACTGTTCCTCCAACATTCTACTTGTTTGTTGGTGTTGATACACACTCAGCTGAACCCCATCTCATGATTCATTTCTGGTCGTGGTTGAGGTTCCCCGGTGTTCTGGGGTAGTTGTTGCATTGACACCTTTCTCGTAACGTTTCCTCTTATGTTTTTTTTTTGTGCATTAGTATACACACTACTTAAATCGTTAGTTCACCCTAAGGGTCCCAACGTATGAAAGTTGCTCTGGTACCATTTGTAACACTCACACTATACAACTAAAAAAAAAATTAAACTCTTACCTTATGGTAAAATAAAATAGCATGCAAAACTTGCACATTTTCATTAATAAAACATTAGTTTGGATTATGTATTTAATGGCGTTTTTCGATTTCCACGATTTTAATTTAACTATGGTTTATATGAATATGTTTTTATAAATTTATAACCAAATGTATTATATGCCTCTACCATTTAATTGTATTTTTTTTTTAAAATCACATATTCAATTAATATATATTACTTGATTTTGGTTCTGTATCGCATTCTCTGACGTGATCTAGCATATTCATTTAATACACCGGTTGTGTGATTTTTTGAGATCTCCTTTTGGTTTTTCAATGGCCACCTTCCACCCTTAATCACCGTTTGATCCTAACAGTGATCTACGACTAAGGGTTCTCGGCAGGAACTACCGAGTATTACCCCGCAACCCTAACTTCCCCAAACTATTTCTCTTCTGCCTGAGCTACGAGCGAGGCTCTGCAATTTTCCTTTCAAAGTTTTGATGTTTTGCGAGGGTTCTTCCGATTTAGCTTGAATGACCTCAAACTAAGTTAGTAGTGTGGCTTCCACACATGGATATGCCCAAGATGACGTCCTTCCACCATGAAAGCTATAGCTTTTGACCCTGGCTTCTCAGAACGAAGGGTTACCAATCCAACCCAACTTCATCTTTGTTCATTCGCCTCCACGGTAAGGAATACTAGCTGAATTTTGGACCCTTCTATTGTTTTATTTTCGATTTTTCCTTTTATCAAGTTATACTACTAGAAACTCTAACTTCTAACCTTCTCTCTTTTCTCTTCTCACAGTTTCCAGTTTGGCATACTACTCCTTTTGCTCGGGTGAGCTTCTAACCAGACTTTCTTTAATATCTCTCTCATTTTAAATTGCAATTCTATAGCTCTGCGGAGACAAACTTGGTTGACTCTGTTCATGGTTGTTGTAGGTAAACTTCTACAGGATGTAATCAGTATTTCTCCATTTCTCTGTGGTGATATTTCTCTTCTGGCTAACAAAAGCATGCTGCCTCCAGGTACTCATATACATTGCTCGTAAGGGATACTAGCTAGATCATAAGTGCCATAGGAGTTTTCTCCTTGGGGAGTTTCTGCGGTTAACTTTGCAGTAGTATTAACTTCATTTTCATTACTGAATTTTACTCTTCAGGGTCTCCTTCCGAGCTCTTCCATTTTAGTTTTCGAAAGAGACCCTAAATCTACTAAAATGTATTATTTAATGTCTATAGGGTTTTAGTCTTTGGCACTTGCCCATTTCAGGTTGAACTATGTTTTACTAGATTTCCTTACTGTAATTTATGAAAGAGAACTGCTTATAAAACTATACTTGTTCGTATTTAACTCCTATCTTCTTGTTACAGTGTTTTGTGAAAAGTTATAATGTAAATTATTTTGTTTCATTTGGTTTAATACTATACTCCTGCGTTGTAAGTTTTCGTGTCTTCTGAATTATTAAAATGATGGTAGCTGGGCCTCCGGCTAGCCTTTACATTTCTTTTACACCACAATCTTTCAAAAAGAATCATGGGTTTTACTCTCTTTAAATCTATGAATTTTTTGTTTAAGCTGCTCAATTTTCTGATAGTTTTAATTCTTCATTTAAAAGTCTATTTTTACTCTTAATGTAAGTTTAGTAGCATGAAATATCTAACGTCTTCTTTGAGTGTCTGGACCGCTCCAGATCTCGTCCATGTATAATATTTGTCGGCGACACAATGTGTTCTGGTCTTGAGGTCCTTCCTTGAGACCAAAACCAATAGTACTATCCAATCCCATATTATGATATAGTACATATGTTTGTCATGCTATTAAAAGCTTTGTTCAGTGTTATATAATTTGTATACTTCTATTTTCTACTATTTTCATTTATATCAATTCTTTCATGGCATTTTTACATTACAGTACTTCCATCTTTCGTTTGTCACATTTTTCTGCTAGGTTAGCTTAAAATTAATATATACAGTTAATTGCTATTTTTCCCAGTAAAGGTTAAATACTGTTTTGTCCAATAGAAAATTCCTTTCTATTTCACAGCATCTAACTCAGAAACTCAACTAGCTATTTCACAGATAATTTTATAAACATGTAAAAGAATAATAAATCTTTCCAAAGATAACTTCCAGAACCTGTATATTATGATAAAAAATTTCACAAATAAATTCCCAAATCTCAAGCTCTTTCAATGTATTCTTTTATAAAAAGAAAACAATCTACTATCCTTACTTCTACTGAAACACAACTCCAGTTCACTTATATAATGAAAAATTAGTTCCTCTCTTTAATCTTGATGAATGTTTATATACTTATTTGAACTTGCAGTTCACTTATGATGTCTACCCAACCTTCAAGAGAGGAAATTACGTCATTCTCCTTTCCCCGTGCTTCACACCTGAAAGGTACATGTTGACAGTATTTTCTGCTGTGACCTCAAGACCCCGACTCCAGTCAGTTCCATAAAATTTCAGGAATACTAAGTGATTTCCACTAGTCTCTAACAGCTCAGGAAGCTTCTCCACTCTTTCCTCAGTCTCTAAATAGAACCCCTATTCCTCACTGGGATATGCTTCTTATCCTCAGAGGAACAGGTAACTGTTCAATCTGTCCAACCAACCTTTAGTCCTTGGAATAATTTTACCATCAAAATTTTTAATTTTTATGGAACCACTTCCATAACCAATTTTATTTCCAAATAAATAAATAAATAACTTTCCCAGAAATGATAATTGTCTTATTTTTTCTTTAAAAGAAATAATAACTAAAATGTCACGTTACTAGTTAACAACTAGTTAATGCCAAATTTAGTTGTTACAATATTTCACATGAATACCATGGGTTTTCGATACCATGGATCAATATGAAAGTTAATTTTCATTTTTACTATTATTTTATTTTTATGGGTTTTTTTTTTTTTTTCGTGATTTTATTTTATTTTTATTTTACTTTAAAACATCCTACTATACTGAGCTAGGGAGTTCCTCCTAGAAAAATACTAAGTTTGAATTGTATTTCAAGTATTTTAAAAAATGGACAAATCTATTTAAAATTAAAATACATTCTAAATAATAATAAATAAAAAATCGTCCTTGGGGGTAGCTCAATTGGAATGAATTTGTAAGTGAAGTATTATTTGTAATGAGGAACAATGTTCAAATCCCCTTAGTGGATCAGGAGTTGAGATGGATCTAGGTTGGTTTAATTCCCCCTTTAAATATGTAATATTTACCATGTATCTTTTATTTACCATGGTATTTTCTGTTGGAATATGTAATTCCTAATTGTCTTCAGTTGTGGTTCTCTCTATGTATAGAGTCTGTTCCTATTCTATAGGTTAGTTCCTAGTTTGGTGTGAGGTTGAGATATTCTCTCAACCAAATTATTGTGCGTCTAAGATAGCTTCTCTATCTTGAGATTGTACCTCATGTATATATGTAACTATATTTGTTTGATTGAAATAATAGAGCTTGTATGCTCATTTTTCAAGTTGGTATCGGAGCCCGTTTGGGCTCGGGCTTGGCCTTGGCCCCTCCTAGACTGAGGGAAATAAAAGAGTTTATGTATTTTTTTAGTTTGTCCATCAGTATACGCGTTCTGAGAATTGAGATGCACTGCACTGCCGACCCTTCCCTCTACGTGGATAGGTACGTTGTCCAAGTCTGAACACTTGCCCAAGCCTGTTGAGCTCACGACCTTGCAGCTTATGCAGGAGCAGACTGCTGGCAACCCTGTCGTGGACGTCAATATACCTGAGTCTTCTGTTAGCCTCCCAAATCACAACCTGCTTAGAGCAGAGTCTCTGTGGCACTGTCTTGGTGGATTCGGCATCAATGGAGCGAGGAACTCTGGAGGAAATCTGGAGTCGACTACTGACAGGCATTGAATGATGTGCACTTCTGTGAGGGACAGAGCTAGGCTACCCACTTTCCTGTATGGACACCATGAATGGAGTGGATGGAGGCTATTCAAAATTTATTTAGTATTTCACGGATTCCTGCATTTGATCGACCCAGATGGGCGCCTCTAAGGAATACCTTTTTTGATCGATTCTATAAAGTTTAGGTGTTTAATTTGACAATACAGAGGCATTGAAGGCTATTTCAGTTAAAGAAGTGATCTGCTGGTGGCTACTCCCGTCCTGCTCCCATTGGGAGTCTTCTCCTCATGCCAGATTTGCATCCTTCTTCAAAGCAGATGCACAGAATAAACTTACAGGGAAGATTTGTGTTCTGAGCAACGTAGTCTGCATTCTAATTTGTTGCTCATTGTTTTTTGCAGGGGCTGTGGAGCTATTTCTTACCACAGGGAGAAATCCCATTAATCGGAGACAACAACATACTCTGTTGGTTTATTTGCTGCAGTTGTGTAAGGAGGGCCGAGAGACAAAATTCGGATCTTGGGTGATCAAGCCTTTGATGATTTGTTTGATTTAACCATAGGAGATTATCGACTGTTATAGCAGAGTCATCGGTTTTGGATGTCACGAATTCATGATCAAGATAAAGATCTCCCTGTAACTGCAGACTACACACGATATCATCATCTAAAACAAGTAGTTTAATATATTTCATATCTTGAATCTCTTGCACTAATTTGCTATAAAAATTGGGATACTAGCCTTCATTACACCTTGTAATGAGACTGTATAGATTGTCATGTTGCAAAGTAATGTTACCTAGCTCTGCTTGTGTGGAGGCTAGTTGCGATTGCACTTCTTCTAATTTTTTGTGCAGATCATTGATTATTTCTACACAGCCATGGATAGGATCTGCAACTCTTTCGCTTGCCTCGTACACCAGGCTTGTTCGAATCCTGAGGCTTCATTAACCTTTTTCTCTTTTTTCTCAGTTCACGTGGCAGCATGTCTGAGCTGCTCTTCCACGTGAATTCTCCAAAACGGAAAAAATTATCGTCTTGAGCAAAGTCTTCATTGGAATCTCTTGTATTTAGGGAACGAAGTCCTCTACTACCGTTTCTATTGGTCGCAGGCTTGAATCTCATAAAGTTGTTGTCACATTCAAATGTGGCTTCCCAAATTTATTGAAAGACTCTTGTTGTGGATTTCCAAGGCCGAGCGGAGGCCGAGAGCCTATGTGAAGGATCTTACCAAGAGACAGGTTGTATCTAACGCATCGGTCGTGGACTAGTGAGTCATCCTAATGCTGCCAGAGCCATCTATTTTTCTTAATTTTTGGAGCACTACAGCTTGAGCGCTAGACAGGAGGGCCATCTGCAAAAAGTTGATAGCTCATTTGCTGCATGTGGATTGAATTGCAGTCATATATAAAACCACCGTCATGTTTTGTGTGTTCCTTTAAAGAAATGGGTTGACAGAGGCGTGATACAAATGGAAGAGGAGCATTGTTTTATGTGCCATATTGCATGAGGAGATGTGTGTCAGTGAATTATAATTTGTGTTGTGTGGAATCTTACTGAGAGTCATGATAAGTTTCTACGTAGATATGCCCATAACGATGCATGGATATTCTTACAGTGATACAAAGTAGAGTAAGTGTAAGCATGGATCGAATGTCATTCGATGGATTTATGGATCTGACTCGCTCTACTGAGAGCCAATATTTGTCACTGTTGAGTCATGTATCTTATTTCTAAGAAGTGTGTGCATAGTGACTGCTGTGTTTCAGAGAAGGTCGAGTCGACAGTGTTGGTTCTCATTGCCCTCCATTTTTGGTGGTTGAGTTATTCATTGATTTGGGGACAAGTTATGGGCTAGCTGCTTATACTTTGAAGGTTGAGCTTCATATTTATTTGGAGGCCGAATTGTTGAGTTACTTCAGTACGATTTGCAATGGAAGTTGGGAAATGGATCATGATCTGTTGTGATTTTTTTTTTCCGGTTATGTTGGTGTTGTGAACATGGCCTTATGTAGTGAAGAGGTCGATAGATTGTTGGGTCTTCTGCAGGTGTCAGAAGAGGTGCGGAAGCACGCGGAGTTTTTGGCAGGGTTCCAACTTCCTTTGTTTGGGATCAACCTCATTGAAGGTTGAACACATTTCTAGCATGGTCTCATGTCGCAACAGTGAAGTGAGTCGAGGGCAGTGTGGTGAGCTGCCTGGACATGATTATGTTTCTATACAAAATAAAGATGAAATTAAAAGTTCCAACATATTTTCTTTGATTGTCTTCGTGAATTATTCTGCATTCATGTTTAGACCGGTCAACTTAGCATGTAAATTCATTTGTGTAAATCTGGTTGAAAGAATTGAGTTATTTATTGTGACATTTAGTTTCACCAACTAGTGTCATGAGTTTGATTGTATGTTGGAATTGGCCATTCCAGCAATAGACAAATTTATTTGCATGAATGATTTACTACTAGATATGATGAATACATGACAATGAAATGGCATCTAAGGATAGTGGTTGGGGCTACATTAGAGATTGGAGGATGATCGAGTTTGTGTGTGCCCAGTGTGATGAAAACATACCTGAATGTTCAATTGTGAGGAGATTAGCTTGATAATGGGTCTTCATTGTTGCAGCCTATCTTCGAGCATGAGGAGGCATGCTTGGAAGCAGTTACCCTGCCTTGATACTGTGAACAGGGGAAGTGGCATTACGCTGCGATTCCAGGGGATTTGGATAGTGAAAAGAGAACTTTTTGTGTATAAAATTGTTGAATTTTATGCATGTTGACAGTGAATTTGTGGACGACGCAGGATTGGACCATGGAGTCGTGGTTGTGATAAGCCTTTGTGGCTGTGTTGAGCCTTCGTGGCTATGTTGAGCCTTCGTGGCTGTGTTGAGCCTTCGTGGCTGTGTTGAGTCTTCGTGGCTGTGGTGAGCCTTCGTGGCTGTGTTGAGCCTTGGTGGCTGTGATAAGCCTTGGTGGCTGAGTTGAGCCTTGGTGGCTACATTGTATCTCCTCAAGGCTGAGCACCTGAGCGGTGGAGGTGAATTACTGCTTGTCGAAATGTGAACTAGCAAACAGGTGAAAGGGTGTTTCTCGTGCATGTTCATGAAGAAATGTGGAGCGATCAGTTGTCAGTGATCTGATAGGGATCAGATCGAAGACAACGTGCAGTGTATGATCTTGGATCTGCTCACAACAACAGGGTGGGCAGTGTTCTGGTGAACTGAAATTCGGGGCAGTCTATCTGCAATAGTGAATGGCGTGGCCATGTGTTGTATTACTGTCATGATTATCGCTTGTGCTTATAGTGTCATTTGGTATAGTTTTTTTTTAGTATGGGTAAATGTGGACAAGTATTGGAAATTTGTATAAATATTGAGATTTGCGACCTCAATATGATGTCATTCTGTTAGAATTCGCAACTCTAATTGATGACACGTAAAACATGGAGACCAAAACTAGCTTTCCAAAGTAAAATGAAGATGCCAAAGACTCAAAAGCACAAAGCCAAAGTAATGGTGTGTTCCAGCATATGAATAGTGTGCTGTTTGTGGAGGTGAATGGTATGGTGAGCGGCAAAGGAAGATGGACAATCAAGTTTGTGAGAGTTTGTTTTTTTGTGAGTTTCTTGGAATAGACTCATGACCATGGTAGAGTATGAGTCATAGTTTGTAATTAGAAGCAAATCTACATCTCATTTATTTTTTGTACGTGTTGTAAGACCCAGAGAGGCATGCATACCCCTTTGTTATATGTCCCCTCTATCAAAGAGTTTTAACACCTTGGAAGAGTGTGTCATGCGGGATGGATACACTTGGGTGGGCCGTATTGGTTTTAGACTCCATAAGGTAAAATTTTATATCAAGGGGGAGTTAATCGAGAGGTTGGATGAACCATGTATGTGAAGGAATTCCTAGTAGACTGGCGGTTGCAGCGGTTGGGAACCCATGCATTTCGGTAGATGGTTGTTCCTTTATATGGACATCAACATGAACAAGATACAAAGTGTAATTACCAAACAGAACTAGTGTAATTACCAAACAGGACCAGTTGTAGATTTCGCAAATAAATATTGAGACAAGTATTCATTAAGGGGGACTGTTGGAATATGTAATTCCTACTTGTCCTCAGTTGTGGTTCTCTCTATGTATAGAGTCTGTTCCTATTCTATAGGTTAGTTCCTAGTTTGGTGTGAGGTTGAGATATTCTCTCAACCAAATTATTGTGCGTCTAAGATAGATTCTCTATCTTGAGACTGCAGCTCATGTATATATGTAACTCTATTTATTTGATTAACATAATAGAGCTTGTATGCTCAGTTTTTAAGTTTTTCCCTATAGGCTTGGGATATATTTAGATGTTGATTTCTAATCCTATTTGATACATTTTTATTTATTTATGATACTTACTTATACCTATTATCTATTTATTTATTTACCATACCTCTTTTATAAATATGCTATTTAGGCAATGGTATTTGCCCCATAGGTTTCACCTAAATGTTTTTATTTTTTTATTTTTCTTTAAATATAAAGAGGTTTATGGAGTAAATATAAAATAGGTTTTGTTTATTTACCATACATATACATTGTTTCTATTTTTATTTATTTAACATACCTCTCGAGTAAGTATAAAAAGAGCTTTTATTTACTTACCATACCTCCCCTTTATTTATGTTTTTATTTACTTTTTATTTACCATACCTCTTTTACAGTGTTGATAAATATAACTTCGGTTAAGTGGCAAGAATAATTAGTACAAATATAATAATTATTAAAAATATATTGATCATAATTGACCCAAAATTAAAATTGTTTACATACAATCTTACATTATATCTAACACCTACACATCTACCCTATAATGGGATGTAGTTTAATTTAACCCTTTAAATAGGCTATATTTCACATGAATGTGATGGATCAATACCATGGGTTTTCTATACCATGGATCAATATGAAAGTTCATTTTCATTTTTCTTATTATTTTATTTTTATGGGGTTATTTTTATTTTGTTTTTTTACTTTATTTTTATTTTACTTTACAACATCCTACTATACTGAGCTAGAGAGTGCCTGTTAGAAAAATAAAAATTTTGAACTGTATTTCACTTCTTTTTAAGAATGGAGTAATCTATTTACAACTTAAAAATACATTTTAAGTAATAAGAACTACAATATCGTCTTTGGGGGTAGCTCAATTGGAATGAATTTGTAAGTGAAGTATTATTTGTAAGGAGGAACAATGTTCAAATCCCTTTAGTGGATGTGTAATAAGAGGTTTATGGAGTAAATATGAAAAGAGGTTTTGTTTATTTTTCCCCTTTAAATATGCAATATTTACCATGCAAATTTTATTTAGGATGGTATTTTCTCACAGGTTTGGTGTAATAAGAGGTTTATGGAGTAAATATAAAAAAAGGTTTTGTTTATTTACCATACGTCTACATTATTTTTATTTTTAGTTATTTACCATACCTCTAGAGTAAATATAAAAATATATTTTATTTATTTACCATACCTCACTTTATTTATATTTTTATTTACTTTTAATTTACCAACCTCTTTTATTTGTATTTACTTTGTATTACCATACCTCTTTTATAGTGTTCTTAAATATAAATTCAGTTAAGAGGAAAGGATAATTAGTACAAATATATTAATTATTACAAATATATTGATCATAATTGTCCCAACATTAAAATTGTTTACATACAATCTTACATTACATCTAACACCTACACATCTACCCTATAATGGGATGTAGTTTAATTTACCCCTTTAAATAGGCTATATTTCACATGAATACCGTGGGTCAATACCATGGGTTCTCGATGCCATGGATCAATATGAAGGTTCATTTTTATTTTTATTATTATTTTATTTATAGGGGGTTTTTCTTTTTCTTTTTCTTTTTAATATTACTTGACAATATCCTACTATACAGAGCTAGAGAGTGCCTCTTATAAAAATAATAATTTTGAACTATATTTCAAGTATTTTGTATTTTTAAGAATGGACGAATCTATTTACAAATTAAAAATACATTCTAAATAATAAGAAATACAATATTGTCCTTGGGGGTAGCTCAATTGGAATGATTTGTAAGTGAAGTATTATTTGTAAGGAGGAACAATGTTCAAATCCCCATAGTAGATTAGGAGTTGAGATGGATCTAGGCTGTTTTGATTCCCCCTTTAAATATGCAAGATTTACCATGCATCTTTTATTTACCATGGTATATCTCCCATAGGATTGGTGTATAATTAGATGTTGATTTCTAATCCTATTTGATACATTTTTATTTATTTATCATACTTATTTATAGATATTTTATAGTCATTTATTTACCATACCTCTTTTATAAATGTGGTATTTAGCCCATGATATTTCACCAGCATGTTTTTAGTTTTGGTAAATATAAAGGGGTTTATGGAATAAATATGAAAAGAGGTGAGTTTGGTAGCATACATCTCTGTTATTTAACATGCTTTGTTTATTTAGCATACATCTCTATTATTTGTATCTTTATTTATTTACCATACCTCCGCTTTATTTATAATTATATTTAATTTTTATTTACCATAACTCATTTACTTCTATTTACTTTTTATTTACCATAACTCCCCGTGCTTTTATTTACCATACCTCTTTATTTGCTTCTCAATTGGAATGAATATGTAAGTGAAGTATTATTTGTAAGGAGGAACAATGTTCAAATCCCCTTAGTAGATCAGGGGTTGAGATGGATCTAAGATGATTTAACTCCCCCTTTAAATATATTTTTATTTACCTTTTATTTACCACACCTTTTTTATAGTGTTCATAAATATAACTTCGGTGAAGAGGCAAGGATAATTAGTAAAAATATACTAATTATTACAAATATATTGATCATAATTGACCCAACATTAAAAGTATTTCCATACAATCTTACATTACATCTAACACATACACATCTACCCTATAATGGCATTTAGTTTAATCTAACCCTTTAAATTGACTATATTTCACATGAATACCTGGGTCAATACCATGGGTTTTCGATACAGTGGATCAATATGAAGGTTCATTTTCATTATTATTATTATTTTATTTTTATGTGGTTATTTTTATTTAGTTATTTTATTTTATTTTTATTTTACTTTAAAACATCCTACTTTACTGATCTAGAGAGTGCATCTTAGAAAAATAATAAGTTTTAACTGTATTTCAAGTATTTTTAAAAATGGATGAATCTATTTACAAATTAAAAATACATTCTAAATAATAAGAAATAAAATGTCGTCCTTGGGGTAGCTCAATTGGAATGAATATGTAAGTGAAGTATTATTTGTAAGGACGAACAATGTTCAAATCTCCTTAGTGGATCACGAGATTAGATTGATCTAGGTTGGTTTAATTCCCCCTTGAAATATGCAATATTTACCGGTATTTGTTATGGGCTTCACCTAAATGTTATAGTTTTTGATTTTTTGTAAATATAAAGAAGTTTATCGAGTAAATATAAAAATATGTTTGTTTATTTACAATACATATACATTATTTGTATTTTTTATTTTTGTTTATTTACAATACATATACATTATTTGTATTTTTGTTGTTTGTTTTTATATCGGTAAGTATAAAAAAATCTTTTATTTATTTACCATACTTGTAACGCCCACGTAAAAGATAATGTAAATTACAATAAGAATCGGTTAAAAAAGATGAACGAATTCTTGATTCGTTTGAAAACTGGAACGAATTCTTGATTCATGGGAAAAATGATTTAGTGTGGGCTAGGTTTTGCTTGAAAGTATGCTCAGTTGCATTTTAGTGTGCTCCACAGATTTTTCTTATGATCGTTTTTTTATTTGGTCAGACTATTTTGAGGACGCTCTGGGGATTTTCTTATCTTTGATTTTAAGTAGGCTCTGCTGGATTTTGAAAACACTCCTTTCGATTACTGATTATTGTTCTGGATGCTCTGTTGGATGACTACGGCTCTTAGTGGGATTTTCTTCCATTTCAAACTAAAGCTCTGCACGCAAAATCTGGACTAACATCTGCCGTGGAGCTTAAAGGTTTGGAATACCTTCACACAACCACTAGTATATTCTGTTCTAGTTCGCTGACGACCACAGAACTATTGTTGTGGGTTTACTTGCTTCTTTCTGGTCTCGTGGTTTTCCCAATACCAGTTTGCATTGCACTTAAATAGTTAAGTACAAGCCGTGGCTGAAATCTTGAATGGTAAAGTGATTGAAGTAGTGTTTGCTATTTTTTTTTTCTTTGATATTAGTCGACTGAATAAGAGCATTTAAAAAATTACAAACTATATGGCATTCACAATGTCATATACCTAAAAATACGTTGGCATGGTTGTTAGCGTATGGTTTATCAGTTTTCGCTTGCAATCTTTGCATAGTTTATGCATCACTCTTTTTGCATTTTGAATAGCATCATGTTAGCAAATGCATGATTGCTTGCTTTTGGAAAGTGGGTATTTGAGATAATAAGTGATTAGAATATTTGCTAAGTGTTATTATATAATCTTTTGGTGAAAAGAAAAATATAAGAAAAGATTATATATAAATGGTATTAATTCTTTCTCCTTGATAAGAGTCGACTTGAATAAGAGAGTGGACTGCCAGGAAAGGTGATTTTTGGCTTACTTTCCTTATTAAATAGTCTTTCTCTTTGTGAGTTAAATATATAAGAAAAGATTATATATAGATGGTGCTAATTCCTTTTATTGATAAGAGTCGACTGCCAAGATAATAATTTTGGCTAAATTTATCTATGATATAATCTCTTTCTTTGTGAGTTGAAAAATATAGTTCATTTATTTTACAATTCATTCTCATATCAAGATGGGTAAATATATGAGAAAATAATTCAAGAGAAATAAGTTGAGATTTTCCTTCTTAAGGTGAAAATATGTTTTGGTGGACATATTGAGATTAAGGCTTTGGTAACCTTATATGGAGATGTTTGAAATGCATGCATATTTCAAAATATGCATGTTTCTATTGTGTGAGTTTATTTCATGCATGTTTGGATAAATATGCATGTTTTCATATTCTCTATGCATTGTATTTAATGCATTTAGATAGGAATTTTTAATTAAAATATGATTAAACACATGATTTTGTGGTTATTTATTTCCTAAAAAGAATCCTTGTTGTCTTTTCTTGAAAAGACTCTTACTTTAATATTTTAGAAAGATAATGTTATTAGAGAGATAGAATGGTGAAAGGGAAACTTATTGGCGGGTTTTGTGAAAAGGAATCCTTTTTGTCTTTTCTTGAGAAGATTTCTATTATGTTATTCTTTGCTATTATGCCAATCTTTTACATAATAGTTAAAGAGTGGTAGTATACTAAGATGTTTTTGTAAAAAGAATCCATGTTGTAAATAGTAATTATTTCATAAATCCATGGATAGTTTCATAAAACCATGGGTAGATTACCATGGTGTTTGCAAATATTAGTTATTTAATAAATCCATGAATAAATTACCATGATGTTGGTAAAGTTAAGTTATTTAATAAATTCATGGTTAAAGGAACTAATCAGTTTTATTCCTTAGATGAATAAACTAAGTGATTATTTTATATTATCATGATTATGATGTTAAATTCCTTTGGAGGAAGATCTTTCATATACATGCAACATATGTATTAGTTTTTATTGAAAAATAATATACATTTTTGGTATGTAGAAAGATAGCTTGTAGTATTAAACTACGTTGAATATGATTTATGTGCTTCGTTGTGAAGGCACTCCTTTAGGGAGAGTCTTTTGGAATCAGTATGCATTCGCATGCATGGAAGAGACAATCATTATGTTAACTTGCATTCCATGCACTAAAGGATGATGTTAACTTGCATTCCATGCACTAAAGGTAATAGCTTAAGGGTTAGCTATTTTTATTAAATGTATGTAAATCACATGCATAAATATCTTAGCTGATGTATCAGTTTATTTTAAAGAAAGTTTGGGAGATGTAGCCATTGTCTTGCAGGAATGTGTGCTTATGCGACGTAAGCATTAGTTATTGTGATGACCTATAACCAGTACATATGAGGTATGTGTTATTAAAGAGAGAATGACAAGGTACTTTACTTGCTTGTCATGATTACACACGAGTAGATGGAGAAACTACTATAGTGATTGATTTATACTTTATGAATCTTGACATTATTTTATGTTGAAGGCATCATAGCAGGAAATGATGGTGACATGTACAAAGGAATATTATGATTGTCATGTACAAAGGAAAAATTATGCTTGTCCTGGTGGCAGGTAAATGACTAATGTTCATGCAGATGAGTGCGAGTTCATGCAGATGAGTGCGATTTGCAGGAAGGTCCAATGTGCGATGGTCCATTGTAGGTACATCCATGCCACCCTGATGTGAAGATGTGAAGATATGAAGACCAGAGGGTAAATGGTATCATATTTATTGAATGGTTGAAAGCTAGATATTGTATATTTCCTTGTAAGATTATATAAACGATGGTTAAGGGATGGTCTCCCTTATCATCCATTGAGTGATGGGCTGAACACCCTCACGAGCGTTTAATAATAAAATTAAACGTTTGTTAGTTTTCACCCTACGGGGTTTCCAAGGTATAATGGTGTTCAATGATGTGATTAATTATTGTGTCCAGATGATGAGGTTGATTCATTTCTTGTTATGATGTTCATAATGGAAATTATGTGATGACTATATGAGTAATGAGATGAATGGATGGTTACATCATATAGTATTAAGTTAATATACTATAATGGAGGTTGTTAAGGGTTAAGGAGTTTACTACTCTTATTTATAAAATTACATTGTGAACTGTTAAACATTCTATGTAATGATGATTAACTTGTATAAAAAATTTTAACTCCTCACATTTCCCTGTGAAGTTAATGGTGTATGTTACAAGTGGTATCAAAGCTAAAGGTTCAAAAACTGGTGCCTTTGGGATTTAGTGAAAAGGAATTGAGGGATCTGAGATGAAAAGCGCGTATGTGAAGGAAGGCATCGCATCTCTAATCCAGGTTGAACAAAGAGTTTCAAGAGATAGGTATTATTATCTTTCTTTTCTTGAAACACTAGTTATTGCATTTATGGAAAATACACTACTTACAAAGTAAATAACTGTTGAGTTAGAGTTTCTTTAAAGAATGATATGTATTTTCCATGTACATAAAACTTCTATTGTTGTGTTGAAGTTTCCTTGAAAGGAGTTGGGAATTTGGTTTCCTAAAGAAGAAACATGCGTGTGCTTGAAAATTTAACTAATATACATTTTAATTTTTCTGGAAGAGAAATATGTATATTTTGAAAATAATTCTTGCATGTGAATTTTGCAACTAAAAAAGACAAATATAGAGTAAAATGTGGTTTTACTTAATATGCAAGATTGTGCTAGTTCTTTTGGAAAGTAAGAAAGCATTGCTAATATGACAATCATTTAGAAAGATATACCATGGTAAAATACCAAACTACTATGCTTGTTTTGCTGATAAGAACCCATGTGAGTCTTGCAAAGATTACTAGTATGTATCTTGAAAGGTGTGAGCAGTAGTAAAACATAAATAAGTAAACTTGCTTGCCTTTATATATGTCTTCTTTAAGAAAAGATGGGAAGCTTGTTTTTATTTAAAAGGGACTACGTACTTGTGTGTTAAGTGAAAAGGAATCCAAGTTCTTTCTTGAAAATAAATATAGGCTAAAGAGAATAATCTCTTGAATATATTACCTTGCTAGATGGATTATGTCAACTTCCTGATTTAGGTATATTAAAGGTTAAGATAACCTTGTTAGTGTTGCATAGATATTATGCATAAAAGAGGCAATCTATGATAAATTATTGGAAGCAAAAGCATGAGCAACTTGCATATAGAATCATAGCTGAACAAGGTTCTTTGCATGCAATAGTTGTATTAGATATCATCAGAAAGAACATAAGTCTATATGTGGAAATGATAACATGTTTTGTTATCCTACTTTAGAAAAGATTCTTTGGCAACGAAGATGAATTACATGTACAAAAACTAAAGTAATGTTTTGGTTTCCTTGAAATATATACATGGCTAATAAAGGTATAATATTTCGAGAACAAGGTATGTATTATTATGTTTTATTCCATTAGTTTTATGGAAAAGAAAACCATGTTTTGGATGCCTATTATGTTATGTGTCCTTGAAGAGGAATCATGAATTTACCTACTCGATTATGTTAAGTACTCTGTTGGGAAATTAAGATTACAATCTTTATGCATGGTATGCATAGGAACAACAGCCAGTGTGTTAGCTTTATTATATTTGCATGCTCCAAAGGAAAAAGCTAAAGCGGTGGTTCTTTTGTTAAAGTTTAAGTAAAGCGAATGCATATTGTGTCATTTTCCATTAAAGGAATTTCTGAACACATACGTGTGTGAAAAATGTCATAATAATGTGGGAGTTATTTGACATGAATTGATAATTAGTTACTCACACTAATGTAGAGTCGTTAGAAGAAAGCATGTTGTGACATTGCATTCACATCTCATATATGCACATGAATAGGTGTTAAAAGATCACTCAAAGATTGATTATTTATTGATTAAGGCTTTATCTAATCATGCTATAAAATCTTGTCGATGTTGCTACAAGAAAACATTGTTGTGGAGGAGCAATGTGAATTCCTGATGAGGATGAGTATTGCAGTAGGGAGAGAAGTCCTTCAAATGAAATAAAGATAAGTATTTTATGTTATTTTATTTTAAGAAGTCTATGCATATGCATGTTGATTCTTTAAAAAAATGAATTGTTACATACATGGCATTGCATAAGATTAGCTTCCATTTAAGAAAGTTCTTAAAAAGTACATGCTATTATAATATACTTTTTCTGCACAAGAATATGCATATGAGATTAATATGTGTATTATGCTTTATTTCTTTGGGAAAGAAAGTGTAAAAGCATGAAAGAAAAATAGTTACTTTTCATTTGAGCTTGAAAAGAAGTAATTGTTTTTGCATGCAATAAAATTTCTAAGTTACCATGCACTACTTTAAAAAATATGAATGTGTATAGTGATGGTGTGAGAAATTTATGCATGAATGCAAAAGATGAAGGAATTCCTACTCTAAGATGATAGAGTGTTAAAATTAAAATTGAATGAAGTCTCTTAATGGGTCAAGTTATGAAACTTAACTAAATGACTAGTTGACTAACTAGTGTTTGCATGAGTCGTCATGGATGCATTAAAACTATTGACTAGTTATGAATGAATAACTAATGAAAGTTATATGCATGAATCGATTTTGAATAAAGCTATTTGAAAGTTGTGAACAAGCGATTATGATAATTACTTCGTATGTCAGTGTATTGGAACAGAACATTATGAATTGGAAATGTTCGCATAAGATAATATGTGCTTGAGAAATACATATTTGCGATTAATATTGTTTCTTATAGTAAGCATGGGTAGCTTAATAGAAACATAAAATCTGTGAAAATAAAACATCGCAAACATGGAAATGTTGATTGCAACAGTAAACGTTAAAGTATGATGTTTTAATGTACAACACATGTATGTTACTTCCAGGGGGGAAGTTGTGACAGCTTCATTAAAGTTAACTAGTATTAACTAGTTAAAGACAATTTGTTCAATTTTCTTTTATCTGGCAAAAAAAACTTAAATAATCACTGATAAAACAAATTATTTAATTTGTTGAAATTAATTAATGAAAGAAAATATTTCTAAGCTGATGGAAAAAATGCTTCCAAGAATAGAAAGTGGTTAGGGACAGTTGGAAAGATAGTTACCTACTCCTCTGAGGATAAGCTGGATCCCCGGGGAGGAGTAGGCGTTCTGTGAAATTGGTAAAGGGGGAGTATTTTCTCGAGCTGGTTGGGACCAGTAGAAAATAGCTTCCATCAACCCTTAAAGCCAAAAACATCTGAGTATGACTGGAATTGGAGAATTGGACCGGACTGTCCCGAATTTCTCTTCCAGGCTTTTCTGAGTGTGACTGGATTGGCCATCCCGATGTCACAGCAGAAGAATCCACTGTTCACCCATGACACTGTCCAGATTCTGGAGCTAGGGGGGCAAGTGGAGGACGTAATTGCCTCACTTGATGGTTGGGAGGACCACAGCTTGAAAGAATAAATTTCCAGATAAGTACAAAGACCTTTTAGTGTGTTGTGCTATTTTGAATTAATATGGAAAGATTAACTATCTGGATGTCTTTAGTAGGAGCTAAGACAACGTGCACGTGATGCATTGACTAGAGAGTTGGTGCTCTCTGAGTACTGGTGGAAGTACTTTGATTAAAACATCTCTTTATATTGCAATACCGTTTGATAGTTGCAAATATTTTCATTTTGAAAACTATGTGACTAATGTGATTGAATTGTTAGTCATACATTACAGGTGTTGATGGGTGTTCAACCATTCTCAGAAAGCTTGCACAAAAACCATAATTTCTTCCAATAGTGATTGGTTGGTAAGTTCGTATAGATATTTTTCTATACTTTTGTGAATTGAATAAGGGATAAGCAGTCAGAAATGGAAATGAAATTTTCTTTGCGCTATACATGCTTATGAATAAAGATAAAAACGTTATTGTTTTAAATAATGACATTTAAGAAAATGAAAGTGTCTCATTGCCAAGGGAAAGGACTCCCTTTGGGTTGTTTATATTATTATACCATGAGTATAAAGTTTAATTTCAGTGAGAGAAGCACACCGAGGACAGTTTTCTCTTAAGGGGGGGAGTATGTAATGCCCACGTAAGTTAATGTAAATTACAATAGTTACCATGATTTACAAAAACAATTGAATCAAGAATCGGTTAAAAAAGATGAACGAATTCTTGATTCGTTTGAAAACTGGAACGAATTCTTGATTCATGGGAAAAATGATTTAGTGTGGGCTAGGTTTTGCTTGAAAGTATGCTCAGTTGCATTTTAGTGTGCTCCACAGATTTTTCTTATGATCGTTTTTTTATTTGGTCAGACTATTTTGAGGACGCTCTGGGGATTTTCTTATCTTTGATTTTAAGTAGGCTCTGCTGGATTTTGAAAACACTCCTTTCGATTACTGATTATTGTTCTGGATGCTCTGTTGGATGACTACGGCTCTTAGTGGGATTTTCTTCCATTTCAAACTAAAGCTCTGCACGCAAAATCTGGACTAACATCTGCCGTGGAGCTTAAAGGTTTGGAATACCTTCACACAACCACTAGTATATTCTGTTCTAGTTCGCTGACGACCACAGAACTATTGTTGTGGGTTTACTTGCTTCTTTCTGGTCTCGTGGTTTTCCCAATACCAGTTTGCATTGCACTTAAATAGTTAAGTACAAGCCGTGGCTGAAATCTTGAATGGTAAAGTATTGATTGAAGTAGTGTTTGCTATTGTTTTCTTTCTTTGATATTAGTCATTGAATAAGAGAATTTAAGAAATTACAAACTATATGAAATTCCTGATGTCATATACTTAAAAATACGTTGGCATGGTTGTTGGCGTATGGTTTATCAGTGTTCGCTTGCAATCTTTGCATACTTTATGCATCGTTCTTTTTGCATTTTCAATACCATCATGTTAGCGAATGCATGATTGCTTGCTTATGGAAAGTGGGTATTTGAGATAATAAGTGATTAGAATATTTGCTTTTTGGTGAAAAGAAAGATATAAGAAAATATTATATATAAATGGTATTAATTCTTTTTCCTTGATAAGAGTCAACTTGAATGAGAGAGTGGACTGCCAAGAAAGATGATTTTTGGCTTACTTTCCTTATTAAATAGTCTTTCTCTTTGTGAGTTAAATATATAAGAAAAGATTATATATAGATGGTGCTAATTCCTTTAGTCGATTGTCAAGATAATAATTTTGGCTAAATTTATCTATGATATAATCTCTTTCTTTGTGAGTTGAAAAAATATAGTTCATTTATTTTACAATTTATTCTCATATCAAGATGGGTAAATATATGAGAAAATAATTCAAGGGAAATAAGTTGAGATTTTCCTTTTTAAGGTGAAAATATGTTTGGTGGACATATTGAGATTAAGGGGATTTGAAGAAACCTTATGGAGATGTTTGAAATGCATGCATATTTAAAAATAGACATGTGTCTATTGTGTGTGAATTTGTTTCATGCATTGGATTGCATATAGAGAGGAATTTTTAATTAAAAGATGATTAACCACGTGATTTTGTGGTTATTTTCTAAAAATAATCCTTGTTGTTTCTTCTCGGAAAGATAATGTTATTAGAGAGATAGAGTGGTAAAAGGGAAACTTATTGGCGGGTTTTTGGAAAAGAATCCATGTTGTCTTTTCTTGAAAGGATTTCTATTATCTTAAAGATTGCTATTATTTTAAATCTTAGAATTCTAAGAAGGGAAGTGTGTTTCCTACAGTAAAGGAAGAGCTATCTCTCTTGCATGCACAAAGAGGGAGAGTTATCTCTCTTGCATGCACAAAGAATAGCCATTATGTTATAGAGGCATGTTCTTTGCATGTATAAAGAAATGTTGAGCTATCTTAATATTTAGGAAGATATACTAATATGTGAAATACAAAAGATTTATCAACTAATGATATTACATTGGTAAGGATTAGTTACTCAATAAATCCATTGATAGTTTTCATAAAACCATGGGTAGATTACCATGGTGCTTGCAAATATTAGTCAATTAATAAATCTATGGATTGTTTACCATGGTGTTGGTAAAGTTAAGTTATTTAATAAATTCATGGTTAAAGGAACTTCCTTAGATGAATAAACTAAGAGATTATTTTATATTAACATGATTATGATGTTTAATTCCTTTTGGAGGAAGGTCTTGCATATACATGCAATATATATGTATTAGCTTTTATTGAAAAATAATATACATTTTTGTATGTAGAAAGATAGCTTGTAGTATTAAAACTACATTGAATATGATTGTAGATATAATCTTGAAAATGAGACATGTATTTATATTCAGACTCGTGAAGGAGGTTATCTGCTTCGTTGTGTAAGCACTCCTTTAGGGAGAGTCTTTCGGAATCAATATGCATTCACATGCATGGATGAGACAATCATTATGTTAACTTGCATTCCATGCACTAAAGGTAAATAGCTTAAGGGTCAGCTATTTTTATTTGTATGTAAATCACATGCATGTATCAGTTTATTTTAAAGAAAGGCTTGGGAGGTGTAGCCATTGTTTGTAGGAATGTGAGCTTATGCGACGGAAGCATTAGTTATTGTGATGACTTATACCCAACACATATGAGGTATGGGTCGTTAAAGAGCAAACGACAAGGTACTTTACTTGCTTTTCATGAATATACATGAGTAGATGGAGAAACTACTATAGTACAGATATGTGAAATGATTGATTAATACTTTATGGATCTTGACATCATTTTATGTTGAAGGCATCATAACAGGGAATGATGGTGACATGTACAAAAGAATATTATGGTTGTCATGTACAAAGAAAAATTATGCTTGTCATGGTGGTAGGTAAATGATTAATGTTCGTACAGATGAGTGCGATTTGTAGGAAGGTCCAATCTACGATGGTCCATTGTAGGTACATCCATGCCACCAAGATGTGAGGAAATGAAGACCAGAGGGTAAATGGTATCTTATTTATTGAATGGCTTAAAGCTAGATATTGTACATTTCCTTGTAATATTATATAAACGATGGTTAAGGGATGGTCTCTCTTATAAACCATTGAGTGATGGGCTGAACACCCTCACTAGCATTTAATAGTAAAATTAAACATTTGCTGGTTTTCACCCTACGGGGTTTCCAGGGTATATTGGTGTTCAATGGTGTGATTGATGATTATTGTGTCCAGCTGATGAGGTTGATTCCTTTCTTGTTATGATGTTCATAATGGCAATTATGTGATGACTATATGAGTAATGAGATGAATGGATGGTTACATCATATAATATTAAGTTAATATACTGTAATGGAGGTTGTTAAGGGTTAAGGAGTTTACTATCCTTATTTATAAAGTTACACTGTGAACTGTTAAACATCCTATGTAATGATGAGTAACTTGTATAAATTTTTTTTAACTCCTTACATTTCCCTGTGAAGTTAATGGAGTATGTTACAATGCTTCCCCTTTTATTTATGTTTTATTTACTTTTTATTTACCATACATCTTTTATTTTGT
>JAXQQM020084912.1:0-27314 GCA_034641835.2 Pinus albicaulis | reverse complement strand
TACAAGAGAGAACTTGAGCAAAGGGTTTCTTGTCAAACACTCTGCATACAAATGTGATCTTCAGAAAATTACTGAATAATCACTGCAACACTGAAGCATAAGAGTGTATAAGGCTGAATGATGAATGATCTGATGTATATCCCTCAAGGGCTTCCTCCCATGAAAGGATGAACCTCTCAATCACAAGGAAACACTGTAACGGAGCCACCAGACCATGCACTGAGTACTGCATCCAAAATAACACATTCCCTAGCTGGAAAAGTGCTGGGAATATATGGGAAATGTGTGGTCTGATACCACAGATCTAAAATCAGCTCTAGATCTCTCCAAATAGGTCCCTCAAGTGAAGGAAACCTTCCTCCAATGAGAAACTAGCTCAGGAACCGGGATTCAAATCCCTTCCACTGCTACACCCAGCAACACTGCACAATCTCTAGAAAAACTATGCTGATGAAGTTGGCTGAAGCTTGGTCTGAAAAAATAATGTGGAATGATGAATGAAAACTCTCCCAATGAGGCTCCTCAAAGGAAAGAGGTGGGATTCCCACTCAGGAACACTGTGTGCTAAACAACACTGCTACTCTGCTGAACAACAAGAGGAAGCAAAAGTCTGAGCAGACATGAAAAATAATCTAAGACACGAAGAATAATTCTTCCATCCTCCTCCTTATATAAAAAATGAGTTTGCTTTCCCTTGGCCCCACTCAATTAGGTCATCTCTATCCAAAGATTCATCTCCCTCCAAAACTACGTTATTCCTCCTTGGATTCCTCCTCCTCTAAAACTACGTTGTTGACTTAGTTAAAGTGGACTGAATCAACTTGATTTTATCCCTAGTCACACATGGAGGTGTTTTATTAAGCTATAAAGAGTGTCTCCTTTCACACTTGGAGTTTTTTTATCCTCCTTAGGAGACTTATGGGCTTTTCTACCCATTTATTCATCGGCCAGAACTGCATGAAAGAAGAATTGCTACGAGAAATTAGTCGGGCAGATCAACAAGGATATAGAGGGAAAAACATAGTCACCTATGGGTGAAATTACTTCCTAAGGTCACCATCTCCCAAGGAAAAACACCAGAGGACAAAGGTAACTGGTTGCCACCCTCCAGAACTGAAATTTCTCCATGAATTTTACACACAGGAAGCTATAATTTGGAAATTAAAGCATAAAAAAAAGTGCATTTTGTTGAGACCATCATCTCCAAGACCTCTTCACATAACTCTCAAAAATCTCACCACCTTCCTATCATAACCATTAAAATGGGAGGGGGATTCAACAAAAGAGATCCCACCGATATTAAAAGAATAAGGCAGCATCCTCAAGTCATGGAAATTTTCAAAAACTACCAATGGCTAGGTTTATTCTAGCTTTTGAAAGGTTTTTATTAGGAGATAGCTCAAGAGTTCGCAGTGGCTCTACAATCACACTCAAAAGAGAGGGCCACCACTATGGTTAGGGGCCTAACCATCATACTTTCACCTAAACTAATCAGCAGAGTAACCACTTTTCCCTTAGGAGTTAAGTGGCTTAATTAAAGGATGTCAAGCACTACAACCAGGAAAATTTTCTTTCTATCAGGAGAAGAATACATTGAGGAGAAGAATGAAGTCAGGAGTGAAATCTTTCCATACCCCTAGGATGAAGTAGCCTTCCATATCATGAAATTCATTTCTTGTGAAGGAAGACTTAGTGTAGTCTATGGGTACCATTTTAGGTTATTGAATGAGCTTAGGTTTCAAGGAGAAATCCCTCTAGAACAGAGATTGAGCATTCCTCATTTCCTCTTGAACTCAATAACGGACATGAGAAAAAAGGTGAGCGAAAGAAAATACCAACATTTTTCTCATTATGGCCTTATAAAAATGATTGTGAATGACGGTTTGAGAATATTAAACCTCCATGTATCTTGCTCCACATTCATAGACATGGATAGGGAAGAATTCATATCCACCCAAACAGGACAAACATTAGCCTCTAGTATTAGAGATTGGGAGGTAGAAGAAGAATAAGAGGAAGCTGAAGATGAGGAAGAAAATAAGAGATGGAGATTGAAATATAAAACACAGAGACAATAGAGACAGAGAAGGAAAATGATGAGGGGAAGAAGGAAGAAAAGACAAAGGATAAGAAAGGAGTGGACCCTATTCTAGGCAGTGATACCACCCCTCAGGACACCATCATGTTAGCAGACATTACATATCAGGAAGTGGCTTCTACCCTAGCCACTTTGAGCACACCTGTGAAAACAAAGAGGAAGAGGCAAACAATAATGTATTTCAGGACTAGGAAGAGTCAAAAGGTAAGGCAAGGGAAACCACAAACTCCAACCAAAAGCCCTATTTCCATTTAGGAGCTACCCAATAAATATGGTGAAATAAGGATAGAGGAAGGAAGGGTGAAAGAGGTCACCTCACCTATGAAGACCCTTGTGACCTACATAAGAAGACACTAAACAAGGTTGGGATCCCATAGACATCATATAACCCCCATAGACCCTCAAAAGATAGAAAAAAGAGAAAAACAAGCAAGAGAGGGTCTTCAACAGGAAAAGCAGAGTTTGCTATAGGAAACTTTGTCTTTGCTATAGGTAACTCCAACAGACCCAAAATTAGAGAGAAATACCTTAGTTGATGGAGAAAATACAACCATGGATGGGAAGGAGGCCCAATAAGTTAATGAAAATGCACAAGATGAATGGAAAGATGAAAAAAATGGGGGGAAATATGACAAGGAGGATCCCACCTCACGAAAACAGGTCCTCAAAAATGTAGCAATAGTTCCGAACTGTAGCCCTCATGCCAATCTCAACTCCTACTATACATTTACTGAAGGGGGTAGATTGATTCCTCAAAATCTCACAGTTCCTTTATTCTATTAGTTGGAAGAGGAGAGGGCACACACCCATCATTGGATGAATATTGCCACAACCAAAGGTGTGCATGAAATAGGGTTCATGAAGTAAAAAATGATTAAGTTGGGAAGGGATTTGTCTAATGCTAGGCTCAAGGAGTCCATGTTGAAAGAGTGGCTTCAGAAGGCCCAAGCAGAGAATGTAGCATTGTAGGATCAACTCCAGCAAAAGTACAAAAAAATGCTCACCATGGCAGATTTATGTATGGAGGTCATCCAACATAGATACCCATTATATTCTTATGAATTATACCTCAAGGAGTAGTGGCTCCTATTTCAAATCAAAACACTAGACTCTCATGGATCATTACCTTTTCAAAATTGCAGAAATTTCAATGGATTTTTCAACTGGTAAAGTATGGAAGACAAGGAAAAGATGGCAAAATTATGCATGCATAATCTTGTGTTGAAAAACTTGAACATATGGGACCCTAATCCTAGAATGGGAGATATGCAGTTAATGGAATTAGCATCTTGGATGGTTAATGAGGAAACCAGAGCACAAGAAGTAAGAAGAGTCATGAGGAGAGAAAACATAGAACCTCTACACATTAGGGAAGAACTATTTAGCCCTAGGAGAGTCATCAAAAATAATCTCAAGATAGAAAAGGATCGTGCACTTGCAGTAAAGTACATCAATACACAAGCTCAAGCCATGGCTCACTTTGATGACATTTCTAGGTTGTTGGGAGATGAATGCGTAATGGCTAGTCAAAGGAGATGGGAAAATGTGAAGGTAGGTTACACACTTTTGCCTTGTGGCAAAATATTTTCGATTCTTGACTTTCACCAAACTATAACAATTTTGTGTAGAATTTCATTTTGCGATAAAAATAAAAGTTGCTCGAAATTTTGTTAACTTTCTATTACTTGTTTTTTGGAAATTTTTTATACACATTTGTTATGTCAACTTAGCGTTTCTTTGAGTGTGTGTTTTTTAACAATCAACAAATTCATAAGAAGTCATGTTAATACGCAATGTTGTATTATTTGAAAATTCATGTTTTTGAGAAATAAAATGTGTTACAACAATCTAGACAGAGTCTACTTCGGTTTTGTCATATTTACAAAGCCAATGGATGCATATCATAATTACTGGAATTTTTTGAACTGGTCCAATATGAAAAACTGCATATTTTGAATATGTTTCGCGACGCAAGAAATTTTTTAACATATAAGTTATAAACTAAAAATCTAAAAGCTGCCCATTAGAGACAATGGACTAATGTAATGTACGATAATTTTTTCAATTTTTTTTTACAATGTATTTTGGAAGATAAAGAATTTTGATTTCACTAAATCACAATGACCTTCAGAAATTGTTTGCACCCATTTTATTAGAAAAATAATTAAAATTAGTAAACATTTATGAAATTCCATAAAAGTTATATTTCCTGAAAGTAGATTCAATTCTGAAAATGCTTGTCTTGGTTCCGACAGTTAATTAAAAACCTTTCATGGAGTTTAATCAGTCCAAAGTTGCAGAAACGTATTCAGAGCCTGGTTTTCGTGTAACCGGTGACGCGTTAGTTCGGCCGAACTTTGATTAAACAATCGGCTGAACTATGTTTTGCGCCGAAGGCTCGTTAAATCTAACGACTCAATAGTTCGGCCGAACTTTTAATCAAAATTTCGGCCGAACTTGTGTATAACTTTCCATTGGCCGGAAAATTTTGCGGAGCCCCTACTAAAACACATTTCATGGCAATATAAATTGCGCGAAATCACACAATTTTCACACATTTCGCTAAAGATCTTGGTTTGGGTTTAAAAAAATTTCTTCAAATTTTGGATTTAAGAGCATTTCTTGGAAGCAAACTAATTTTGTAAAGAATTGTTTTGGGTTTAAAGAATTTTTTTGGAAGACATTTCTTAGAGGTATGTACGTGTTTTGAGTTGAAGTAAATCTTTGGAGCTTCGCTTCATTTTTATAAGACATTTTTCTCTCGAATTTTTTAAAGTAAGTGTTTTGGATTGGAGTATGTATTTTTTACAAAAAATTTAAAATGAAATTTTTTTAAATTAAATCTTTTTTAATGTTTTTTGTAATCGAGTTATTGTCTAATTTTTTGAAGGAAATATTTTTAACTTCATACCCTATTATCATGGGAAATTGAAGAACTTGTGCGATAAAATATGATCGAAAAAGAGACCCTGAGGAACATAGAGAAGAGACGAGACAATCTCGCAAAAGAAAGTTAGAAGCCCTCTCAAATATTGAAGAGGAAAATCAACCTCAAGTAGAAATTGAAGCAGGTATGTAAATGTAAATATTATGATCTATTGATATATTTAAAATTTTCCTAATGTAAAATGTGAAGCTTAATTTTTATTTGATGAACTAATTTGAAAAATATTTTGTTTAATGTAAACAGACAGAGATTTTGAGGATATTCCTATATTGAAGAGGAAAATAACCTCAAGTAGAAATTGAAGCAGGTATGTAAATGTAAATATTATGATCTATTGATATATTTAAAATTTTCCTAATGTTAAATGTGAAGCTTAATTTTTATTTGATGAACTAATTTGAAAAATATTTTGTTTAATGTAAACAGATAGAGATATTCCTAAAAACATTGACGATGAGATACAAAATTTTGAAAGAGAAAGTGAAAGAGATGTTGAACCAATGATTGAAGATGGTGAAAATATTGAAAGAAATCCAAATAAAGAAATTGAATCACAAGGTATATATATATATATATATATATATATTAAACACATGCACATATCATTGAAATTATAGATATATTTATTAATTTAGTTATTTATTGAATATGTACTATTTTTTCGAATATGTACAAATGAAATCACTATCGATAATGAGATGTTAGAAAATGTTGACACTCACACATATGGAGATAAAAAACCTGACCATGTTATACGATATCGTGTTAATTGCATTTTTGAAAAGTATTTCTTAAATGAGCGGGTGACAGTTCAGGCTCAAATGTTGAAAGGTCTCCTATCATTAAAGAAATTAAAAGAAGCTACGACACTATTGGGTATTTGAAAATCAACCAAAGATAAAAAAATGAAGGAAGAGGTGATAAAAAATATGAGTAGTGCTATAAAGTCAATTAAGAGATCTAGAGATAAAGATGTTTCAAATGTACGTAGAGGAATACAGATGGCAATGGTTTCACCAAGTACTCAAGAGAATCATTTGATAACATCTATGGCATGAGCACTGGGAACCTCGCGAAAAACTCTGCACAAACATCGAAAATTTCGACTGCAAATAGATGTAAATGATGAACTCGCTTGTTGGAGAGCTATTTGTAGGCAACCATACAAAGATAGACTTGGAGAAGATGTTAAAAAAATAATATCTGAATATTGGAAGAACAATTCGCGTGTTTCACCGACTGCAAGACATGTGATGCGAAGAAGAATAGCACGAAATCAATACGAAGAACATGAAAAACATCTCTTGGAAACCACTCAAATAGAGTTATTCAACAAGTTCAAAGAAAAGAATCGTCAAATTCAAGTTTCACTCAGTGCTTTTGTTCAACAAAAACCATGGTATGTAAAACCTATCACCGTACGCGACACTTGTTGTTGCCGTTATCATGTGGAATTTGAGTTATATTATGACACATTCCTTGATTTCGGTAGAACATTATGGAAGGATTCACCTCCTTCTTCCACTATCCGTGAATTCATATCTCAAATTCTATGTGAAAGAGAAAGCGATGAACTATTTTACAAAAAAAAATGTGTTGGTGGTAAAAAATGCGATGATTGTGGAAATTTGACTAAATTTCAAAACAAATATCGTATTGATATAAATGATCAATCATTGTCCAACATAAAAGTGAAATGGAAGAGATATGAATATATCGGTACATCGATTCAAGGTGCAAATAGTGTTAAAAGAATCGAATTATGAGAAGACGAAATTTTTCTGATAGACTTTTTGAGAAAGTTTGAGGCAGAAATTTACAAATACACCAAGCATTCCCATAGAGTTCGATGGCAAGACTTGCAATTCAAAAAATCTCGTGAAGTTTTTCCACCAGGGACCATTTTGTCAGTGATTGATTTTGCAGAAAACTACACATTTGTTCCACAAAAAGAAATTCAGAGTGAATACTATCATTATGACCAAGTCTCCATGCTCGTCCATATTCTATATAGACATGCTGAACAAAACGGTCAATCATATAGAAAGCACGACTGAAAACGACATATCATTAAATAATATCAGTTTTATATCAGTGACGATCGTACCCATGATACATGTTTTGTACAACATTGTTTTGGAAAAATTTATGATTCATTGAAAAATCGTGGAATAACATTCAATGAACATTGGATATGGTCAGATGGATGCGCAGGTCAATTCAAATCTACACGATCATTCTTTTTGTTGTGTTGTCTTCATAAGAAAACCTGCATTAAACATTGTTGGAATTTCTTTGAGACTGGCCATGGAAAAGGAGAACATGATGGTGCAGGAGCATGCATAAAACGAGCACTTCAAAGATATCAAATGAACCACTCTGCAAGCCGACTTGTGAACACTGAAGAAGTTGTTCAATGGTGCATCGCTGCTCTAAGCCATGAGACTAACCCATCAATAGAAGTGCGAAGGTACATTCAATTTAATTTATATTGGAAATATAATTTTAAACATTGTACATTTATCATGCAATGATTATCTTTGATTGTATTTTGATATCATATTTGCAAATTCTTCTTCTAATTTTCCATATAAAGGTTTTTCTGGCATATTGGAATCGAAGACGTAGATAGATCAATTGGAAGTGACGTTGAAACAATAAAAGCGACTCGAAAATTGCATTCAATTCAAACAAAGTCGTCCAGAAATGTGTTTGCATTGGATAAAAGAAAATATTCTTTTTTTTGTGATGTTTGCATAGACAACACAAAATCCAATGACGTTTGTGAAAACTAAATGTATGTGAACGATTGGAAACATACAGAGCTAAATATAAAGGGAAAAATGTATGTTGCAATGTTTGAAGAAATGCAATCAGAAGAAACTACAATATCATCCGATGGTGATAGAGTTTCTAATCTTGATAGAGAAGGTAACATTTGAATTACTTTCTAATGATTTAAAGATCTAGAAATAAATTTAAATATGTATAATTTTGTTAAGTTTATTTTATTGTGCAGGAGATGTTTTTGCTGTAATTGCACCTATTGACAACGATGAAAATGTGAAGTATTATTTGATGTGTTGCACTGAACGAAAAATTAAATTATTAAAAAACTATAATGATCACGGATTTCAATATGACAAAGGTTCTATTATACTGAAAGGTTATTTTTTCAGACAAACTCATCAAAGTGGAGACTTTGTTTACTTTGAAGACTATGAACCTGATTCCATAAGTTGTCAATATAGTCACTTGGTGTGTGCAGCACGCATAAAGTTGATAGAAGTTCAATCAAAGAAAAATTCGAAAATTAAGAGATGGAAAATGTCAAAATCCGATCATGAACAGATTATTGAGGATGGAATTCCATTAGAATTTTTTTGAGTGAATTGTCCAGCAATTTATTATCTTTGGATTAAATATGTTTTAGAACTTTCAGTACTCAACTAAAAATTTAGCTGCTTATGTTATTTGTGCAAGTGTTTGCACATGTACAAATTGTTTGGGTACAAGCACGTGCTCTAGTATCAACTGAAAGTAGTTTTTCTATACATGTGCATTGATGAGAAATGTTATATGTATTGGATATATATATCTATATGTTCTAGAATGAAATTAATTTTTCTAGTTTTACTATGTGCATTGATGAAAAATGATTTACGTACTCAATATATATGTTCTAGAATGCAATTAACTGGAACTAGTTTTTCTATGTGCATTGATGAAAAACTAGTTGGATTTTCTGGTAAAAATTATGGACACAATGTAAATAAATCATCTGCAGTATAGTTTTGTATGAAAATTCCTTTCAGACAAGAGACTCGGAGCACTTCTCCGACTTTTGGTGGGATTTGACCCACATCTCTAATCCTGATTGAAAATCTAGTACAAAATTTGCTTGTCCAATGGTCGGATATGTTCAATGTGCATTGATGAAAAATGTTACTTGTATTGGATAGATATGTTCTAGAATGCACAATTAATTGTTCCAAGTAGTTTTTTTATGTGAATTGATGAAAAACTAGTTGGATTTTCTGGTAAAAAGTTACCACAACGTAAATAAATCGACAAGGCTACCTATTTGAGTGCATTAACGACATTGACCCAAATTCAAAAAACATATATATGTACTAGAATTATATTTCCAATCAAAATTAAAGGGATAATTTTTACATATATATCTACCTCTTTAAACTCTTTTTTCAATTAGAGCTCAATTGATACATGGTTAGTTGCATTGAAAAGCTATGTTCTTCCTATTGGAAAAATTTTCATTCAAACAAGACTACATGGAGAGATCAAAAGCAATCTTAAAATTCCAAATGTACTTCAACCATCCAAAAAGGATTTGTGCAACATTACTTGACATGCCATGCCAATTATAGTGAACAACTATCCAATAGAAACATTTAACATTATATACCACATGTGCCAAATGTAAATTGAAACCATCCAAAACTTTAAAATTTTAAAAACTTTTGATAATATATCGTGCAACATTAAAACATTAAACATCACATGCGAAATGTAGATTGAAACCATTCAAAACTTGAGTTTAAAAAACTTTTTGATTATATATATCGTTACTTCACATGCCATGCCAATTATAATTCAACTAGATCCAATAGAAACATTTAACATTATATACCACATGTGCCAAATTTAGATTGAAACCATCCAAAACTTTAAGTTTTAAAAACCTTTTGATTATATATCGTGCAACATTAAAACATTAAACATTTAAAGTTCATTAAATATCACATGCAAAATGTAAATTGAAACCATCCAAAACTTGAGTTTTAAAAACTTCACATGCCATGCCAATTATAATTCAACTATCTAATAAAAACATTTAACATTAAATATCAGATGCCAAATGTAGATTGAAACCATCTAAAACTTTTAACTTTTAATTTAACAAAAAAATATAGATCACAACATTACTTCACATGCCAAATGTACTCCAAGCATCCAAAACTTAAATTTTAAAAACAAAACAAATTATAACACATGTCATTACATAAAATGCCAAATGTAGTTTAGATGACAACATTAATTTATATATGACAACATTACTTCACATTCACATGCCAAAAGTACTAAAACCATCCAAAAATTAAATAAAACAAATTATATTAACAATGTAATAAAATATGTCCAAAAATTGTAGATCTCACAAGTATCAAATTGTATCAAGTTTAACAAATTTTAAGACCATCTAAATCTTGAAATCAAAGATCTACAAATCATGTCCATCAAATAAAGACGGATCTAGCCTCTTTCCTATCAAGGTCTCAGTCCGCGCCCTATCATGTGAAACATCATGGGAAACCTACATACATAATGCACATGTACTTGAACATTAAAATTTGATGTTTTAAAAATGAATGAGAATATATATATATCTAGAACTTCATGTAAAAAACAAAATATAACAAAAAAATCATGCAATACCTCATGAGGTTCCCTCTCCATTTGATGAACAAGTTCTCACATAGGAATATCTGCAGCGGTAAAATGTACAATATACATGTACAGTTAAATATATATATATTAAAAAAAGGAACTAAAGACAACTTGTTCAAATGTTGTGGATGTTCCTATCTCCGTCACTAGAGTCCGCGGATTAAAGAAATCTTCTATAGGAACCTAAATTCAAAAAATTTTAAATAACTCAAAATATAGATCTCTCTCTCTCTCTCTATATATATATATATATATATATATATATTCTACCTCAAAAAGTTCCATTAAAAATTAAAGTTCGATTAAAAATTGAGATATATATATATATATATATATAACTTTTAAAAATAAATTTTAAACCTGTGAAAAATTGTCCATACTTGTGGTTCATCTCCCAAGGAAGTAGAAGGTACATCTCCCAAGGAAGAAGAAGGTACCGCCATCCCAAAAACATCAGACGGAATCGGTACCTGTTAAAACATTTTATCAAATTATATATATACATACATGTACATGTGTGGCAACAATTATTTATTTTAAAGTCACTTAAAAAACACTAACATTTGCCAACATATCTTGATGGCCAGACCCATCTGCATTGTTTGAACCAGAGGTCCCGAACGTGATATTAACATTTTCGTCACGCATCATGTGTGAGAACTGAAAATGGTGTTTTAACATATAATCATATATTTTTGTTAGATTAATGTACACATACAAATAAATGTATACATGTACATACACATGTATTTATTACAAATTGTACACATGTATATGTAAAAATAATTTCAAACCCTAAGGTCACTAACACATACCGTTCTGGTGCCCTCTTCCTCATGAGAAATTAGGTCTTGCAAACCATTGCGACAATTTTTTGCATATGTTCGGAGATCTTCAACATTCATGTTGTCAATCTCCTCATCTGTATAATACAAAAAAATTGGCACGTGCATTTTCACGTGCTCTTTGTCGATTTAAACAAAGATTGACTCCACCCAATCCGCTATGAAAATTGTCGATCATAACATCCCTTGCTTCTTGACTTATTTGAGAAGTCGCATCCATTTCTAATCGCAGAGTTTCGACTCGAAACAGTTGAATCACCAATGGCGGCTCAGGGCAAGGAAACTCCACATCTCTCTTAGCGCCCTTGCGGTCATATAATTGACCTTTCCCCGGGCCAAAAAATTCTGACGGAAGGTCATTGTAGTTGGGTTTCATACCCAAAAAAAATTCTGCATAAAACATTTGTGCAAAATAAACAGGAACCTCATCGTTCCATGGAAGCCTTCCATAGGCCGCAAGGTGCCTATCATACAAATAACGAGCTATGTCTGGGTGCTTGAAATACTGCACCTTCAACATTTTTCTTTTTGGCCCTTCCTTGTAATTAAACATTGACTTGGCCACTTCTTTTGTAACTTTTTGTTTTATTTCTTCCCATTTATTTGGACCCATTACTGTTTCTTTTCTCTTTCTCATCATTTCTACAAATGTATCAGTCGTTGGCCCAAGATTTCTGTACACATTTACAATTTCGCCCAATGAATGTGTAACTATTTCAAGGCTTTGTTGACTCTCAGCAGGTAGAGACAAAGCCACGAGATCTCTTTGCAATTTTGCATGAATTCTTTCACACCTTTGTAAGGTGCATTGCGCCATGTTGGTTTCCCATTGTATATCAGTAATCTCGGCCGGATAAGTTGTGCTGGGTTGACAACCTTCTTCTTGAATGTAGCGGGCTACCCTGCGTCCATTTTGACCACTAGTTGGAACATTTTCGGCCTCTGCATCAATATATATAAAATTTCATATATTAGAAAAAACACATGTAAAAAAATGTGTACAAATTTAATAAAAAAATATTGAAATTCATGGCAACCTTGACGTTGTTGGTTAGCATCTTCTCCAACATGACCCTGCTAAGAACCAGACCTAGAATGACCCTGCTGAGAACCAGACCCAAAATGACCCTGCTGATAACCAACAGCCGTTGATTGGCCTTCGGGGGAATAAATATCACCCCCTTCACGCAACCTGCTACCACTCATTGATCGCCCTCTAGGTCGATTTGAACCACTACCAACCTCTCAAGACGAGGGAGAAGCTTCATAAACAAATACGAATTTATAGTCAATTAAAAAATACATTCATATGTACATATAAATACATATACATATATTCATTGATTAAATTGCATGAACCATACCATAATTGGTTGAACCATGGGCACGCTCCATGGATGGAGTAGAAACCCTTCTCCTCTTACCTCCTAAAAATTAAAAAATGAAACTTATTAACAACTAATTTAACTCACAAAGTTAATAAAAAATCAATTCCATATGTACACACATGTATGGAGATTTAAGATTATATTTAAATACCGTGAACATCCCCCGATCCCTGAACCTCCATATGGGATTCGGCGGATCTTCGTCGTTCATCCTCCATGATATATATATCTATTGGTCAAAATTTACACAAAATAGATAAATTAGAAAATCAATTTGTAATTTAGTGTACACAAATTATGTAGAACACAACTTTCAAAGCAATAATTGATGTGTGAAACTCAATTTAATCGAAAAAGAAATTATAAAAATGATAAGTTCACCAAATTGCGCTTTACATGGTGGGAGCACACTTGGTATAAAATTTACCACTTATATACACTTTAGTTTGTGGGAGAAATGACACAGGTACATAGTTTACCTTACAGTTGTTGTGTTTTATGGATATTAAAATGAAGAACTTCTATTTAGATCCATTCCAGAGATTCACTGTAGGGGCATTTACTAGATATGTCACCTTTCATAAAATATGAGAACCAGAGGCTACCTGGCCCTTTACAGACTTTGCCTATAGAACTGGTAGAAGTAAGCACTAGAGGCATTAACAATATCAAAGAACTTTTTCATGCTCAGACATGGGAATGTGTCTCTTTCCCTACGCAAAAAAATAGTTCAAGGTAGTTAATCTTCATAGTCATGTCATCAAGCAGGTCAATGTGATCATCCCCAACTTACTTTTCATGAAATTAGGCTTGGAATCCTCTACAACCTGGTGGATGGAGTTGAATGGGAACTAGGTCAAGGCCTTTACAAAATACATGCTAGTGAATAACACTTACTAGGTTATTCCAACAAATAAAGTGGGAGAAATGTTTTCTCCTCGAGGTTATCCAATTGGGTGTGTAATACCAACTTCACTTATTTCCTAACAGGTTTCTCTCTTAGATTATAAAGTGTCTTCACCTTATTAGTTATATATTTTTCAATTTGCCGTGGATTCCTTGAATTTTTTCTCCTACCATCTCCCTCTTTCACTCCCCAAATTATTGTCATCAAACATGCCCCATTGAGGATCTGGAGCAATGTTTGCACCATACTTAGAACTGTCATTGCTGATAATTGAAATTGGAGAGTCATGTACATACTAGGTTGCTTGCTTAAGTGGCTCTTACTTGGACAATATCCTGAGATGAGTTTGACATAATGGTCATATGAGGCTGGAAGCTACTTGGTGTAATTTTCCTTATATCTTGAAAAAAACAGAGCAAAAATGTCATTTTTGATCATTTTTTATTAAAGCTTCTGCATACAGCAGATGTTATCACAATTGCAACACAATCATGTTCCATGAGCATGAATTATGAATGTTGCAAGCCAAATTGCAAGGAAATTTTCATTCATTTTATGCAAAATAAGGCTATGACATTAAGATCCATGCTAGACCTTGATGAGAGGATATGATACCTTGAAGAGGCTACATATTTTGGTGATGTCACTAATTGTTTCTCTATTATTGTGTTTGTTAAACTTTTTTATCCCAAAGGAGGGTGTTATCCAATGTGAATTTGAAACCCCCCTCACATTTTTCAATGAAGTTTCTATCTAAATGTTAGGGAGCTACACAAATTATAGAAATTCAATATGATGTGCCAAAAACTTTACAGAAATCCCAAAAACAGAAACCACCTATTAAACATGTCAATTAAATCTACATGGAACCAGCAAGCAATATGGTAAAATATAGAATTAGAATATACAATTAATATTTCAATATTTTAATTCCTATCGAAACAAATGAAAAGTTGTATATAGATGGTTTCAAATATTATAAGAAGGTTTTTGATATGGTTGAGAGAATGTGGAAAATAGAATCCATAAACAAATTATTTTTCAAAATGTATTACTTTCAAAGTATCAACAAGGAATGTACAAGGGTGTTCAATGAATTAACTCTATTTATTTAAATTCCATGATGTATATCTTACTCATAATTTTAACAAATTATTAAATAATGATCTAGATTGGATAATTATATTATTTGTCATATATTTGGATGCTTATAGAGTGAAAAAACTGAAAGAATCAACTTGTAGGGTCATTTTAATGGTGGGTGGAGAATTGGGATCTAAAACCTTTTGGAGTCATTTTGAGGTATTAAATGACATTTCTGGGGGTCAAACGATTATCCCTTGTGCCGAAATCTTGACCATTATTCTACACTTAAAGACATATCCAATGGTGCAGGAAAAACATCAAATGAATTTCATTCAAAATTTATGCCTTTAGTAAGTTAACCTATCATGTTGACCACCATGGTACGAGAGAATGACATTTTAGTCCCATTACTCATGCATAGCAAGCTAGCTAAATGTGGAATTTTAACAAGACTCTAAAAGGTCTAAAATCACAAACCTCGTTAATGGTTGACAGAGTCAAATCTTACACCTAGTTGGCTATCACGCTATGTTAAATACTTGGCCACTAGGAGGAATAAGAGTTCCATTTTGTGTTATTGTATTTTGTTCCATAGTTGAAAATACAACTAGAAGTGTGAAGTTAGAGAGAAAAATGTATGAAGTTAAGTTTTTATAGCAACCTTACACGCTAAAAGTCTTAGCTAACTCTAGAGAGATTACCTCTTTCTTTGTACTCGCATATTTTCCATACCAAATAAGAGAGAGTAGAGCATGTTTACATTTTAGTGTTGTTTTTCTCCCATAAGGATTTCCTAGGGAAAAAGGAGTCTAGAGCATCATTACTTTTTAGGGTTGCTTGTCTCCCATAAGGATTTCCTAGGAAAATAATTGTGTTGATTGTCTAGAGATATATATGTGTGTGTTTCATTATGTTATCTATTTCTTACGTTGTGTTTCATTATGTTTTATATTTCTTACATTTATGCCCTCCTATTTTTCTTTCCAGTCAAGTTTTATAAAGTAACATGAGAATCAACATGAGACTTGGAACAATCATTTTGATTATCTATATGGAAGGCAAGAAGGATTATATCCCCTTAAGCTTAAGCTTATGTAGTTTGTCAATTTTTATCATATATTTTTTGGTAAGGGTAAATGTTTTTTATCTATCTAGTACAAGTCATGAGTTCCCCAATTTTACCTTATGTAAAGCATGATTCTAGGATTACTACAATTTGTACTAGATTTTTTATTGTGATGATGCCCTGTCTCAATCACTTAGCCATCTCTCGATGGGTAGTTAAATCTTTATAACAATACTTAAGTAATATTTATCTATTTGTATTATGTGAAATTTAAAAAATGGTATACTATTTTTCATAAAATTGCCGGCGGAAACGTGAAGCTGGGTTACACTTTTGTGAGAATCAGGGGCCGAAATTTTTTTTCAACAATAGTTCGGCCGAACTTTGTAATAGTTTGGCCGAAATTTTTTTTAAAGTTCAGCCGAACTCGTGATTCCGTTTAGACTGACAGCACACTGACGGCGCGGGCAAAATAATTCTTGCCGGGAATTGGAAAACCGGCATCAAAATTTCGGCCGAACTTTTTTAAAAAATATAGTTCGGCCGAACTATTGTTTATAAATTTCTCACCCGCGAAGTTTGATGGTTTACAGTTTTCATTGTACGCATGTTTTTTTTTCGCTCTGGCTGCGTTGTTGCTGCTCCCGGCCGCCGTGGTGCTCCTGCCGTCCCCGCTCGTCGAGTTACTTTGCAACCAGTAGAACTTGGGTATGTCACCAAAATTCTCACCTCTTTCGAAAAATGATGTGTGTGTGGGGCTACCTGAATGATGCCAGTGATTTTCTGTATAGACTATATATAGTAGTAAACAACTTTTTTTCATTTCTGGAAAAAAAATGTTAAAATATTAAAAAAAAATATTTGTTAAAATTATGACGTTTATCTCTGCATACGAGATTATCCAAAATAAAAACCCGTAGAAATTAACAACCCTCATATTGTAACAGTTAACAACCCTGCTACTGCAATACCAACTATTCAATAGTTCTTTTGTTTTTTCTTGGAAATGTTGAATGTTAAGAACCTCGTGTTTTCTTGAAAATGCTGAATGTTAAGAACCTCGTTCCCAGGTTATTCATAATCTAGAAAGGGTTATCCACAATCTGGAAATGGTTCAACATTAGAGTGTACAACAATTTTACAAGATTGGCAGATTGCTTTGGGCAATAGGCATCCAGAAATAGTCCAATATTACAGTGTAGAATTTTAAAAGACTGATAGATTGCTTTGGACAATAGGACTAATTAGCACATTGTTTAAGGTTACAGTGTAGAATTTTACAAGACTGTCAGATTGCTTTGGACAATAGGAATAATTAGCACATTGTTTAAGGTTTTCCAATCTTACTGGAAGAAGACTTTAAATGAATTACACTAAATAAACACAAATGGGAAATGCATTAGAAGTTTCAACAATTACATAATTTTATAGTTTTATGGGTACATGATATTTGGATGCATGTATGGGCTATAATCCTACTTAGGTTTATGGGTACATGATGTTTGGATGCATGTATTGGCTATAATCCCACATAGCTACTACCATTTCAATTGAATGCGTACCATTTCAATGGCATGTATGGGCTATAATCTCACATAGCTACTGCTATTTCAATTAAATCAATGCAGTGACATATTGGTCTAGAACATTGAAATCTTACTATTCTTTAAAAAAAAAGAAAAAAACTTTCCATGTTTTGTACTTCCAACAGTAAAAGCAGAAAAAGAAATCTTTCATTCTTTACCAAAAAAAGCAGAAAAGAAATCTTACATTCTTTACCAAAAAAAGCAGAAAAGAAATCTTACATTCTTTACCAAAAAAAGTAGTTATACTTAAAAATAGTAACTAGAAAACTTTAAAATGGTAAGTAGAAGAAAATAGATATGCATCTGAAAAATATGAATATATATATAGTTTTCCACTACAAAGGTTTCATAATATATAAACTAATAATCTAGAAACTAGAAGAACATGTTAGTTTAGCTAGACATAGAAGAAAAGATTAAGGATACAATGATTGTGATTGATCTAGATTACCTTACAGAAAATATATAAATAAAACACATCGATTTGAGTGCTACAACCTGATCTGATCTAATGCTGATATATAAATGAGAAAAATTATGATCTAATGCTAATATATAAATAAGAAAAATTATGATACATTGAAAATTTAAGTAGCTGATATATAAATGAGAAAAATTATGATCTAATGCTAATATATAAAGAAGAAAAATTATGATACATTGAAAATTTAAGTAGCTCACATAACTTGTTGAATACAAGTGGCGAATACGAATGAAACGTTCAAGATTTGAGTAAGACTTAAGTTACATATCCCGTGAAATCTCCCAACAAAACAAAACAAATAATAGGCACTTGTTGAAACTCCCAAGTCAATTAAAATAAAACAAATAACAAGCAAATAATAGGGGCTTGTTGAAACTCCCAAGACAAATAAAATAAAACAAATAATAAGTGCTTGTTGAATGTCCCACTGGGATGGTGATGATTATATTACACCAATAATACAATTTAGACAACGGAGTATAAACGAAGTATCATAGTATAAAAAAAATATGTATATTCATATTCAAGGTTGAAACATATTTAGAAGGATAAAAGATGTATCAGATGTCAAAGTTATTTTTGCAATTTTTCATGGGGTCCTAGAGTGAAATCCAAATTTCCATTTCGGAATGGCTATGGCCAGCACATTGCCCTAATAAAATTCACCCATATCGAACTCCCATACACCGCTGTAAATACTAACACTTGTACCCGTAAGCCCCTCCTTTGAAGCCTGTGAAGTGGGCATGGCATTTACAGAAGCCATCCCTTAAAGTTGGTTGAAAAAGAGGAACATTGTTACAAACATAGTAGCCATGACAGGAGCATGTTGCCTTACCTCATGCAGTAACATCTACAATATTATGCATTGGATCATCCACTGCACATACTGTGTTTGCTCTGCCTTCTTGTGGAGGCATACACACATTATTAACCAATAAGTTTCTTTCCCCTCGCAAGTTTATGGGTATTGTAATGGGATGGTATTTTTTTTCATATAGAAAACTAGTGAGAATAAATACATTCATTGCCATGGAAATATATCAAGTATTTTCTATTCATATTCATACTACCTAGCTTTGGCATTTCCCAACAGAAAGTACTTTTTTTAACTGATTCTGCCGCTCGTTGAGTGAGGTGTTTCTGACCTGTGAATGTCTCCCTTCAAAATTTCGACTGATACCAATGAGTGATGTGAGGGGTACCGTAAGGATTGATGTCCCCATACCAAGGGTGATTCAGAAGCTGTAGTAGAAGGTACAAGTAGCCCCATTTCCGGGAGCACTAACATCAATTACCCCTCACTTTCGTATCTGTGTGCATTTAATCTGTTTGCTGTTATAGATTAGGCTTCCATGTCACCGACTACATTTCTTTTCATTTAATGGTGCTCCCAGCCCTTCTAAACCAGGGAGGGGGGGCAAACATAAGACCACGGTGAACAATGGAACATGGAAAAAATGTACCACGATAGATGGAAAACATGCAATACTGGTTGTGTGACACTTTTTAACATTAACATGAAATTTGGGCCTAAAGTTTATTTGCTTTAATATGAATTAATATGGAAGACAACAAAATTTGGTTAAAAATATATAATTTAACAAGACGATATGCAGAGCAGCAAGTCCCTGCCATGGCTGAATAGTAGTATATTTATTCGTTTTCATGATCCTTCAACCCTGGGTCCAATAACTAGGAATGTTGATTTTGACATGAGTATCCATATAATCTTTCTCTTGAACCAAGTGATTGAGACAGGGCATCATCACAATAAAAAACCAAGTACAAATTGTAGTAATCCTAGAATCATGCTTTACATGAGGTAAAATTGGGGAACTCATGACTTGTACTATAGATAAAAACACATTTACCCTTACCAAAAAATATATGATAAAAATTGACAAACTACATAAGCTTAAGCTTAAGGGGATATAATCCTTCTTGCCTTCCATATAGATAATGAAAATTATTGTTCCAAGTCTCATGTTGCTTCTCATGTTATTTTATAAGCCTTGATTGGAAAGAAAAATAGGCTCGGGCAGAAATGTAAGAAATATAAAACATAATGAAACACAACGTAAGAAATAGAGAACATAATGAAACACACACATACATATCTCTAGACAATCAACACAATTATTTTCCTAGGAAATCCTTATATGGGAGACAAGCAACCCTAAAAGTAATGATGCTCTAGTCTCCTTTTTCCCTAGGAAATCCTTATGGGAGAAAAACAACACTAAAATGTAAACATGCTCTACTCTCTCTTTTCTGGTCTGGAAAATATGTGAGTACAAAGAAAGAGGTAATCTCTCTAGAGTTAGCTAAGACTTTTAGCGTGTAAGGTTGCTATAAAACTTAACTTCATACATTTTTCTCTCTAACTTCACACTCCTAGTTGTATTTTCAACTATGGAACAAAATACAATAACACAAAATGGAACTCTTATTCCTCCTAGTGGCCAAGTATTTAACCTAGCGTGATAGCCAACTAGGTGTAAGATTTGACTCTGTCAACTATTAACGAGGTTTGTGATTTTATACATTTTAGAGTATTGTTAAAATTCCACATGTAGCTAGCTTGCCATGCATGAGTAATGGGGCTAAAATGTCATTATCTCGTACCATGGTGGTCAACATGATAGGTCAACTTACTATAGGCATAAATTTTGAATGAACTTCGTTTGATGTTTTTCTTGCACCATTGGATATGTCTTTAAGTGTAGAATAATGGTCAAGATTTCATGCCACTAAGCCAAGAATTTTAAATTCAACTGAATTTTAATATAACCAACTAAATCCTACAAAAAAAGAATAAAACAATTTATGTTAGGATTGTGGATTCAGGGATTGAAACAACACACAATTATATTTTAAATTTAAAAATAATGGTTCGAGTCCTAGGTAGCTCAGAATCCTCTTTGTTTTCAAAATAAGGATGCACTCCCATTTGATTCTCATGATTAGGTTGTAATCATGAGGCTCTCGCTCAAGAGTGGACCTTCCCAAAATCTTGTGACGCCTTGTCACAAACAAAACCATCAAACTGAAAAACACATCATGCAAGAAACATAGCTCGCTGACATATCATTTTTCTCCTTCAAAGAAAAAAAATTCACATCATGTGAATATCTCCATGTACTCTTACATATTGGTGTACAAAAACATCAACCAAACACAAGTCGACAAAACATGCCTCTTCAAACAACTGACTCTCAAGTCAAATAATAGCTCATGTACAAATTTCCATATTTGTTGCATTTAAGTGTGTCAACATAACTCTACTTTCAACATCTTGCTTCATGCAACATGTACCATACTTTGAATTTGCAAATAAATTCATGAAACATCAAAATACATGGCACTCTAATGGGATAAGAAATCAACCATCTCTGTTAGTTAAAACCATTTCACTACGCGGTTACCATATTATACCTCATGAATCATCTTGACTCATTCATTATAACTCTCTTTCCATTCTTTTTCGTTATCTCTTTCAATTCTCTTCAATGTTGTGGAGACTAATGACACAGTGTCCAACACTTGTCCACAAGCTGGATCTTTCTCTATGGCAATGAGTAATAAACAATTTATATTTTCAAACATCATTTTCCTGTCCATGGGTCTTTGACTTTTTGCCTCATTTATTTAGAAAGTTTCAATGTGCATGGATATCTTCTTCCAACATTTATAAACATTATGATTATTCAAACCACAAAAGGAACATGTGCAAGTTCTTTTATATATCTTATGTGAAATGTGAGAAATGTAAGAAGTATAAGACATAATGAAACACAATGTAAGAAATAGAGAACATAATGAAACACACACATAAATATCTCTAGACAATCAACACAATTATTTTCCTAGGAAATCCTTATATGGGAGACAAGCAACCCTAAAAAGTAATGATGCTCTAGACTCCTTTTTCCCTAGGAAATCCTTATGGGAGAAAAACATCACTAAAATGTAAACATGCTCTACTCTCTTTTCTGGTATGGAAAATATGTCAGTACAAAGAAAGAGGTAATCTCTCTAGAGTTAGCTAAGACTTTTAGCGTGTAAGGTTTCTATAAAAACTTAACTTCATACATTTTTCTCTCTAACTTCACACTCCTAGTTGTATTTTCAACTATGGAACAAAATACAATAACACAAAATGGAACTCTTATTCCTCCTAGTGGCCAAGTATTTAACCTAGTGTGATAGCCAACTAGCTGTAAGATTTGACTCTGTCAACCATTAACGAGGTTTGTGATTTTAGACCTTTTAGAGTCTTGTTAATTCCACATGTAGATAGCTTGCCATGCATGAGTAATGGGGCTAAGATGTCATTCTCTCGTACCATGGTGGTCAACATGATAGGTCAACTTACTAAAGGCATAAATTTTGAATGAACTTCGTTTGATGTTTTTCTTGCACCATTGGATATGTCTTTAAGTGTAGAATAATGGTCACGATTTCGGCACAAGGGATAATCGTTTGACCCCCAGAAATGTCATTTAATGCCTCAAAATGACTCCAAAAGGTTTTAGACCCCAATTCTCCACCCACCATTAAAATGACCCTACAAGTTGATTCTTAAAGTTTTTTCACTCTATAAGCATCAAAATATATGACAAATAATATAATTATCCAATCTAGATCATTATTTAATAATTTGTTAAAATTATGAGTAAGATATACATCATGGAATTTAAATAAATAGCGTTAATTCATTGAACACCCTTGTACATGTTCCTTGTTGATACTTTTAAAGTAATACTTTTTGAAAAATAATTTGTTTATGGATTCTATTTTCCACATTCTCTCAACCATATCAAAAACCTTCTTATAATATTTGAAATTGAAGGTCTTTCCCATACCAAAGTATGTTCTTTTAAAACATGTTTTCTTGGTGATATGGGTGATTTAGAAATGATTGGGAGAGAGAAATTTATTGAATTTAATATGTACAATATGTTTGGTTCATGCCAATAAGCCAAGAATTTTAAATTCAACTGACTTTTAATATAACCAACTAAATCCTGCAAAAAAAGAATAAAACAATTTATGTTAGGATTGTGGATTCAGGGATTGAAACAACACACCATGATATTTCAAATTTAAAAATAATGGTTCGAGTCCTAGATAGCTCAGAATCCTATTTGTTTTCAAAATAAGGATGAACTCCCATTTGATTATCATGATTAGGTGGTAATCATGAGGCTCTCGCTCAAGAGTGGACCTTCCCAAAATCTTGTGACGTCTTGTCACAAACAAAACCATCAAACTGAAAACCCATCATGCAAGAAACATAGCTTGCTGACATATCATTTTTCTCCTTCAAAGAAAAAAAAATTCACATCATGTGAATATCTCCATGTACTCTTACATATTGGTGTACAAAACCATCAACCAAACACAAGTCGAAAAAACATGCCTCTTCAAACAATTGACTCTCAAGTCAAATAATAGAGCTCATGTAAAAATTTCCATATTTGTTGCATTTAAGTGTGCCAACATAACTCTACTTTCAACATCTTGCTTCATGCAACATGCACCATACTTTGAGTAAATGCAAAGAAATTCATGAAACATCAAAATACATGCAAGGCCTTAATTGGATAAGAAATCTAACCGTCTGTTAGCAAACCATTTCAATGGCGCTTCTTTTAGCTGCACTTCATCATGTGAATCATCTTGACCCTTATCGATTATGGAATCCTCTTTTCCATTCTTGTCGTTATCTCTTTCCACCTTCTTCAAATGTTGTGGATGACTTGTTGGATACAAAGTCCAACACTTGTCCACAAGGTGACCTTTCTTATGGAAATGAGTAATAAACAATTGCATGTTATTTTCAACATCATTTTCCTTGTCCAATGGGCCTTTGACTTTTTGCCTCATTTATTTAGAAATTTTCAATGTGCATGGATATCTTCTTCCAACATTTATAAACATTATGATTATTCAAACCAAAAAAGGAACATGTGCAAGTTCTTTTATATATCTTATGTGAAATGTAAGAAACGTAAGAAATATAAAACATAATGAAACACAACGTAAGAAATAGAGAACATAATGAAACACACACATAAATATCTCTAGACAATCAACACAATTATTTTCCTAGGAAATCCTTATATGGGAGACAAGCAGCCCTAAAAATTAATGATGCTCTAGACTCCTTTTTCCCTAGGAAATCCTTATGGGAGAAAAGCAACACTAAAATGTAAGCATGCTCTACTCTCTCTTTTCTGGTATGGAAAATATGTGAGTACAAAGAAAGAGGTAATCTCTCTAGAGTTAGCTAAGACTTTTAGCGTGTAAGGTTGCTATAAAAACTTAACTTCATACATTTTTCTCTCTAACTTCACACTTCTAGTTGTATTTTCAACTATGGAACAAAATACAATAACACAAAATGGAACTCTTATTCCTCCTAGTGGCCAAGTATTTAACCTAGCGTGATAGCCAACTAGGTGTAAGATTTGACTCTGTCAACCATTAACGAGGTTTGTGATTTTAGACCTTTTAGAGTCTTGTTAAAATTCCACATGTAGCTAGCTTGCCATGCATGAGCAATGGGGCTAAGATGTCATTCTCTAGTACCATGGTGGTCAACATGATAGGTCAACTTACTAAAGGCATAAATTTTGAATGAACTTCGTTTGATGTTTTTCTTGTACCATTGGATATGTCTTTAAGTGTAGAATAATGGTCAAGATTTTGGCACAAGGGATAATATTTTGACCCCCAGAAATGTCATTTAATGCCTCAAAATGACTCCAAAAGGCTTTAGACCCCAATTCTCCACCCACCATTAAAATGACCCTACAAGTTGATTCTTTAAGTTTTTTCACTCTATAAGCATCAAAATATATGAAAAATAATATAATTATCCAATATAGATCATTATTTAATAATTTGTTAAAATTATGAGTAAGATATACATAATGGAATTTAAATAAATAGCGTTAATTCATTGAACACCCTTGTACATGTTCCTTGTTGATACTTTGAAAGTAATACTTTTTGAAAAATAATTTGTTTATGGATTCTATTTTCCACATTCTCTCAACCATATCAAAAACCTTCTTATAATATTTGAAATCGAAGGTCTTTCCCATACCAAAATATGTTCTTTTAAAACATGTTTTCTTGGTGATATGGGTGATTTATAAATGATTGGGAGAGCGAAATTCCTTGAATTTAATATGTACAATATGTTTGGATCATGCCACTAAGCCAAGAATTTTAAATTCAACTGACTTTTAATATAACCAACTAAATCCTGCAAAAAAAAGAATAAAACAATCTATGTTAGGATTGTGGATTCAAGGATTGAAACAACACACCATGATATTTCAAATTTAAAAATAATGGTTCGAGTCCTAGGTAGCTCAGAATCCTATTTGTTTTCAAAATAAGGATGCACTCCCATTTGATTCTCATGATTAGGTGGTAATCATGAGGCTCTCGCTCAAGAGTGGACCTTCCCAAATTCTTGTGACGTCTTGTCACAAACAAAACCATCAAACTGAAAACACATCATGCAAGAAACATAGCTCGCCGACATATCATTTTTTTCCTTCAAAGAAAAAAAATTCACATCATGTGAATATCTCATGTACTCTTACATATTGGTGTACAAAACCATCAACCAAACACAAATCGACAAAACATGCCTCTTCAAATAACCGACTCTCAAGTCAAATAATAGAGCTCAGGTACAAATTTCCATATTTGTTGCATTTAAGTGTGTCAACGTAACTCTACTTTCAACATCTTGCTTCATGCAACATGCACCATACTTTGAATTTGCAAAGAAATTCATGAAACATCAAAATACATGCAAGGCCTTAATTAGATAAGAAATCTAACCATCTGTTAGCAAAATTTCTAGCTACCAAAAGTCCATATGCCAATCTACCTCCCAAGAAATACATTTAGTACACCACTGGTTAGTTTTTTTGTCTTCCTATATTCTTTATCAACCTCTTCTAGTGATTCTTGAAAGGTGGATACTTAAATCCTTCCTAAAAATTTGAGCTCTAAAATGAGATTCCAAGCCTAATTTCATAAAAAGTAAGTTGGGGATGATCACATTGACTTGCTTGATGACATGTCTATGAAGATTAACTACCTTGAACTATTTTTTTGCGTAGGGAAAGAGACACATTCCCATGTCCGAGCATGAAAACGTTCTTTGATATTGTTAATGCCTCTAGTGTTTACTTCTACAAGTTCTATAGGCAGAGTCTGTAAAGGGCCAGGTAGCCTCTGGATCTCATCTTTTATGAAAGGTGACATATCTAGTAAATGCCCCTACAGTCAATCTCTGGAATGGATCTAAATAAAAGTTCTTCATTTTAATATCCATAAAACACGACAACTTTAAGGTAAACTATGTACATGTGTCATTTCTCCCACAAACTAAAGTGTATAAGTGGTAAATTTTATACCAAGTGTGCTCCCACCATGTAAAGTGCAATTTGGTGAACTTATCATTTTTATAATATCTTTTTCGATTAAATTTAGTTTCACACATGATCAATTATTGCTTTGAAAGTTGTGTTCTACATAATTTGTGTACACTAAATTACAAATTGATTTTTTGAAATCTATTTTGTGTAAATTTCGACCAATAGATATATATCATGGAGGATGAACAACCAAGATCAGCTGAATCCCATATGGAGGTTCAGGTATCGGGGAATGTTCACGGTATTTAAATATAATCTTAAATCTCCATACATGTGTGTACATATGGAATTGATTTTTTTATTAACTTTGTGATTTAAATTAGTTGTTAATAAGTTTCATATTTTAATTTTTAGGAGGAAAGAGGAGAAGGGTTTCAATTCCATCCATGGAGTGTGGCCAAGGTTCAACCGGTCAAGGTATGAGTGGTAGCAGGTTGTGGGAAGGGGGTGATATTTATTCCCTCGAAGTCCAATCAACCGCTACTAGTTCTCAATAGGGTCACTGTGGGTCTGGTTCTCAGCAGCGTCATTCTGGGGCTGGTTCTCAGCAGGGTCATGTTGGAGAAGATGTTAACCAACAACATCAAGGTTAGGTGCGCACTGAACAGGAGCCACATAGACATAACACATTGGATCGAAGATCTGAACACGACTACAGGGCTCTCAATAATAAAAAACCGATGAATATAACACCACAGGCGGACCACTGTTTAACGGAAATGACGGCTTCTGAAACGCATAACAGGTTAGATCTGTATTTTGAACGTAATATAAAACCGCATACAGATCCCACATCCGAGTCCAGTGGTTTAATGAAGATCGCAAACTCCGAAATGCAGACATTCCTTAACGCTGACAACACAATGTTGACCACTGTCTTGACGCAAGACCAAACGGACCACGCAGTAGAGATGTTAACGAATGCTGATTTGGATACAAACGATGATAGTCAAAGCATGTTCTCACC
>JAXQQM020093298.1:0-103208 GCA_034641835.2 Pinus albicaulis | reverse complement strand
ATGTCTGTCACCTGCGCAATAGGGCCAAAAACACGCGGAAGTTAGGAATTTTAATGTTTTAGGGTTTTATAGGGGAAAAACAACATGAAAATAGGAAAAAAAAAATTTTGAAAAGAAACCCTAGGGTATGAAGTAGCTGGATATGCAGGAATATGAAAAACGACAGCGGTCGTAATTGAAAACCCGTGTGGAGTCGCCAATTGTTAGTATGAATCCTTTGTCGAAGTGTACGAAAAAAAACAACTTTAGCTACGCATAACTAATAGCCCTAACATCAAATATGGCTGCCAATATCTTCAGATCTGTAGTTAGTTGATCAAGACAAGAGCTGCAAAAACCAGATCTATGCATAGAAAGACATTAAGCAGTAAAAAAAGGGGTTTTCTCCATATATCCAATAGACAAGACAAGAACAATTTTTGAAAGAATTTTTTGTATTAAGGGCACCTGAGAGGAAAACAATAAGATGTTTCCAATTCTCCTCAATGGGATGGGTTCTTGGAAGTCCTCAGCACTTCAGATCTAGCATTTCTCTCTCTTGTTGGTGTAGAAAACCCAGACAAAGATAGAGCTCAAAGGGAGCTCACACAGCAAATGATGGAAAATATGACAATGATAATGGCTCAAAGTCAGACCAAGAGTTTAGATCCAGAGTGATCTAATAGGCAACAAAAGGTGAAGAATGGTAGGAAAACCCTCCTATTTATAACAAAATATTGGGTCATTCTAGATCTTGGTGCATGATTAAAATAATGTTAACCAAATCTAGATCCACCTTTTATGGAATATTTTATTATATTTGTTGGAGGGAAAAAGTATTTGACTTGGGTCAAATCCCTTTATTTGTGAATAATAAATAAATAAATGATTTATTTAAGGAAGTGGTTGAAGGCTAATCAAATAAATAATGATTTATTTAATTATTTATGGGTGATTTAGTCATATTTAACAAGGAATATTATTTAAATAAGATTTAAACAATTATTTCTAGAAAATAATAAGATAAATAGAGATTTATCTAATTAATTTCTTTGTTTTGGGTTAAACATGATGAGGAATAATAATTAAATTATTGTTTAATTAATTATTCCATGAGGAAAATCAAACAAATATAGATTTGTTTAATATTTCCTTTTGGGGTTTCCTGTTTAGACCATAAAAAACCTAATGAATGTGGTTTATTAAGTTATTTGACATAGTGAAAGCAATTTTACTTAGGGTAAAATTGGTCTTACATGGTGTACTTGGGTCCATCTAATGATAGTAGGTTAGATGACCAAAAAATGGTGTAACATAGTCTATGGTAATAAATCTCTACTTTTAGTTCAGTTTGAATTCAATACTTTAAGAATGGTAGCTGAATTAAATATAGATCTATCAAATGCTCAAAAAGAGAGGTTGTTGCAACTAAATGGATTGGATGAGTTCAGAATGCAAGTACTTATTCACACAGAGGTAGTTCAGATGCAAAGGAAGGTATGGCATGACAAGAAAATCGAAGAAAATACCTTCCAAGAAGGAGATTGGGCGTTGTTGTATGATTCAAGGTTTAAATATTTTAAAATAAATTTGATGACAAGATGGTTAAGACCTTACGCAGTGGAAAAATGTTTTGATAATGGCGTAGTTTAAATTAGAACCACAGATGAGGAAGGAATCCCCTTGCTTGTTAATGGTCATAGAATTAAAGTTTACAAGAAGTATTTGTCAAAGGAAGAGTTCATAAATTCAATAAGTAGAGAGGTTTATGTGATGGGAAACTCCATAGTTTCCCACACGTCCTAAAAAAAAGGAAAAAGGAAAAAATAATAAGGTTGTGGGTTGAAAACCTCGATGGAGGCAGATCACTTGCTCACAAAAAAAAGAGAAAAAGAGAATACATATCCATGGTTCAAGACCTCTTTGAGGCGCCCAAGGAAAGTTTGTGGGTTGAAAACCTCCATGGAGGCAGCCCAATTTCTTTAAAAAAAAAATGGAGGAAAAGAACAAAAAAAACAAACATCTACATCTCTGTGTTTTCTGTGTTTTTTATTTTGTAGGTTGTTAATGGTTTCTCGAAACATAGGGAAAAATTCATCTTCTTTTCCCTTAGTCTATCTTACCATGCATCCCGTTATTCACTCCATTCACTCCATTAATCTTCATAACTTCCTCCATCACCTCCATACACCACACTCCTCCATTCCTGAGCACAATGTAGGAAGAGAAGCAACACACAAACATCAGGAAGTTCCTTAAAAAAAAAACAAAGTTGTTCATGGACTTCCAAGAAGAACAAGAAGGAAAGTTGCATAATGGACTCCAAGAGAATGAGAATTCCACCTATTTCCTTTTGATTCTTTTGAATGGATAAGACAACATCAAAGTAAAGCAAATTAATAGCTGGAGCAAGTAAGATAAAGCCCCAATGCTTCAAGTGCAAGCCGGGAAGCCCCCACTTCCACCACGCCACATCATTCATCACCCATCATGGATTAACGCCTGTTCTAATCATCGAGCAGTAGTTAAATAAATGAACGATAATCTCAGTTCAACAGAAACCCATGGGCATAAAAAACCCACAAGTTATTAGTGTTGGTGCCTCCACTGTTGACTCCTTTAGAAGTTTTCTAACCACATATCTAAGACACACGATAGCTGCAGGGATGGACCCTTGATGGGTAAGCCATACCCTAGATCACCCCTGCAATGACATAAGAAACTCGTCATCTGTCTACCACGTCACTCATACCCCCGCTCATTGCACATCGCTCCCCAAAATCCTTAACTCTTACCTTCTGTCCTGCGCCACTAAATCTTGCGATATGCGATCTAAGGTCAAGGCCCCACTTCTGTCTGGCCATCACACTTTTTAAAATTTAACCTTCACTTCTCACACAAAAATATTGCAATTTGTGATGTGTGGGTGACCACACCTCTATCGAGCCATCACACATCGCACAATGCACTTTTACCATTTAACCTTTGCTGCTCACACATAAATATTGCGATTTGCGATGTGTGGGTGAGACCCCACCTCTGCCTGCCACGCCACTTCTGCTTCCACCATCCTTCCCTCAGCTCTACTCCACAACAATACATTTGATGGCTCATGATCTATTTCTCAAGTCTGTCTCTTGTGGGTTCTTTCTCCGTTCTTTCACAATGCCTCTGCATGTTTTTAAAGATTTTTCTCATTGTTTTATACTTGGCCCATTTAAGAGCCATCAAGCCTCACAACCTCCTGAGCCCTCTCACAGTATAGGGAATTCACATTAATTGACTCCAACGTCTTCTCCATCCTTGAACCACCAAAACCATTATTCTCTTATTCAATATTATATAAGAGGCATCCTTATGGTTATCTACATTTAACCTCTAATTTTGAGATGTCATAGAAACTGGTATTTTTCAACTCAAGGCTATCTCTAGGAGCTACAACACCACCCATGGCATATCAAGCACCCCATGCGACATCCACAATAGAGAGAAACTACAAGTAAAGATTAGCAACTCAATCAGGAAGCTGCTCATTCAGAGTATAGGAATATGGTGAGGAACACAACATCTAAAAGGCTTGTCTCCAACCTCCGTCTCCTGCAACTGCCTTGGAGACAACAGGTAAATTAAGCTATAACTTCTCACCCCTTGCTACACATCCATAATAGCTAGAAATATTTAATTTGTAGACTTAGAGTTTAAGGGGCAGAACGGTTGCTAGTTAACTCGGCCACCACCATGAGGTATGACTGGAATAAAATTGGAAGTACATGCCACATGGGCATGCAAAAGAAAATAATTTAAATAAAGTGTAGTAGAGGAGAACGAGGGGATGAAACACGCAGTCCATCATGAACTAACAAGACAAGGAAACAAATGTCTACAACAGAATTGGAGCTGAGCTGAGTTACATAAGCACTCCAAAATTAGTTGTGCTATCTAATAAATGGAGATGTCGTCTCATCCAAACTAGTAGATTGAAAATTTTTAAAGGGAGAGAGACCGACGGAAGCACACAATGCTTAAATAAGAAGAGGAAGAACCATAAACAAGAAGAAACAAAAGAAGAAGAGGAGGAGACAAAGGGCCAAAGAAAAAAAAAGAGATGGCCATAGAAGTCATAGATATGACAGAAAATGGGCGAGAAACAGAGTCACAACACAACACCACATCCCCCCAATACAAAAATATATTTTCCACCATAGCTCTTCTAAATGCAAGGATAAAAAGGTATACCTCTAGGTATTCTAGAGATGAAAAGAATCAGAGAGAACCAGAAACTTCTCCCACAAGCCCGATTATCATTGAAGAATCACCAAGGGGGGAGGAAAGAATTGAAGAGATAATTTTGAAGGAGAAACTGCATAAGGCATAGGTAGAGAATGTAGCATTGAAGGAGAAATTCCAACAAAAAGAGGAGCAAGCCATGGGGGACTTATGCATATAAGCCCTTCATCACCGATTCTCCTCTGAATCATATGTTGTGTACCTCAAAGAACAATGGCTTCTATTTAAAATCAAAATTCTAGCCTCCCATTGATCACTACCTTTCCAAGATTTTAGGAAATTCATGAATTTCTACAAGCAAGCTAACATGTTTGATCAGGAAAAGATGGAAGATTTTTATGTGCATAACTTTGTGCTAACAAATTTGGATATTTGGGACCCCAATCCTACAATGGGGGATATGCAGTTAATGGCTCTAGCATCTTGGAAGGCGAATGAAGACACTAGAGCAAAAGATATATGGAAGGTCATGGGAAGAAGAAATAGAGAACCCTTGTGTATCAAAATAGAATTGTTCAGCCTAAGAGGAGTCATCCTTAACCATCGAGAGATTGAAAGGACCCTACACTGGTTGAAAGCTACCTTCAGACTCAAAACCATGTGATAGGCCACTTTGATGATGTCTCTAGGCGGATAGAAGACGAATGAATTATAGCCAACCAAAGGAGATGGAACACCCTCCCTCACAGCCTCAAGAATAGGGAGTACCATACTCCATAAATACTAAGGGGTGCATTGGAAAGGGCACCATTATACAAGAGGGCCATGCAAGAAAAAAATATCCAATGGTTGGGACTAAAGCTCAACCCACCTTTTCTGCTGGGGCTAACTGATGAAGAGGACATAGATGCACAAGATAGAGAATGGGAGAATGCAAAAAAGAATAATTATTTTTACCCCCTTGGGGAAAACCCCACACTTTTTCCTCAACAAATCAGGGGGGCTGTCAGAGCCTTAAAGGAAATGCAGGAGGAGTATTAGTTTCTCAGAGGATGAGCAACCATTCAGTAGGGGGGTGATGATGAGCTCCATCATTAGACATATTTGGAGGGGTTAATAGTCACCTTTTTGCCTTCTTAGATCTATTTTTCTTGCATTTTTATTAATATTTGGTTTTATGATGCTAGTATAGGTGGTGATTAAGGCTAACATACTTTGAGTGCCTAATATAAGGTTTAGTGCAGAAAATCATGAGTTATTAATAATTTTTATAAGGATTTTATCATAAAGACTCAGAGGAGACAACAAAGAGGAGTTATAAGAGGATTGTCCACCCTCAAAGGTAGCCGAAGGATCCCAAAGGTTTTCTCTAGCAATTCAAATTCCAAAAGTAGCCAAAGAATCCACAAGGATTCTCTCTAGCAATTCGAATTCCAGAGGCAGCCACACAACTCAAAGAGGAGTGTACCCAATCCTTGTTCACTGGGAGTCAAGTGGACTCAATCACCATTTTCTAGGGAGTTGTTGGTAGCTGCCTTGTAGAATAAATATAACATAGCTAGAGCTAGGACGAGTTAGTCTATTCTAGTATCGATTCCATTTACAACTATTGTTGTGAGCTATTGAGATTTTTGTTTTATTCAGTGATCAAACTCACAGATATGTATGAAGTTATTCTTTTATGAAATGAGCAAGCTGATTTCATTCGACTGATTTAAGTTTCAGAGGGCTGAGCTCATGGGTTAGGGCCCAATCCATGTGCCTCATCTTCTCTTTTGTTCCCATCATTTCCTTTCTTTCATTTCGCTCATTTTTATTCTGCCGTTTAAGTTAGATCTGCTTCTGATAAGTTTCATTGTTGTTTAGTTTTTGTGTTGCTGTAGTTTTTAATTGCTTATACATAGTAAAATAGAGGAAAAAATCCAAAAAATCTGGTCAAGTCTCCCCCTCTCATCTCTGTCAATAGAGTTCGAGTAGGGCATACCTTCCCACAGGCCAAAATTTCTTTCTGTTTGAGTTTTGGGAAGAATTTTTATTACCGTGTCCAAGCCTTTCTTTCACTTGTTTATCCCACATTTTTGTATGTTTCCCGTGCATGAATTTGTTGGTGTGTTTCACTTCTAAGCACTTCACTTATGCCTCCATTCCACTCCTTTTCCTCTCATTTTAATGTTGTACATACCTTACGCACTTAAGCCCTTCAAGCCTTATTTCTTTTCTTTTATCCGTTCACGGTTGCCTTACCCTTTTTATTCAAAACACGTGCAAAACGATTCAAAATCATTAGAATGTGAAATCCACCTTTTCTCCTCCAATATCCCGCCACCATACATCACAATCGCATTTTGCAACTCTTTCCCTTTCTCCCTTAACACTTACCGTCATTATTTGCGATTGTGATATTGTGAAATCACAAATCGCACTTCGCATCATTTAACTTTTACCTTTAACACTTACCACTCGTTCTTTGCAATTGCAATATTGCGAAATCGCACTTCTCACCGTTTAAATTTTACCTTTAACACTTACTGTTGGTTCTTGTGATTGAGATATTGCGAACTTACAAATCGCACTTTGTCCCATTTACCTTTTCTCCCTTAACACTTACCGTTGATTCTTACGATTGCGATATTGCAAAATCATGCCCCGTCGTCAATCCAACCGCGACGTCGCCCATCGCAAATCACACTTCACATATTTTATCTTTTACCTTTAATCACTTACTTCTTGTTCTTTTGATTGCGATATTTTGAAATTGCACCCCACCGTCGGTCCCACCGCCACATCGCCCATCGCAAATCACACTTTGCACATTTTAGCTTTTACCTTTAAACACTTCTTTTTCTTGCAATTACTATTTTGCGAAATCAAAAATAAAAAATTGCACCGTTTACCTTTTCACATAACATTTACCGCTTATTCCGTCGATGTGATAAATCCACCACATTAGTCACCGCACTTCGCACTTCGCTGAACTTACCACATCGCACATCGCAGCCTGCAAATTTTACCACATCGTAAATCGCACTTTGCACATTTTAGTTTGTTCTTGTCAATCCTTACTGCTATCCCTTTAAACTTGCGATATTGCGATTGCGACATCGCATATCCCAAATTTTGTCCTCCATCGCACTCTGCCACATCACGCTTCGCAAATTTCACTTCACACATTTTAGTTCATTCCGTTAACCTTTACCTCTATCCCTTTAAACTTGCGAATTTGTGATTGTGACACCGCACATTGCAACTTTTTTCCTCCATCGCACTTTTGAATTCTTTCCACTCAAAATTCATTTCTCGCGCTATAATAATCATTTATAAGGTTTCAACCCCCTCTTTTCGCTTCTAAACCTTGTTTCATGTGTTAAACCCCCCATTAACCTCATTTAGCTGTTTTTCTTCCCTCCAAGCTGCAAATTAACTCTTTTTAATTAGAATTAAGTCATGGATAACCTAGTTGCAGGGATAGAATCATGGTAGATAGATCATAGGGTAAGTAGAGTGCATTTATATGTTTGGCCAAGTTACGTGTGGTTTAGTATTAGTTTCCTTTCTGCTATTTTTTTTCGGCAAATTAAATTAGTTTCCTTCCTGTCATTTATTTTCAGCAATTTAATTTAGTTTCTTCCAGTCATTTCATTCATGCACATTAAATTAGTTCCATTTCCATCATTTCCTTTCTACAATTTATTTCAGTTTCATTGAAGTGTGGCATACTTCACCGAGAACCCCTAGAAGTAGCACCCTTTCGTAAAGTAGAAGAGGATGACATGAACATAATGCATCTTCTGTGTATATAACACTGTCACCTCGAATTTTGTACGAACTCCGGGTTGATAAAGTAAAGTAGGGCAACCGCTAGGAGTTGTAGCACTCTTGGTGCAATACCAGGGCTGACTAATAGTCACTTAATCAACCAAACAATCAAAATAAAACAAGTAATCAAACATAATCCTAACTAGCCTAAAATTTATTAAAAACAAATTTAAATTTTACAGAGAGATGCCTCTTTGAAGCTCGCAGGGCTATATCCTAGCTTCCAAAGAGGTTTTGATGTTGTCCTCTGTGTTTATTCTCACAATCTCATAAATTATAGAACTATAAAAAAATATAGACAACGTTTATCAGATTATTGAGAAACAGTTCTGTAACAGTTTGGTTTAAATTTTAACTTTTGACACAGTTGATAGTAAACAATATTCTCCATGGCTGTTGGAGTGGGGTCCCCTAAGTCTGAAGGACCAATTTTGATTAGTCGTGCACAGGGTCTTTGGGTTGGGTCAAATCCCCTCATGAATTGTAATGGGTCAAAAGGGTAGATCAAGGGGGTGCAAACCATGGTTTTCAGATCCTAGAGTAGCGTAGGCTAATAGTATAAATAGATATCCATATCGAGTCTAAGAAGTCAATTTTTGGATAAGTCTGAACATTGATGTTAGATCCGGTAACTTTGTGATATTTTGTGTGGATTTGTCTGGGTAGAAGCCTCATACTGGTTTTGTGCGTGGAGAGCCTTGTCCTGTTGTGTGCGAACGCCGCTAACTATGTGTGTGGGTTTTTGAAGGGTTTTGTATGAAGGATTTGATCTGATATTAATAAAGGAATATTGTTTCAGATATCTGAGTTCTATATACATTTGTTGTTTATGTTAGAATGTTTTGCATCTTATTTATGATTTCTGTACTTTCTGCAAATAGATCTCTTGCGTAACTAAGTTCGGGTTTATATGAATGTTTATTGGATGGATCAGATGGTATAAGGTTCTGATGTTATGTGTTAAGGGTTATTACTTTGATTATAGATGTTGTGTTAACTTGTGCAAGATGTTGGAGCTCCGTGATTTGCAAGATTGGAAAAAACAAATCTGCAGGGAACCACATCAAATCGCTTTGGATTCCAAGAACCTAGTTTTCCTGGACTCAGAGAGGGCTATCTCTATGTTTGTGATGAAAATGATATATCTTTATGCTTAAGTTTTTTGATTTTAGGCTAGTTATGAAATTCTAGGATTGTTTATTCTATTTGGTTGGTTGGTTGATTGATTAATTAAGTGATTGTTTCGGTTGAATCGATAAACTGTGGGAAGCATTAATCCATTGGGCTATGAAGTCATAAAAGGATTTAATTGCATATAAAATCTGCAAGGGTTTTCATAGGGAAAGATAACTATATCAAGTAGATCTTTTTAGTTTAGATGAAATATGAAATGACAAAAAGTTGTGAATTCAGTAAAGCTAAAGGGAAATTAAGAATCCTTTAACTATACTTCAATAATAAAAAGCCTTTAATATAACTCTTTAAGAGGAACTAAAGAGTAGGGCAAACCATAAATTACTTTAGCCAAACTCTACTAAGTAAACCTTAAGACAACAATCCAGCAATCCTAGAGAGCAGGACACCCCTAAATTCTCTAGCTTTTACTTCCAGACAAAGAAAACATTCAAGATAACAGTCAGTGAAACTAAAGAGCAGGACACCCCTGAATTATTTAATCAAACTTCAAAGAAGGCCTTTAAAGTAAAATTTTAAGAAAAACCAAAGATCAAGGCAAACCATAAATTCATTTGGCCAGACTCTACTAAGTAAACTTCAAGGCAACAAGTTAGGTGGAACTAAAGAGTAGGACACCCCTGAATTCTTTAATCAGACCTTGTAGAAGAAAACATTGAGATGAAAGAAGCAGACAGAATTAAGGTGCCAAGACAACATAGCTTAATCTAAAATATATTTTCTTTTATCAGAGAAATGATGGAAAATATGGAAAACAGAAGAGAAACATTGAAAAAGAAGGATAACATCACCATTGACATAGCTCAATAATCCTGTGAACATGCTTGTATCACTGATGTCCAAAACAATTACAATACTCTAGTGCAATAATCTCTGCAACTCAAAGTATGATCAAATCTAGCCTAGCAATCAACCCAGCAACCAACAACCAACCAACCATAATAATGAACAATACATGCATTATTTATCTGTAGATGAGGAGGTGATCCTAATTATCTAGGGTTTCAGGTTGTATTTATTACAGAGTAAATGTAATCTTGACCTTAGAGACCATGCAAGGCCCAAGGAAAACTATCATTGACTAACTTGTTGTAATAATAACTTTTAACTTAACTGCTGAGCTAAATTTAGAATATTTTTGACTTTCTGGCTTTTCATTAAATTTTACAATAACTATTGAGCTTCTTAAAATATCTCTGACTAAAATCATTAACTGAGGTAGCTTATTAAATTAAAACTAGGTTGTAGGTGGCCAATGTGTTTTGAAGAAGTAAAGGCTGATTTGGCCTTTGTCATTCGAATTTGTATTCCTTTGCTGATGTTCTTATGATTTGTCTCTTATCCTCTGATTTATCTTCATACTTGGATTTTTCGTTTCCATGATTCTGTTTCTATCTCTAATCTCTCTTTGACTATTTTGAGTTAGTGTAAACTCTTCCTTAATCATTCTTATTTGTCTTATGTATTTAATCTTTGTCTTCTAACCATATCTTTTATTTTTGACCTTTGATTTAATCTTTTAATCCCTTTAACTCTCACTGTCACTATAATTAACCGTGTTCTATTACATTTGTATTCATCTATGCCTGCGTTGCTTTTGTATAATCTCTTCATTTTCCTTTACTCTGTCTCTTTGAAGAATATTTGTTGCCTCTGTTCCATCATGCGCTTCTAATCCTTTTGATAAACAAAGTTGTTGGATTTTCACCTAGAGAGTTTGTTTTGAACGTTTTTAGGACTTAGAAAAGTAAATTATGCATTTTCTCATCCCTTGGTCACCTGTACAATTTAAAAACAATTATTAATTTAAAACCTGCAAGACTTCTGTGTTTTTTTATGGCCTATCGGGTCTTTGAGAGTGTTTGCAGAGGTTTCATGGTCGCTCAGAGGCTATCGTGATGATACAGGGTTCGAACAATTTTCAAATGGGCGAGTGGTTTCGGGTTTTGGCACAAGGGTGGTAAGCAGTTTATCGCATAAGGCTAGAGTGGCTAATGGTATTTGGCAGAGGGATGTGATAGCATTGAGGGAGCGACACATGGAGGGGAGTACAGGTGGTAATACCACCCATTTCACAAGGTCGAGGTTTTTTTAAACAACGGGCCTTTAGGTTTGTGATAGAGGATTGAGGACGTCGGATTGGAGGGTGGAGATCCATAGTGGTCAGGGTTCGACTGATCGCAGGTTGATTCGACGTGTGGGGCTCGATAGGTTTAAATGGAGTGGAAGGTTTTAAACACAGTGCGGGGCTTTTTATGAAGCAAGGGGTAAAATAACAAAGCAGGGTGTTTATAATGTGGGGCACGAAGCAGGGATTTAAGCAAAGGCGCTTAATAAGTGGTGGGGCCAGGGTTATAAGGGAGTGGAGGTTTAGTTTATCAAAGTGGTTTTATAGATATAAAGGGTTCAAGTAGAATAGACAGCGTCTATTCTTAAAGAGTGGGAACCGAAACAATTAAATTTTTAGTTTAAAACAATGTAAAAAGGGTTTTTTACATTGTTTTTAGAGGAAGAAGGGAAATGAATGAAGGGGGGGGGGGGTTTGGGAAGGAAAGAGGCTTAAAATGAGGGATCCTGGTTAAACATGGGTTTTCACAGCATGAGGGTATTTGAGAGAGGAAAAATGAGAGATAGTGAATTAGGTAAAATAAAGATAATTAAGGCAATGAAATTTCTGAAAATAAAATGATAGCCAGGGAATGTTTATCTTCAACAGTTTTTAGAAAATCCATAGTCATCTACTGATACTGTAGAATACATGAGGATAACAGTGGCTCCAGCTGGGGAAGGCAACTCCTTTAGGAGGTGTCAAGAACCTCAGAGTTCATATCTCTGTATTTTGTAGATCAGTGCCTTATGTGCTTGGCCGATTTTCCATTTTGTAATGTTCATCTGCTACAACTTTTGTAACTGTAACCTTCAAATATTGAAAACAGTGCTTCCTACGAACAAATTTTGCCTACCCATCACCTAATCTAACATGTTTTCTTCATTTTTGGAGGTGCATTTAGACTTGCAAACCTTGACATCATTTTTCTTTTGAAAGAAAAAACTATCTATTTCTACCCTTATATCTTCCAAAGGCTCAGATTAGACTGATGAGCTCTTTTATTTCTCTACCTAACTACTTTTTTGTCAAGATTAAACAGTTTGACAGATTTTCATTTCACTAACTATCAACATGAAATTTAAAGCATGGCTAAATCCAGATTAAGCAGTTTGATTTGTCGTGAATTGTGGAATTTTGGACAAGCTGCACACAATATTTATTTTGCAAAAAGTAACCTGAAGTGAGGGCTTTACTTTTAAATCTTTCATTTGACATCTATCCCTCATTTTTCTCATTGGTTTCATATCTAAACTTTGGAACCAATGTCATTTCCTATCTTTCTACTGATAAGCCAAGTTTAAACAGTTTGGTAAATATTCATTTTCTAACTTATCAAAAAAAATTCAAAATTTGTTCAATCATGATTAGGTTGTATGACTGAACAAGTCTTCCTTTTCAAAAGTAGTGGCATTTGGACTTTCACACTTTTAGAATTTTTATTTTTTATTTTTTGGTATGGGGCCTTACCTTTTCTTTTTATTTTCCCTCTTTTCTTCTTTTCTTTCTTTCTTTTTGTATTATTTTTCTGATATTTTTGTTTAAGCAATGTTATGTACAATGCAGAAACTTAAAACTGAGAAAATGTTCAACTGAAGTAATGCTTGAGCATCCTGTCATTGACAGAACCTCCAAATAATTCTGTTCCATCCATTTCTTGTAAGAAAAATGCATTATTACCTCTTGCAGAATGGATAGTGTATGGACCTTTCCATAGATTGTCAAATTTTCCATGCTTTCCCTTGTCCTCTCTTCTTGAATCCCACTTCAGTACTTTGTCTCTAATGCTAAAATAATTTTCCTTGGTCCTCTTGTCAAAAAGCTTCTTGATATTTTCTTGCACTAGCTATGTCTTGTTGTATACTCCTTCTCTATTTTGCTAAAGATGAATAGTTTGGTGTATTATTATTTGTATGTCATTTTCTTCAGACTGCACCTCTTGAATGAGATTCATTACTATCACTCCCAAGGATGTTGGGAAGACTGCATCTGTTCCATAAACCAGTTGATAAGGAGACATATCAATTGATTTCTTACTTGTTAGTCTATCTGTCCATAATGCATGGACTATTTTGTTGTGCCATGATTTCTTGTTCTCTTCCAACAACTTTTTGATGATGTTCACCAAGTTTTTGTTTGAGGATTCAGCCAACCCATTACCTTGTGGGTAATAAGTTGTTGAGTGACCCAAAGTGATGTGATATTTGTGTCAAAAATCCACCATTTTCTTGGATCTAATTGCAACAACATTGTCAGTAATCATTTTCCTAGGATAGCCAAATCTAGATAGAATATTGTTTTCAAGGACTTTGATAATCACTGAGTTTGTGGCAGTCCTGGAAGGGATGGCTTCTATCCACTTTGTAAAATAGTTAGTTGCAGTGAGGATCCATTTATGCTGGGTAGAGGAGGCAGGATGGATTTCTCCAATAAAATCTAGTCCCCATTGTTGAAAAGGAGCTTCAACCGAGATAGGTTGTAATGGAAAAGGCAGTAGTTTTCTTTTACCCTCATAGATTTGGCATTTATGGTAGGAAATTACCATTTTTTGGATGTATTGGAAGAGGGTAGGCCAATAGTAACCAGTCCTAAGGATCTTATTAACAATGGTTTTCCAATAGAGGTGGCTCCCACATTCTCCTTCATGAAATTCATGCATGATCCTATCTGCATCTTCTTCAGGAAAACCTTTAAGCAATACACCACCAGAATTTTTCCAATATAAAACTTTATCCAAAATGCATAAATTTACAGCCTTTAGTTTCAAGAATCTGGCCTTTGTTTTGAACAAAACAAGGGGGAAATTTAGATTAAAAAGCACATATAATATATCTATATACCAGGGTGAGTTCAGAAATTCTTCCTCAATAGGTGGAGTCGCCAGCTCCTCTTGTTCATCCAATGAGTGAATCATATTGATGTCCAGTGCTTGAAAATTTGTTTCAGCCATGAGTTTAGCTAGTCCTTGTCCCTTGATTAGCTTGGTAGGCTTGATTTCCAAATCATATTCTAAGATAATAACAATCCACTTACCTCTTTTTCCATCAGGTTCTTGTGTAAGTATGTCTTTAACCACTGTATGCAATGATGTGTGAGTGTAGAATGTAGATTCTGAAATCTTTTAGTGCTTTGATCAAGGCAAAAGTCTATTTTCCCATGATATTATATTTCAGAGGTGCATCTCTTAGTGCCTCGCTGAAAAATGCTATGGGCTGCTCCTGTCCTTCTATATTTTTCTATAATAGGACAACAACAACTCTGTGTTTTGATGCAAAGGAGAAAATGAAGAAATATTTGGTGAAGTCAGGGCTGATCAGAACTGGTGTTTGTGTAAGTGCTTGCTTCACCAAGTCAAAATATTACTTCGCCTCTATGGTCCACTTGACTCCTATTTCTCTTTTCAGCATGTTAGTGATGTTTCTTAGGAGTTTTGCAAGGTTTGGTATGAACCTTCTTAAGAAATTTATCTTTCCAATGAAATATTGTAACTCTTTGAGGTTCCTTGGGTGATTGATTTACAATATTCCCTCAATCCTCTTTGGGTCAATATTGATCCCTTCTTCAGATATGATATGGCCTAAAATCTTCCCTTCTTGAAGGTCGAACAAATTTTTCTTGGGATTTAAAGATAGACCATACTTTCTGAATTTTTCAAAGACATTTCTTAAATGGGTTAAGTGTTCTTCATCAATTTTTGAATAGACAGTGATGTCATCAAGGTATATTACAATGAAGTAACCTATTTCTTCTGAGAAAGCAATATCCATTGCTCTTTGGAAAGTAGCTCCAGCATTCATTAACCCAAAATGCATTTTAACATACATGAAGGTGCCCCAAGGTGTGGTGAAAGTTGTCTTGTGTTGATCATCTAGATGTACCAGCACCTGACTGTACCCTAAAAATCCATCAAGCAGAGATATTCTTTTGGAGTCTACCACCCTTTGTAATATATGATCCATTTTTGGTAAAGGGTAGTTGTCCTTTAGGGAGGATTTGTTTAAATTTCTGAAATCTATGCATATCCTAATGTCCTCTATCTTCTTCCTCACTGATACAAGATTTGACACCCATTCTGAGTATCTGAGAGGGATTTTATTCTAGCATCATACATTTTATTTATTTATTTCTCAACTAGTGGTAATTGGACAGGATTTATTCTACATAATTTCTGCTTAAAGGGCTTCTGGTTCTCTTTGAGAGAAATCTTGTGCTGAATGATATCAGTATCATAGGACTTCAAGTCTTCATAGCTCCAAGCAAAAACATCACTGAATTATTTGAATAGCTCAATATATTTCTGTTTTATATGTATTGGCAGTGTATTGGACAGTTTTATCATTTTGGGCTCTTACTCACTGCCTATATTGCATTCTTCTACATTTACTTCAGTGGATTCCATCTTAGGCTTCTTAGCAACATCATTAAGATCAAACAATTCTTCAACAGGGACAAGCCCTTTTGGCAAGGTATTATCCCTGAATTGCAGCACTTCAAAGTCTTATTTTTCTAGATCTACACGTAGCTCTGTCTCATATGGGTCATCTTTTGCTAACAGTTTTATATCAGCCTCATTAAGGGGCTCTTTTCTGTATGATTGTTCCTCAGTAGAGCAATCCTCTTCATGATTTGAGTCTGAATTTTGCATATCAAACTCATTTTTGGACTGCAGAAAATGTTCAATTTGTTTATCACCTTCAAAAACTTGCCAATATTTTACATTATCAGGGACTGCTAACCTATATTTGACTTGTACTGTGTATTGTTTGTTATGATGAGGTTTTTGACAAGTACTGGCTGCAAATGCTTGTCCATTGGCAAGGATGTTTTGATTTCTTGGGACAAAGGCAAGATCATATTATTTGAATGTTTTTAGGAGGTCAAGGGCATCACTCCTATATGCTCTTAATCTAGGATGCTTAGCTGAATATTCTCCCTTAATTTTCCTAATGACTAGTTCAGAATCCCCATGGACAGCGATCCTTTTGGCTCTTAATTTCTTGAGTATAAATTGTAGCCCTAGAAGAAGTGCCTCATATTATGCTATGTTATTTTTACATTAGAAGTTCAGTTTATATGAGTGGCCCTCTGCATGATTGTTCTCAGTGTTGTGTACCCAAACACCTGCTCCTGAACCAGTTTTACCACAAGAACCATCAAAGCTCATGCTCCAAAGAGGTTCAATTTCAGGTTTACCATTATGTTGATCATTGTGGTTGCCACCATGTTGGTCATTATGTTGTTCGTTTTCTAGTTGGTTTGACTGTTCTGACTATTCTTTGTTTTTTTTAGTTGTTTGCTCACTTATTGCTACTTGTTCATTAATGTTTTCATCATTGTAAAGGATAAATGAATCAAGTTCTATGTGGATAGAATACAGAGGGGAGTTATCAGGATTTTTTTGACCATTAACCATGTATTTCATATGGGTTTCCCTATATAGTCTTTTTGGTTGAATAAAGACAGGTATGGTAGCATAGGTCATGTCTATTTGGAAGGTGCCTTGAAGTTTAGCTCCCCGGGAGAGTGATAAGAGCATGCCATATTTAGGTGGAATGTCAGCCACTACAATATCCATTACTAGGCTCTTGGCTAGTATTTGTGCTAGATTAACACAAAGATATTTGGTTAGGCCTAGACATTTAACTCTACTGGAATCAAAAGAGTATAAATCTTTGTATGGTCTAGTTATCTCAAGGCCTAGTATTTCCATTACTACCTTTGGCATGAGGTTATGTGAAGCTCCTGAGTCTAACATGGCATTGTGGAGGATTTTATCATGAATGTTCAGACTGACATAAAATGGAGGGACACCTCCCTCTTGAAATTTACATTCTACTTCTGGTCCAAACAAAAGCTTAAGTTTGTCATCATTCAAGTTTATAGAATAAGCATTTTCTCCTATGTTTAAGTTTTTCAAAACTTGAGATATATATACATCTTGGCCAACTAATTCAGTAAGAGGTATAGAAATTTTGATCTTGGAAAGTTCATTCTCTATACTGAAAGGCATTTGTGTTTTTGGTAGATTTAAATAAGTTTTATCAGACACTGTTTTCACAGCAATTTCAGCTTGTTGTTTTGCACTAGAAATATCAGTTAAATCAGTTTTGTTAGGGCTGATATTCGATATGCTAGTGCTACTTTGGTCACCACTATGTTGGTTTTTTTTGTTTTTATTTTTATCAGAACTTTAGTTTTTTTAACTTATTTGTTTAGTTTTCTTGCCTCAATGATCAACTCCTGGGTCTTCTAGCGAAATTTACGGGTTGTTTCTCTTGGGAGTATCTTGGGTTTTCTTTCTTCGAGGTCATACTATCATGTACTTCCATGATGGCATTTTTGAAGCTGTGTTTTATAGTCTTTGGATTCTAGTATTTCTTCTTCATTTGGGGCAAATATGCCTTGTTCTTCTGTAATATTCCTACGTTAGCAAGCAACTAAGGGTTTAGCAAGCAGCTAAGGGGAATATTGATTTTTGATTTTTGCACTTAGTAGATGAATAAATGGGGGAGGAGACCCATACTTAACTAAAATCAGCATAAAAACCCTCTTGATGTGAAAGGGGATCATTATAGTAGCTGGATTTCACACCCTAATGTGTGAAAAGGGACTTTTGCTTGTGGACAAAGTCAAGTTTGACCAAGTCAACAACATGCATGAAGAGGAGTGGATCAACATTGCAAATAGCTCAATGTGAACAAGGATCAGCCTAAACAAACATATGAGAGCTAGCTTGGAGACACTTAAGTGTGAAAGGGGGTGAAGCAGGTTGAAGAGGTCAACCTTGACCAAATCAAATAGCGTGATTTTGGAGGAGAGCCTTCATGAAGACACAACGCAGTTTTGGAGGGAGATTGATCATGTGCATGTGGAAACCCTAATGGGTGGGACCCAAGGTGAGAAGCCTTAGATAGCTTATAAGGAAGGGAATGGAAACCATTTGAGGTTAGCTTCATGATTATTTATTTTGGTATGGATGACTATTTGGCATCCTCTTACTGTTTAGCAGAGTTGTAGTGTTGTTTAGCACAAGGCATTATTGTTTAGGAATTCCTTCTCCTACCTTGAGAGGCCTCTTGGAGGAGTATTGCACTTAATTTTTCCGAATTCAGGCTTGAGGCCAAGCATCCTCCTTCAACCATAGTGTTATTTATGTAGATTATATTGTTGTGTTGCAGGGTGTTGCAGTGGAAGGTTCACGACACCATCTTTTGAACTTATCTTTCTGAGGAGGGAGCTTCGCCTTCTTTTCAAGATCTGTACAGGAGGTTTCTGAGCATATTGGACATCTTGGTATGTGGCCAAACCATTTCATCCTCTGATACGATCCTTTGCGAGCGTGTCATTTTTCACAGTGTTGCAGTAGCAGGGTTTGAACCCTTGCTTGTGAGCTTATTCCTTGGAGGAAGGGCCAACCTTTCTCCTAGAAAGCTTTGTATATCATCCTTATTCTATTTCTTGTAAATTTTCAGCTACATATATACAAAGATGTATTATACTACGTTTTCCAAATCTATATCTGCAGATCTGTCATTTTATACATGTACTTTCATGAGGCCCTTGCCAGGTTGTCTTTTGCTGTATAAAAAGGGTTGAATCCCCATTTTTCTTCACTCTTGCATAATATAAACTCTAAATATATTGAGGACCTTTATTTATTGCAGAAATCCTCACTGAATCACGTTTTCCCTTGCTTCATTCATTTTGTATGCTAAAAGTCATGGGATTTGGGCCTTTTTGAGCCATATCGGGACCGAGATATCTGTTTAACTTAGCTAGAATGATTTATTCTTACTCCCATTTGGTATGTAAGTCTCATATGACATAATATAAGGGATCCCACCGTTATTTTCCTCTGTTATTACGTAAATAGATGGGAATAATGTTTTTGGGGCTTATTTTTCTGCTTTTCCCCAACTTTTGGATCATGAAATGAAGTATAAGTTTTTGTTGTATATTTAATCGATGGATATGTGTTTTTAACACATCATATGAGTCTATTCATCATTTAACAACCATTACTGTGTTAAGCTATCATTGCTGAAGCTCCAAAATTGGAACATATTAAGGTGTTCTTATTGCGTAGAAATTCCCTATTTTGGGATAATACATCTTCCTTGGTAAGGAAAAATAATATCCTCATTATCAACTCCCATTAGATTAATATGAATTTCCTCTGGTTCTTCAATCACCACCTCATCCTCATCAGCATAGTTTTCTTGGCAAGGAGGCCTGATTTGATGGTTAGGACCTCTCTTTCTTATTTGAGGGGGATGTCTTCTAAAGTTTTGGTTTTGGTTCTGATTCTGATTTATGTTTTGAGGAGCTACTTGGTTTTCTCTAGGGTAAGCTCTCTCATTCATGTTTATTCTCTCCATCATCTGTTCCATGGTTCTAACTAAGTTATAAATTTTAGTATCAGATGATGAGGGTGTATTTTCTTCCCTATATGTGACTCTTTATTCATTTTTCATCCTAGCCCTTTTGGCAATCAAATTTTCCTCCACACTTATTGCACCCCTTTGCATATCTTCTAATGTAAGAGGGTCTCTTTCTCTTAATTAGTAAGCCATTTCTGGGTCAAAACCATCTGTAAATTTCATTAAAGCTAGACCTTGTGGAGGTTTCATGTGGGTTGGGAGGGAATTATATACACTATTGAACCTAGTGCAGTATTCTTGGACACCCTCTCCAACATTTCTCTTAATGTTTTCATACTCTGATAAGATCTGGAAAGAGTTTTTCTTGACTTCCCTTTTTTTTAAGAATAATTGATGAAAAGCAAGGAGGTCATGTATACTATTAGGGGTTAGGCCTTTAAACCATTTTCTTGCCTCTCCCCCTAAGCTTTGAGAAATTTTTTTTAGTTTAACAGTTTCATCATCTATTTCTTGTCTGTCAAAATAGTCATCCATTCTATCCACATGTTGTTGAGCGGTAGTAGAACGACTTGCATCATACAAGGGAATATTGGACTAATAGTCCTGTAGTAGAACTACTAAAGGAAATGGTAGAACTAATGGGGCATACCAGGTTTCCATGGCTGGTGGGTGAGGAAACAAAGGAGGGTTAACAAGTAGAGATAAATGGTTAAATGGAGAAAGGTGAACAATAAAGTGTTTAGAATGGAGTTGAGGTTAGAAACAGGATTAACTGTAAGGTGGATGGTCTAAAGTTATCTGGGTTATCAACTCTGGGATCTAGTCCTAGACAAGCTTTGTTAAAGGGCGAGCCAAAATGGATAATGCAAGTTTTAAGGTTTGCGGGTGTTAGGTCTGTTTGTAGTTTGCAAGATTGGCAAGAACAAACATTGCAGAGCCTACATCAAAACCACTTTGGAATCCTAGGATCTATCCCTCCTGGATTCAAAGAGGGATCTCTCTATATAAGTTTTTTCAAAGATATTTCTTTAAGGCTTATGATATGATGTTAGGCTAGTTATGAAGTACAAGGGTTTTTGTTTGTTTTGGTTGGAATGGATATCATCAAAATGAAGGAAGTATTTTTGAGAGGTAAAGGTGTGAGTAGGTTGAAATAATGGTTCAGCTGATAGGATAGGTAAGAAACAGTGTCAATCCATTGGGCTATGGAGTCACAAAAGGATTTAATTGCACAACAAGTTTTAAGTATGGTCTATGGGGCAAGTCATCTATATAAAAGGGTCTTTTTAAGTTGATTTTGTGGTATGAAACATTAAAGGTGTTGTGAAAGAAGCAAAGCTAATAATCTTTTAAGAATCTATTAACTTCACTAAACAAGAAAATCCCTTCAAAGTAACCTTTTGAAGCAAGCCAAAGGACAGGGAAAACCATAGACTTCTTTGGGAAAACTTTTACTAAATCACACTTTTCAGACAACAATCCAGCAATCTAACAGATTACCTTTAGAAAGTAGAAAACATATAGAAAACAGAGGGTAGCCTAAGATCAAGTAAGCACTTTGAACCTATCCTGCTTTTGGCATACTCTCAGGGATATTTTCAAAGCAACTATTGGAGATAAACTAGAGGACAGGGCTAACCATAGACTTATCTAGTTCAACTTTACTTATCAGACTTTTCAAGAACTTTCAAAGACAATATCTCAAGTTGTACTCAGGAAACATGGGCTCACCAACACTTCAATGGTTATACTCTATTGAATTATCCTCAAAACACAATTAGAAGAAAACATAAAGATAAAGATTTATCAGTGAGAAATAGGGTACTTTACAGTAAATCCTAATCTATATTTGCTGTTCTTTATCAGAGAAAGTGGACAGTATGGAAAACATGAGAAAAATAACAATTACAGTAAGAAAAACATCACCATTGACATAGACCAGGATCCTATAAATCATCTTGTATATTTGACGTTCAAACTAGTTACAATCTTCAAGTCCAGTGAGTCTTTTACAGCTTCAAACTTCTCTTCTCAGCCTATCTTTCTTCAATTACAAAATAGAGCTTCAACAACCTCAATAGCTATTTACATTCAATGAGTATTCAACCAACATTTACAATGGACTTCCTCTTATGGTATTTATAGATGAATTGAGGAGGTGGAGTTAAAGAAAGGTTATTTGTTCAATTAATACGTATTAAATGCTTCTCACCTTTGGGAAGCCTTATGGAGAAGTTTTCGTATGTTTTAACTATGTTAATTGATTTTTACATTAATTTTCATCAACTTTTATCACTTTTGTTGACTTTTGAGGCTTGGTAGGTCACAATTACTTCCTTCGAGATGTCTTTGGCAAATATCTCCATTGTGCATTAACTTTGTATTCTTTTGAGGAAAATAAAACCGTAGGTGGCATTTCGATCTTCTGAGAAGTAAATTTCTTCAATGATCCGGAATTTGGAGGTCTCAGGCTAATCTCGTCCGTTTGTTGCTTTAAACACCGAATTAGCCTCTGCTATGCTTTAAGGCCTTCTTATGATCTCTGGGCTTTTTCTTCTGACCGTATTTTCTCTAATAAATCTTCGCCTACACCGCGTCTATCCATAATTTTCTTGGTTTAAGCTCTTACCAACTTTATGTGTAATCCTTTATATTTAATCTCTATCTTCATTGTTCTTTCTTCTCGTTTCCTTTGTCGTTAATAGTAGCTTTTATGTGTCAAGGGGTTTGATTGTATAACCAATGTGTCAGTGAATCATTGATTAAAACCCCAAATTTACAACCTCGAAGCCGGTCCGTATTTCCATTTAGCCTTGAGGTGGTAAACTTTCGGCCTTGTCCCTTTATGGATAGTGGGAAGGGTTTTTAGCCTTAGAACGCCATCGAACTTGCATAAAATAAACAAAAAAACATTATAAAACCTTTGCGCATTGGAAATTACTCATAGAGGTTGGAAAAGGCTAGAGGAGCAGATGGAGGGAAAAAAATCATATGAGGATATTTTATGGATAAAAATGCCAAAACAGGTTTAATTTTGAGTTTTAAGTGAATAGAGTAGGAGCCAGTTAAAAACTGCTGCAGTGGTTTTCGTGGCACGATTTAGGAAGTAAGCCATTTACGCTCGAATGAACACGATATCATCCGTTAGCGCACGCGTGTCTCCCAATACCACCAATTTAGTCCGTTGCGCATCGGAGATTTTGTGACCGGAGGCGTCACCATCCGACCATGGGGATGCGTGTGACGATGGCGGGAGAGGAGCGCGAAATGTGGGTTGACGGTGATAGGGCGGTGAGGGACATGTGTTGAGCAAATGAATGTAGATGTTTTTCGTGGTGGAAGGTTGGCCTATGACATCACCTATTTTGTCGCATAGTGGGTTTATTTGTTCGGCGGGGTTGATCGATTGTGTTCAATGTGGGTCGTTGGGTCGCGTCGCCGATCGGTACTCGTTGAGAATGCTCTGAGAACAGCAGCAGGAGCGTAAAGGTTGGGAGATGGAAGGAGAATCTAAGTTAAATGAGGGTTGTCGGATCACAGCCGTATCGATGGTTGATATTTTTTTGCATGGATGAACGAGGAAGGATGGTTGGGGTGGCTCTGGAGGATGAGAGGGAGTGCGAGGACCATCTGACGGATGAGATCGATGGTCAAGATCGTTTAAGGGAGCCGCAGCGCGGGAGAAAAAATAATGAAGGAATGCGGCTAAGGGGAAAATGGAAGGTTTTATGGGGAGAAAAGCGACCATGAGCTGAGGATGAAGAGAAAGGGGAAAAGGGCTAGGAGGAGGGTGAAGGAGGTTGTCCCGTGGAGAGATGAGGTGGACCGGGGAGTCAGAGGGGAAAAGGGTTAGCGGGCTAGTGCTCCGGTCACTGCGTGTGGTCCTAAGGGCCGAGAGGGCGAAACTTAAACTCGTGGCTTAAAGCCTTATGTTTGTTTATGAGCTAGTGCGCCCAAATGAGGCTTTTTTTTGGGGGTTTTAGGTGCCTTCGACAGTAAAATAGGATTTTTAAAACCGTAAAAAAAGGGGTTTTCATGGTTTAAAAAGGGTTTTTAGAGTGCCTTTTTTAGGAAAATGAAGGGTAAAAATGAGAAGGAAAAAAGGTGGGATTTTCGTAGGAAAATGGAAGATAAATAAAAGGGAAAAAATGAGTGATATATGGGGATTTTGGAGGAAATTATGAAGGTGAAAAGATAGAGGAAATGGCTGAAAATAGTCTCCTTTACACAAGAAGGTTTCTTGAGGATTTTTTTTTTGAAGGAAACAAAGTGAAGATTATTCTTGAGTTAGAAAACAATTTAAGGCTTCAAGAATGAGTAATTTTCTATGAAAATAATCTTCTGGCTACCAAGACCCGTTTTAGCCATCATTTGCTATGACAAAAAAAATTTATTGATGGCTATCAAGATACAACAAGGGTGAAACAATGAGCACTTTAGGAAAACTACAACATCTACCTATCCCACTCATTGTATGGATCAATATATCTATGGACTTACTTTCACAGATACCAAAATATAGTAATAAAAAAAATCTATCCTCAAAAGGATATTTTCCAAACATTTTGATCAATGTTCCCTACAACACCCTTTTAAGGCTTTCAGAGCAAAGGACCTAATTTTTCATGGGAAGAAATCTTCAAACTACATGGATACACAATGGATTGTCACTAACTGCAGATCTTACCTTTACTAATCACTTTGTGAAATAATTATTTAGGCTCCAATGCATACAATTTCATCTTAAACACCACCATCAAGCCAATATAATGTTATGTTAGGACCTTGTACTATAGGGGAATCAAGGTTGTTCAATTATATATATTGCTCTGATTAAAGGTGCCTAAAACAATGTTCTATCCTGGCAGTTAAATTATATTCAAAAATATCATGAATGAAATTCATCATGGCCTTTTTTAAAAGGAGAAAGTGATAAAAATTCCATCCGCACTTCTCCGTAATGTCGTAAAATAAGTATTTCATACCTTTATTATTCGTGCTGTGTGGATCAATTTTTTTTCATATTTTGGAGCTTATGTACAAACTTATTATGGTTTATTTTTAGAGATTCAGGTTTAAAAGGCTAAATGCGCTTCGGGTTCCGTTATGCATATAAATTTGAATCGATAAAGAAGAAAAATATACTCAAATAAATAAAGAGTGCATATTCAAAATAGTTGGTACATATTTCAAGGTTAGTCGGCACATGTCTGAGCAATAAGCACAAAATGCTAAAGATTTTAATATATTTAAATTCAATTTTTGGCAAAAGTGTTGGCCCGCAGCCAACCCTTTATAGACACACACTAAACCATGGATTGGTCCCTACTCTGTTACATATACAAGATCAAGCACTAAGAACCAAAGCATGCGCCCAAGTCACATGAGGAAGGAGCCCATGGAAGGGGGTGCCCGTTTTCCCAACGTTACTGCTCAAAGTAGGGAAAGTTGAAATTATAAACGCCAAAGGATTTTGGCGTAGGTATTATGGGGATAATCCCAATGCAAAATCAAAACATGCAAAAGAAGCCATAGGGTGTTTTTTCCCATTGTCCACAATCGCAGACATTAACCTCGAAATGTAGAAAAACATGGGTGAATTTTGAAAATTTGAGAGAAGTTTTTGGCCAAAGACAGGCAAAAAATAACCTCTTTGATTTTACACATGTGTCGTGAGTAGGAGAATCATAAACATGCTTCGGCCAAAATTAGAGTTTAGGATTGGGTTGTCTCGGTTTCTTTGTGTATTATCTTTGGACCATTTTGGGGATTATGTTTCTCGATCAAAGCTGAAATCATGTTCGTGGGACTTGTGCCTAGGCTCTTGGTGTTGTGGCCGAAGCATATGCACCTCCTTCTGGTTTATGAGACCTGAAAGCATTCTTCTTCAAATGCAATCATCAAGAATAGGAAATTCAAAGATGGAGTTTTCGGTATTAAGTATTTAGTTGGCGTTCGACAAGACATGCTTCAAGAATTTATTTTTCGTATTTTATGCCATCAATTTTGGCTTGAAACATCAAGATGATGATGAGGTAAAGTTTTAGCAGGCCTCAACACTTGCTACTCATTTGTGGTCTCCTTCTCTTGCCTGGGACATAAATACTATACTTATGAATCTATGGGATATTATGCTTGATCTCAAGATTTGTTCAGTGGGGCATATGCTTTGTCTGAAAAGTTTTATTCACAATGAATGGATCCAAAATTATAGCCACACTGCAGCAGAGTTGGGAGTATGACTTGAATGAAGCAATTCGTATCAAGGAACATGGAGATGGTGCAAAGGTTGATGATAACCCATAATTACAATGTTGGACTCGCCATGGCAGGAGCCATGAGTCATAGTATTTCACTACTCCTTCATGCTGCAATATGTAATTTGGAGTGACTTTGAGGGCCTAGTAAAGGTAATTTCACTGCCTACAGGAGGAGTCGATTCACTGCAATTGTTATTTTTGATTCAGGGTTAAAGCTTTCAACCACCCCTAGTGGGAGCCTCATTGGATGCATCAACCAAAATGTTTTCACCCATGTCTTCCAAGAAAAAATTAAATTTGCACAATCAATGTTGAGGCTATGAAGGGAAATCAAACCTAGAAATTTCATATAATACCAAAAATTCTGTCAATAAGTCAAAGTAATTGTACCGTAAATACCTTTCGGCCCCCCTTTCCCTTTCTCGATGTTAAACACTATGAGGGGACTGAAATGAGTGGTTTTGGTAATGATTCTTACACCTACGTGGAAATCAGAGGTTAATTCGCACCCCCCCCCCCCCCACCCTTCTCAAACAACTACCACTCTCCTACCCCTCCGAAATACCATTTCCCTGCTTAAGAATTTTGTGTCTCTACCATTACTCCCGCCATCGCACTTCTCCAACGTAGTCGTTATATACCATTTCTATCCGTGCTTGTTAAAGCATATTGTATAATGAAGGGACATGGGTTTCCACTGGTTGTTGTCGATTATAATGAAAAGGGTTTTCTACAACGAAAATTACAACAAAAAACAAAGGTAATAAAAGATGGAGTGCGCTTAACAAGGGAAAGTGGTCAAAAGGAAATTAATTTATTAGATCCATTTTACAAAAAGGGTTAAAGCCAACACTATAGCGCGCAATCTCAACACACCTTCTCCAACAACCATTTTCCACCAAAGTAGTGCCATCACATCATTCAAATCTATTTTTAGCATAAAGTAGAGTTTATTTTTAACAATAACACGCTATATGTTAAAGAGTAAGCATTAATGCACTTTGTTTTGTAATTTTGGATATATTACTTCATTTTTCTACATTAAAGGTTGGGATATGTTTTGGTAGAAGAAGACTAATGTTGCACAAGCCTACGGAGCTCTCCTTTGATCAATTTTAGTAAAGACACTACACATTACAAGATTCTCATGTCACTCATGTTGGTGAATTTCTCATTCGACTTTAGCAAGCACTATTGTCATTTACATTTGTTAAACTTTTCAATTATTCAAAATAAAATTTAATATTTGTTTAAAAGAACACTCGTTTCCGGCTTTGGATAATTTCTATAAGCTTACTAGAGGGTTAGTTTTAATTATTAATTTCTCTTCTACAATCCTCTTTTCCTCACCTTTTATGTCATATCACCAACAACATTAATAAACCAACAATGGTGCCTATCCTGCCTGGAAGTTGGCAGAACCTACATTGATTGAATTAGATTCTATGACTCCATTGCCCAATGGTCCATTTCCCTTGTTGTCCCAACTGACCAAATAATGAAATCAAACTGTGGGACTATTAACCAACCTAATATCCAATCCAAACAAAGCCAAATTCATAGAGAGATCCCTCAAGCCCAGAGGGCTTGGATCCAGATTCAAAAGCGGTTTGATGTTGCCCAGATTTGCCTTAGCTGAATTATAGAGTGCTAACATAGTACAACACGGGGGAATCCTACAGCACTTGCTTCGCTTTACTGGGTCAGAACGAAGTCAAACTTAAGGTCGTTCCATTCACTTGGCGACCAACTGACTTGCACCAACAAAGATTCACCTAGACCTATAAAAGCCAGATGGGATCATTAAGGAGATATGCTCCAATGAAAAGATATTACATTCTGTGTTTCAACCAAATGTTTCTCAAGTAAATTGGAAAGAAATCTTCCATTTTTCAAGATGAGAATGTTGATGATGGTTTGTTACATTCTCACAATGGCTATAGATCATTGAAGAAAGAATGGCAGAGGATTTCACACATGAATATGTTCATGGCAACATTAGAAGGAAAAATAGAAATGGTAAGGGTAGGCTTGTCTGCAGCTTTTGTTTTCAGAAATATTTCCACATAGAATTTATGAGCATTATAGATAAGTTTATTTTCCATCTTTGTCATTAGTGGCACCTTTGCATCAATTTGATACTTGCTGTAGCATCTTTGAACACATTGACTAGAAGGTAGGGATGATGAGTATTCTGTTAGAAGCATCACAATTTTACCCTGCTTAATTGTCATGATGATCAAGAGAAGAAGGTAGATGAAATCAATCAAGAAATGAAACTAGATTCATGATCTCAGTTGATCTTCTTTTTTTCAGCTTTTCACTCTCCTATTTTTAAACTTTTTTTTTGGACGATTTGAACTCCCTCTTTTGTTTATTTTAAATCTCCATATGGCTTAAATCACCAACTATCAACCTAAGGTAAAGTATTACAAGTAGGATTGTTTTAACTATTCTTGTATGTTAGGTAGTTGAAGTTACATGACTGGTTTGTTAACTCATCACTATGGGATATATGGGGAACATTATCTTTACATATTCTGTACTTAGCTAAAGACGCATGAACATTGTCGATTTCAAACTCGATTTGGAAGAATCCAGACTATCCAAATCATGTTCCAACCCAACTTTAGCACCATGCAGTTCTATGAGATGACCAAGCCTAGCCATTTTCCCGTAAATTGGGCTCACTTCGATGACCTCTAGAAGCACCCTTCCATACTGCTTAGTTATGCCGCAGAGAGTGATAGTTTAAGAATTAGTTACCTATGTAGATGAATACTAATTACAGAAATAGCTAGTTGGTTCAAGGAAAAATAATCGTGCTATTTTATGGAATATCACTCTTCCTATAAAGGCCGAGATATGTAATATGTCTAGTCAAGTGAGATCGTGATTCAATTTTTTCATCAAACTTGAAGATCAGAATCATATCCAAGAATTAAGCTCGTGGTTTCCAGAATCCGTCGTTAGAAAGTATTGATATAACTGCAGAGTGTTATGGATTTAAAGGTGCCTGGAACCAAACACGTTGAAGTGAAGAATATCTAGCTTGAAGTCACTGTGTGAACCACCCACCACAACTGGATCAACTTCGTAATCATATGCGTAGGTAATTTGTGTGCATTTTGATTAATTTTTGCATTTTAGCCTAAAATTAAATTTAACAATTGATTTAATTTTGATTTCAATTAGCTATTCATATTGTGTGTAATGCTGGAGTGGTTTTAGTCAAGAAACGATCTCATATGCCCAATCTCAACTAAACAAGAAGGTTGTTATGTCATGGTTAATGGTTTCCAAAGAATTGTTTTGGTCAGTTTGGCGTCCGACATTTAAGGTGGATTTGTTTTGTTTTTTTACATTTAACCTTGCCGCATTCATTGATATACGTTGTGATTTGCTACTCAGCTTCTTGTCATTTTAAAATTGTCATGAATCAATTGAATACCTTCATGTGTACCTAAACAATGAATTAGATTAAAAACAACCCTCAGGAAGAATAAATACAATCAAACATAAGCATGGCTGAATTAGAATCGCTTTTTGGAATATCATTATAAAGTTTGTATGACTAGATCATTTCGCTTATATAGGGTTTTCATATTTCAGAAAGGCATAGATTTGCATAATTAATGCGTAGTGTGATTTATTATGATAAATTGATTATGTGATGGTGTGTTTTTTATCCTTTAGTCATCTCAGTTGTCAAGAAGAGTGAGAGTGATTAGAATAAAATTGATAGATTATATAGTGAGTGTGAGTTAAAATTGGAATGATACAGTCAATGTTAAATTGATCTCAGTTACTTGATTATTTTCTAAGTTTTGTATCAAAAGGTAATTTATTTTCACTTGAAAAATAGAGTTTTAAAGGATAGATTGTTTGAGTTTAAAGTAATTTGCTCTTCCATTTGAGGTAGAAGTGTAGCTTTTCCATCGCTGCCTTCATGACTGTAGTGTGAGGTTGATAGGTTGTGTCTTTTTTTCAGTTTAAAAATTAACTTAGGTTGAATAAGTTTCTTTGATTTCAAGGAGAACTGTATTTAAGAGTGAGATACCTTAAAGTTTTGCTAAGAACATTTTGTAGAGTGTATTATCCATTTATTCGATTGATTTAGAATTTCCAATTTAATTCTTTGTTGTAAACATTCATGTTTGATTATCCTCAAAGGTACACAGTGAAGATTACCCTGTATCATTTTGAGCTAAAGATTCTAATGCAAGATTGGTTGAATTGTGCTTATGAATCAAATAAGTCTAGATCTTTCATAAACCGTAAAAGAAAATTAGAAGCCATTTCCTAATGTAACCTAATTTTATTAATATGGAAGTTTTAATGAAAGACTATAGTCATTTCAATTTCCTACTTTTGCATTTCAGTTTGGAGTGTCTTTCCTTCATTAGACTATGGAACATTAGGTCAAATGTCAGTTGTAATTGATTGGACAGTTAAAGTGGATTTGCTCAGTCAAGGACTAAAAATCTTGGTTTTCCAGCTTGATATATTATGTTGTTTTAGTACAAGTGTGCTTACTAGACTTTGAAGTAGTGAAGGTTGTAATCAACAAAGATAATTCACCTTTTTCGTTAAGGAAACAAAGTATTGGTTTATTTAAGATTTTAGGTGGTTTTCTAGAGCTCAATTGGAGGATTTTGATTCATGTTAAATATAATTGTAGTCTAGCCTTAGTACAAGCCTGTGTCTAAAACAGTTTAAGAGTTCTCTCATTTTCCTTCTTATTCTTGAGAGTAGAATTAGGGCTGATTGAACTTGTCACGAAGTATTTCATATACATGCATTAGTTGAGTGCAAATATCAAAGTTGTTCACTGATCAAGTGTATGAGAATAAGCATTCAAATCAGCTTTCCAATATCACTGATATTTTTCTTGTTATTGAGACAATGGAATTGATGTGAAGCATTCTCATCCTAGGATTTGGAGGAAGAAACCGTTATTAAGTGTAAAATTGATTGTGTGAACATAAGATTAACTTACAAATACAATTAGATCATATTCTTTAGTTCTTTCAAGGATGATTTGTAAATCTAGAATTGGGGTTTTGGATTTTTTGAATGAAGTGTTGAGTTGTTAGGTTAAAGAACGAAGTTTATGAACTAGAATTTGTTTTGAAGTAGAACTTATGAAATTAGGTTTTCATTGAATCCAAACATTCAAATAAGAATGAGATAGGTCAAATTTACAAAGATTTCAATTTGTTCAAGTTGAATTTGATTATTGATTCATCTTATAGTGGTAAGATGGATTGATTTCTTTTTCTATATGTATGTTCGTAAGTTTTTGTGTGCCACATTCTCATTGATCATAATAAAAGGAATCATTCAAACTTCAACTCTAAAACTCGAATCTAGAAAGCATGCTATGTACTTCGTGTTTACTTGCAGCCCGGATTGCCATATGATTATTGGAGGATTAATTCCCAACAATTATTTCTCTCAACAATCTCTTTGCAGAAAAATGATAATCATTCTACCCCTTTATATAAAACTAAAGAAGATATTCAACATCATGGTCAATCTTCATGAGAGAAAGAAAACAATCATGCTTAATCCAAAGAAAAACAAAGACTACCTCCTCCTTTAACCGAAGAAGAAATTATCGCATTCTAAGTATGCAACCAACCTCTCTAATCTTTATGTGATCAAGAGATTAATTCTATTTGTTCTACCGTTGATTTAAGGGCATCAAGTCATTCCTCATGAAGAAACAAACAGAACAAACATTGATACCGATGTTGTTTTACATTCACAAGAAGGATTATTGTTAGAAATTAATTTTGTTCATCAAAGTATATATATGTCTTCGCACAAAATTTAGCAATCTCAATCAAGATATATCACATTTTATTGGAGGACAACATATTGGTATACGAAGATTCCATATTAGACAATCATGAAAATGTTTGGATATTCTCTTGAGAACGATCCCGAGTATAATAAATTGGAACACAGAGTAGTCCTAGATGAATCTTTGTTATTTGAATCCTTTGGACCAAGTATTTTTCCAAGATCCTTTTGTCGTCTCTTAGAATCATTTAAAGAAGGAGTATGCTATGCCATGAATGGTTTTTTGCAATAATTGAGGAAAATTTTGAACACTTATGTTCAATGGCAATCAAGATGGAGTGGTCATTTTCTTTTTTTCTTGTACTCGCTTCAAAAGTGAACAAGAACAGTCATGTAGTCATTTACTGACCGTATTGAGAGATGAGTTCACTTAGTGTATGTATCGCCACTAAAGTAGAGTAGGATAGGTGGTGGTAAACAAGCTTGGCCGGGTCACATTGTTTTCTCGCCTTGTGTTTCAGTCAGCTTTTCAGCTTTTATTTCACCATAGCGTCATGGTTTGATTTTCCATTGGACAATGTGAATTGATTTCAATAAAAGACTGCAGAAGATTTTAGTTTACAAATTCTGGGACAAAGCCCAATAATCAGCTTGTCCGTGAAACTTTGTAGCCCTATAGATTCTTGACACCTCCAAAGGAGTTTCCAAACCTAGGTGGAGCTGATCATAGGGACCCTATAATTATAGGGGGAAACTGCATACAACTATATATATTGGTTTGGATTGCGTGTCGAAAAAAAATGTTTTATCCCCGAAAAGTTGGGTTCATATTCAAAAATATCCCGAATGAAATTTGTCATGGCTCATATTTAAAGGGATAAAGTGATAAAACTTCCAACTTGCATTACAAGAATGTCGCAAAATAAGTATTTCTCATATGCCTTTATTATTCGTGTCGCGTGGATCAAAATTTTTTCATATTTTGAGCCAGGAACAAAATTATTATGATTTATTTTTATAGATTTGGGTTTAAAAGGCTAAATGTGCTCTTGGTTATTATTCAAATATAAATTTGACTAGATAAAGAAGCAAAATATACCTCACCAAATAAAGAGTGCATATTCAAAAGAGGTTGGGTACATATTTTCATGTTGGTGGGCACATGTCTTGAGCACATATTCAAATGCTAAAGATTTTAGTTTGGACTATATATTAAAGCATATATTTAAATGCCATTTTTGGCAAAAGTGTTGGCCCAAAGCCAACCCTTATAGATACATGCTAAACCATGGGTTAACTCCTAATCTAGCGCACATGTACAAGATCAATCACTAAGAACCAAAGCATGCACCCAAGTCACATGAGAAAGGAGCTCATGGAAGGGGGCAATCTCTTTTTCCCAACGCGTCCATCAAAATAGGAACAATGACAATTATAAACACCAAAGGAGTCAGCATAGCGCGTGTGATAATCCCAATGAAAAATCAAAACACAAAGCAAGCCACATGGTGTTTTTTCCCATTGTCCACAATCGCAGACATTAACTTCAATAATGTACAATCATAAAATGTGGGTGACTTGATGGTCCAGAGAGTTTTTTGATTGAGCATGTGTGCACGAACAACAACTCCTCCGATTTTACATAGGTGTCGGGAGAAGGGAGAACTGCGAAACATGTATCACCCAAAAAATTGAGACTTTCTCCAGGGTTGTGTTGTTTGGTTTCTTCGTGTATTATCTTTGGACAATTTTTTGGGATTATGTTTCGACGTTGGGACTGTCGGGAAATTTGTGCCTAGGCTCTTGGTGGTGTGTAAGCAAAAGCATAGCACCCTTTCCTTGGCTATGAGACCTGAGCATATCTTCACAAATGCGGAATCAATGTGAACAGGGAAATTCGACATGGAAGCCGTTTTGGGAATCAAGCAGCCGAATCGGCAGCTTTGGCAAGACATGCTTCAAGAATTGATTTTTCGTATTTTTCTTGCCATCAATTTTGGCTTGTGTTATCACAAAATTTCACCCGACAAGATCGCTAATTAGATACACACAACTATATCAAACCAATCTTGTGACTAAAGCTTAGCCTCTTCGCCCATGAGGGCTCTCTCAAAGGGTTAATGATATTGAATAAAGATGTATTTAGATGGCTAACTCTACTGGAAAACAACTTGTTCGTATATATAGGCTGAAAATAGTACCACCGCAAAAATTGGGCTTATGGAGTCAACAATTTCATTGATTTAGTAGTAAGTTCACTTGACATGGAAGTCGAGGGTGGAAGAGTTTTTTGTGTATACATATACATGAAACATGAAATCACACCGTCAATTACATTCATAAAGGAATTCGTAGCATTACATGAATGAATTCCGAGTATTAAAGATGAAAACCACTCGCAAATGAGACATATGAAATATATAGATAAGATACACTAAAAATCAATTATAATCTCAAGCTGTTCAAGAAACAAGTCTTTGTATTACCTGGTAAAAATTACCAATTTACATAAAGATGCAAAGCTTTGCCAAAAAAATCTCCAACCCATACAAATTCTAACATTCGCTCTCTAATAGACTTGTCGTATGATGAGATGATCTTCGTCATGGCTAGATTCATCTAAATTTTTCTATGACACCTTGCATAATAAGAAAACATCTACATTAATGAGAAAATGACAACTATCTTATTTGACAAATTCTTTTCCTATTAGGAATCAAACTATTCTTTATTAAATCAACTACTTTATATCCTAATATTGATCACATATTTGAAAAATATCTTCATGCTATTGAATAAAGACACCCATCACTACATGACATCTTAATTGACCTTCCTTAAACTGAAACAAACCTCGCTTTTTAGGAAAAATGGTCCTATCTTCAATCTGGGTCTGCCAATCAGTTGTCTTTATCTCGTGTATTTAAGTCTTGGATGACTGTCGGAAAGATCCCTTGTACCTTTGAAATTTTCCACTCATCCATACCCTCACAAAAATATTCTCATAAAGCTTCAAAACAAGACGCTACGAAAGTATGACAATTTCGTAGCATACTTTCGTAGAGTTACAAAAATGCCTTTTGCCATCAAATTTTCCGTCTCTTTCCTTTGGTATTGTCTTCATGATCCTTAGAAACTTACTTATATCATTTTCACCCTTTAGAAGCTTCTAAAAATGTTCAAAAGCAAAATTAGTTATAGTAGTTTCGTAGCGTTTTCCCTGCCTTCAAGACTAGAACGTTACGAAACCGTCAAAATGTTGAAATTTCAAGATTTTTGTCTAGCTTAAAAGATGTATCTTCTAAATTGTAAAAAAAAACTTGTTTCAACATTCCATTAACCTTTAAAATCATGAACCAGCTCACACTATGATTCTTGAGGTATTTCTTCTTCATTGATGATGAGTTGGAGCAATTGGCTCCTCAACTATTGTCATTTTAAGGCATTCTTCTCCACTCTCCTGATTTTCAGTCTTTGCTATTCTTGGAGGTATTTGACTTGGCATTAAACATTCCATGAACCATCCACATTTTTGCATCTCATAAAACTAATGAGACAATCCATCCGAATCTCTTCATATTTAAAACCACTTTTGCATATTTTTCCTTTTTTTTCTTCTTTCCGAAAAAATAGGTCTTAGAACAAGAGTTTATATATCCGAATTCATTGAGGTATTTTTCTAAAACAGAGTATATTTTTTTCAATAATAATCTTATGAAAAACAAACTCTTCTATTTTTTTGAAAACCATCTCCAGCTGTCTAGAACCCTTACTTGAAAAACATATATAAAACAAGAAAACTTTGTTTTCTGAAAATATGGCTCAAATAAACTCTGTATATCCAAAATGATAGCACCAAAGGAGGTGTGCATCTGAGAGAGGTTATTTTTCCTTGTCCTTTTATTGAAAATAACCTCTCCCATTATTTCCAAATTCATCTCTTTTTCATCCACAAAATTCTCTTTAAACTTACTCTGCCTCAAACAAATTTCCAAAAACACAACAATGTTAGCTCCAAATGGGGAATTCAAAAAACTGAACCGATGCATGCTTCAACAAAGCTAGGGTCATACACAAATAGATTAAGGTCCATGAGCTCTTATCTGTATCCTATAGAGCTTCCTTTGTGTGCTTTCTTGTACAATACTCGATTTCCTTTTATAACCAAGTTTCCCTCTTAAAAAGGTGACGCTTGGAAAGCCAAATCGACAAGAAGTTGTTTGCAAGATGAAGTTAGCCTCTCAAAAGTGACATTGAGATGTTTCACATGCAAGGATGAATGTTGAGTGACAAATAGTAGCTTAGGGGATATGTCTTTGTGTTTTAAATCATAGCTCATGCTTAAATCATGACACACACATGCCAAAAGGGTAATGATGACCCCATACATGGTTGTTTACCTTGAATTAAAACGACTGCTTTCCGAAAAATTACAGGGATTCATAGCTGAGCTCTTATATCCCTATCCTATAGATATTGAAAAAATGAATGGAGGCTTTGTAGGTCAGTATGTCTTGAAGAAAAACCTCTCTTGGGTTTTTGGAAAACCATTTTAAATTACCGTAATGTGCATTCTAAAAACATGTATAAACAGAAAATTCTCGCATTTCCAAAAGAGGGTACTACTAAAGACATCCCCGTATCTCACAATATGTAACACCTTGAGAAAAGTGAAAGAGGTTCTTAAAATAATTCTTTTGTTTTCCTAAAACTACCTTGAATTTGACTTCTCAAAGTTAGAAAACAAGAGAAATGGTTCATATTCAGCTACTTAAAACTAGCAAATGCTTCGTAGCATTTTATGCCTATTTTACACTTAATTCGCTATGAAAGTATGGATCTTGGATAAAATGACCTTTTCTTGAAGTTGTAAGCTTGGGAAATAAAATATGTTAGCAAATGAGGACTGATGTAACATGATGTGACCCATAGTGAGATGGTTTTGAGATGAAAATAGGAGGGTATTCTGAAACTTAGGATAGTCTTCAGATAAAAATGGTACTTATGCTAACTTGAAAAAGGTTTAAGGAGATCACTCCTTTTGGAAGGAAATGAACTCAGACAACCATGTAAAGTAATGACTCATAAAATTAGGAGTGATAATAGTGGCTCCACTTGGGATGGTGTCTGTGTATACCTGCAGAACTTGTAGTTCCAAGGCTATCCATCTTATTGGAAATAAAAACTCTAAAATTTCCACAAGCTTCCTTCAAACTCTACTTGCCTTCTACCTCAAGTCAAGCTGATGATTAATGTTGAAAAACCAAATTTTACCTACTAAAAAGATGCTCATTCTATTTGGAGATTATTCACACACACTCCTACCACCTAACAATCAAGAATCTCCATGTTTGATTCATAAATATGAAACTTCCAACAGTTTCTCAATCATTGACCCATCCGACACTTAAACCTCTTGACCATGGAACCAAAAGTAAAACAGACATCAAATTACTAAGAAATATAAAATGAACTGATCTTCATAATGAAAATATAAATCTTAAATATGTGACTTTGAAACTCTTTCCATGTAGTCAACATAGATCATAGAAGATATTAACTGCTTTATAAAGAAAGTAGATGATTCTCAAGATACCCCCACATTTAATAACTCATATATGCTTTGCTCAAAGAACACAAGATTCTGGCCAGGTGCTATCAAACTAATTTTCAAAAAATTAGTATTCTTCAATCTCAAAATAGAAAGGTAGCAGTAATCTCTCTTTGTATTCTCGGCATGAAAACTTTGAAAGAATCGATCTTGATCATGACATTATAGGATTGAATTTTACCTTTCCTAAAAATTCAATGTTCTTCTCAAATGTTCTTTAGCAACTTCATCCAAAAAATTGAATTTATCTTCCTTGACTGGCACTCAAATGATTTGATAAGAATAAAAGGACAAAGAAAATTTTTCATCTACTTCCTCATTAGTGGTGATCATCATTCCATTTTTTAAAACTCTTCAATGGAAGGAGAGTTCCATATTTCAACTATGTTCGTCTATCCATTCTTCCAAAAACATAAGACAAACTATGCAAATGACTTAATAACCACAAAGTTGGCTTTTAACCACTATTTATACTTTGAAATGAATCATAGAATAATATGATGCAACATATTTATGTTTAACTCTAAGTAGCTAAAGAAAGTCACAAAATCAGATATGCGTCAAGGTCAAACTCAAATCTTCCCCATTGAATTTTGGACCATTCCTTAAAAAGTATGCATTTTTGGGAAAAGGATTTGGGGAAGCCATAATTTTTTGAAAACTTCTATACATGCATACCTTGAAACAAGAATGGAAACATCTGTGTTCTTCATAATTCTAGTGAACTTACCATGAATCTATGAAATTTTTAATTCTTCAACAATGGAGTCACTAAGGTAGTTGTAGCCTCAAACAACATTCTCGAGTTCTCGTTTTACTCAAGAGTTCACTTTTAAAAATTCGTAGAGATTTTTTATCTTTTTAGATTCCTAACAGATGCACCAAAATGTTATCACAAAATTGCACTCGATAGGTCGCAACTGTGACAATCTCATGTAATTGTTTCAAATCACCCTTGTGATCAAGCTTTGGGCTTTCTACTCAGAGGTGGCTCTTCAAAGTTAATGATATTGAATAAAGATGTATTTAGATGGCTAACTTACCAAGTTTCAACTTGGCTTGTGATGAGTATAGGGTAGCATTAGTATCAATGAACATTAACAGAGTCAACAATTTCGAAGGATTCAAGAACAAGTTCTATTTGACATGGAAGTTGAGGCTATGAGTTTTTAGGTTAAGTACACATACATGAAACAAGAAATCACACAACAAATCATCTATAAAGGAAGTCAAAGCATTAAATGAATGAATTAATGACAAGATTAAAATCAATGCAAATGGGACAAATGAAAGATCTAGACAAGATAAGCACTAAAAACTCAATCAATCTCAAAGTTGGTCAAGAAACAAGTCTTCCGTATTATCGAGTCACTAATTTACATAAAGCTGCAGAAGTTTCAAAAAATATATCCAACCTATACAAGTTCGAATATATGCCCTTTAATAGACTAAATGATGAGATGATTCACCATGGCTAGATTTACTCTAAAATTTTTCAGTGACACCCTTGCATAACAAGAAAATATCTACATTAAAGAGAAAATGACAAGATATATTTGATAGTCCTTTTCCTAACAGACTCAAAATATTCTTTATTACAGATCAATTACCTTATCTCCTAATATTGGTCACATATTTTACAACTATTCCTTCACATGTTCGAATAGCGTGTGATGGAACTCATCACTACATGACATCTTAATTCCACTTCCCTAAATCTAGAAACAAACCTTGTTTTTAGTAAAATTGGTCCTTATCTTCAACGCAGGGCTTGGCTAATGAGTTGTCTTTATCTCAAAATCTTTAAGTCTTGGATGACTACTGGAAATATCCCTTGAACTCCCTTTGAAAGTGTCCAAATATCCATAACCGCACAAAAATATTCTCATACAAAATGGTGTTAATTACGAAAGTATGATAGTTTCGTAGCGTACTTTCGTAGCGTTACAAAAATGTATTTTGCCTTCAAATTTTCTCGTCTTTTCCTTTACTATTGTCTTCATCATACTTATAAACTTATACCATATCATTTTCACACTTTATAAGCTTCTAAAATGGTTCAAAAATAAAAATAAATTTTACGTAGTTTCAGCATTTTCCCAGTCTTCAAGCCTAGCATCATCTACGAAACCTAGTCAAAAACAAGAAATTTCCATTTTTGTCTAGCTTAAAAAATGTATCTTATAATAGTAAAAACCTTGTTTCCAACATGTCATTAACCTTAAAATCATAAACCAGCTCACACTATGATTCTTGAGGTGTTTATTCCTCATTGATGCCGAGTTGAGCACCGTTCCTCAACTACCGCTATTTAAGGCCTTTCTCCAAATTTCCTCCTCATGGATTAGTCTTTAGATGTTCTCGAGGTCTTTGAATTGGTATTCAAATATGCCATAAAACCCCCTTTTCATGTTATGACCCTATCAAACTAATGAGGAACACAATCCATTCACCTTTCATATTTAAAACCACTCTTTATGCATTTTCCCTTTTTCCCGAAAAACAGTCTTAAAATCGCAGCTTATATATCCGAACCATGATGTATTTTTCAAAAATAGAGGAGGTTTTTGTCAATGAATTTTCTGAAGAACAAAATCTCTTATGTTTTTGAAAACCATCTCCATCCGTCCAAAACCCTCGCATTTGAAAAACATGTGTAAAATAGGAAAAACTCTTTTTCCGGGAAATAAAGGCTCAAATAACCCTTGTATCTCCCAACGGATAGTACCTATGAGAAAAAATTGAGAGAGGTTATTTTTCTTGTCTTGTGCTTGAAAATAACCTCTCTTGGTATTTCCAAATTCATCTCTATTCATCCACAAAATTCTCTAAAATTACTACTCAAACGGTCCAAACACAACAACTTCCTCTTGTTAGCTCCAACATAAATTCAAACAACTTTGAACCGATGCATGCTTCGTGAAAGCTAGAACTTCCAGAATAGCTTGGGTTCCATGAGCTTCTATCTTATCCAAAGAGCCTCCTTTTGTGCTTTCTGTGCATTACCATCTCCTTTTATAACCAAGTTGCCCTCTTAAAAAGGTGACACTTTGGAAAGCCAAATTGGACAACAAGATGCTTGGTGTGATGAAGCAAACTTCAAAAAGTGACATCGAGATGTTTGACATACAAGGACAGAATGTCGAAAGACAACAGTAGCTTAGGATAATTTTTTGTGTTTTAAATGATATCTCATGCTTAAATCATGACACACACATGCCAAAACGGTAATGATGACCTCATACATGGTTGTGTACCTTGAATTAAAATGACTGTTTTTCTCGAAAACATATGGTTCGAGCTGAGCTCTTATCTCCCTATCTCGGATAGATATTTGGAAACCAAGGAGGTGTTTGTAGGTCAGTATGTGTTTAAGAAAACCTCTCTTTGTTTTTTTGAAAACCATTTCCATCCGTCCCGTAATCTTCATTCTAAAAACATGTATAAAACAAGAAAATTCCCCGTATTCTAAAAATAGGGTCAAAGATATCCTGATTCCTAAATCTACTCACCTTGAGAAAAATGAAAGAGTTTATTGTTATTTGATATGTGCTTGAATATAACTTCTCATACCCCAAAATACTTTTATTTCCCGCAAACGACCTTAATTTGACCTACCAAAGTCGTAAAACAAAGAAATGTTTCATATGTGCTATGAAACTAGCAACAACACTTCCATAGCATTTCGCCTATTTTATGTTGAATTCGCTACAAAAAGTATGGATTATTGAAGGCAATGACCCTTTTCGAATTTGTAATCTTGGGAAATCAAATATTTTAGCAAATGATGACCGATGGAACATGATGTGACCCATATGTGAGATGGTTTTGAGATGAAATGAGGGGTGGTCTTGAAACTAGAAAGGTTAAGTATGAAAAAAATGCCACTGGTATATCTTTGAAAAGGTTTGGTGAGACCTTACCTTTTTTGAAGAAATGAATTGTATGACCATGTCATACTGACTCACAAAATGAGTGATAACAACTTGGAAAAAATCAAGATGATGATGTGAGTCAAGTTGTGCAAAGAGAGGCCTCACACACCCGCCGTACCGCCAGTCTCCTTCTCTGTTAGTCGGTTAATACTATTCTTGCTAGCTATGATATTCGCTGATCTCGATGATCTAAGTCCTTCCATGAGAATTGTTATGCATTTTCTAGCAGAGTTGTATTCATAATTGTATGGTGCCAAAAAATTTAGAAGCCATACCGTCAACAAGGTAAGAGTAAGTGTATGGTTGACTTGAATGAAGCAATTCACCTTGATGAACATGGAGATGGTGAAAAGTTGATGATAACCTACAATTGATATCAAGTTTTGATCCTTGACTATGGTCATTTATGATTCACGCATTTCATCAATCAAGCCATGTTGCAATACGATTGAGCGACTTCTTGAGGCCGGGAAGTAAAGGGAATTTCTTTACCGGTGCTCCGTCGGTGAGTGAGTCAGATTGGTCGCAAATTGTTGTTTTTATTCATGGTTAAATATTTCAACCACCCCTAGTAGGTCTCCATTACGTTACCCAAAATGTTTTCACCCATGTCTCTTCTAAGAAAAACACTGAAGGAAGTCGCAACATTGAGGGTCGCAAAGGAGAAATTTAAACCTGGAAATCTCGCTATAAATGTTGGGAAACAAGCTCCTATTAATAAGATGCAACTATACTAGGAAAGAAATTTCAGCCCTCCCTTCCCCTTTCGAATGTTAACACTACAAGGGGTCCAAAATGAGTGGTTTTGGTCACGATTCTTACACCCACATGGAAAGCGTAGGTTAATTCACACACCCCTCCTCTCCTCAAACATCTCACCACTCTCCTACTCCTCCTAATACCATTTCCGAAGTTAATAATTCTATTGCCCAACCACCATTACTCTTGCCATTGCAATTGCTCCATGTAGCCGTTCCACACCATTTCTATCCAAAAGGTTTATTAAAGCATTTATGTATGTTTTAAAGGGGACAGTGGGTTTTAAAATTATGGTTATAAGTTGATTATAAATGGAAAAGTGGGTTTTCTATTTTGAACCTCCATCACAATTAAAAACAAAGGTAATAAAAGTGGAGGTAGTTAATGTTAGTGTCAACAAGGACATTAAATATTAGAGCCAAGCTTAATGTAGTGGTCAACACTATAGCCATCACAAATCTCAACACACCCTTCTCCAACCTAGTTTTCCACAAAAGAAACACCAACACATCATTAGAATTTATTTTTATGTTACGTGTAGAGTTTATTTCTACCAATGATATGCTATCCGTTAAAGATAACATTAATGTAATTTGTTTTGTAATTTTGTATATATACTTCACTTTTAAAAGTATTAGAGGTTGGGATATACTTTGTAGAAGAAGGACTAATGTTGCAAAGAAGCTCACCGAGCCTCCTTTGATTAATTTTAGTAATACAATTGCAAGATTACAGATTCTTATGTCACTCATGTTGGTGAATTTCATCCAACTTTGTGTATATGTGTTTTCATTGTTGCTTATTTGTTATCCATAAATCCCGAATTATTCAATAGAAAATTTAGAGAATAATTTGCTTTAAAAGAACACTATGTTTCTAGCTTTGGATAATTTCTATGTTTGCTACTAGAGGGTTAGTTTCATAATTCTTAAAATTGCTTTGCTACAATCCTCTTCCTCCCCTTTCCGTCACATCACTAAAAATTCTTAATAAGCCGACAACTGCATATCCCGCCCTTGTAAGCTGTTGAACCTGCATTGATTGAATTAGGTTTATTTGACTCCATTTCCCAATGGTCCATTTCTGTCCTGTTCAATTCAAACAATTTTAAAAAACCAAACCCAAGACTCATTAAATAGCTCAATATCCAATCCAAACAAAGCTAAATTTATATAGAGATCCCTTCTCAGTCTAGGAGGGCTAGGATCCCAGATTCAAAAGCTATTTTGATGTTGCCTACGGGATTCTATCTTCAGCCTTGAAATTACTGAAAGGCTAAATAAAAGTCACATGGAATTTTTCAACAAGTATTTGGAATATTATTTGTAGTGTTTCATGTCAAACAAATAGATGTTCTATCAAGTTCACCGGTTAGCATTATCTAAATGGTGGTATAATACATCTTATCATGGCTACATGCATGATTCCCTTTCGTACAAGCTTTTATAATCAAAATCCACCATCAATCTTATCTTACCTACCTATTCCTTAAAGGTGCAATTTGTATACACAACCTTTAAAATTTAGGATGACATTATTTTTAGTCTCAAAAATATTTTTCATGGATCAAAATAATATGAGATGATAAAGTTAATTCAGCATCACTCAACACCATTTTACTAAAGGAATTGTGTGTTTCTTCATCTATAACCATATAAGAAAAATTTACTCAAATTCAAATCCACCACCGTATTTTTTTTGAATATTTTATGGCCCCTATACAATACTACAATGTACCAGCTCGTAGCTTACAAATCACGACTTCCTAGCCACTCTAAGATTCATCCATTTTTTCATGCTTTACTCAAAGAAAGTGATTGGATCAAATTGCAACATTCAAACCAATCCAATAGAATTGGAAAATAAGTCCCACTTGGTTGTAGCCATAAGTTTTCCTTGATCACCATGAGTGATGTCTCCACCAATCCATAATTCAGCAAGCTTTAATGCAATGGAAGGACATGCTACCTAAGGATGCTACTTGAGAGCTCCTCGCTAACATTTTACAACAATTGCCTCATATCAATCCTTGATGGAAAGGTTGTTCTTTAAGGGGGCAAGGACATGTTAGGGTCCTAGCCTCCCTAACCCTAATAAATAGATCAATACATTGTTATGTAAGAAATTCTATCATTAATAAATAAGTTTAAAATATAAATGTGGATGCAACTAGTTTTAAGAGGGCTTACTAATAGGTTCCACATCCTAGGAAATTCCTCCTCTAGAATGTTCTCAGGATGATAGGAAGTAGTATATATAGAGGTGAAAGTATTGTAAAATATGTCTTGAATAATTATTGTAAATGAGCTCTCACATATTGGAAGTTTCTCATTAAAGAGTAAGTGAAAATTGTGCTCCTAATAATAAATGTAGTTTAATTTGGCTATTATCATTACACTCAATTATTTTACTACTTTTACAAATATCTAGATGTTATTTGTGTTTATTCTATAACTTTCTATTAGGTACACTACATAGGGGCTATACGTTTATTTAGAATAAATGTGACACATTCAAATTATATAAAGTTGAAAGCATTGAATCCACTAAATTACCCATGGCAGTAAGAGTTTGAATAAGAATATGCTTAAACCTCAAAGTAATTCACCAACATGTCACCTTGATGAAGCCTACCGAAAAATGGAATATCCAACTAATAGCCATATATTTGATCAAGTTTTATCAACACCCTATCCTATCATTTAAGGTCTCAAACTAGGCTTGGGAAGGTTTCATGCCCCAATTCTCTAACTCATCCCCAACAAAATTGCTCATGTAATTTGTTCCTTCAAATTTTTCATTTTGGAAGCATCGATATGGATGAAAATAAATATAATGATATAATATCGATAAAAACATCAATAGGAATGGAGGAAAGCTCCAACCAAATTGGATAGTGTCCCTAACTATGATCACTGTGGTTAAAAACATACCCTCTAAGATCACATAAACAAGAGAACCTAAGCAATGTTGCAAGTGCCAAACCTAAAGCATGTTGTATTAGAGTTAAACAAAAAATAAACATATTTCATCCAATGCCTCAATGGGAATTCAAGGAAATCTCCTTAGCTTCCTAGGTTGGAAGACTCCAATGGTTAAATGTTTCTTCAACCAACATTTGGCATAAAAATAATATAATAAATCCTCTACTTTCCAAATGCATATGCTTGTCAAAATATTCCTTTTATCAACAAGGATTAAAATGAATTTACATGGGTTTGTATTCTATATGGAACCAACATTCATAGAAGGCTGGTAAGGAACATCAACTTTAAGCTTCATATCAAAGCTGAATTTAAGTCAGAATAAGTTTGTTTCTCAAAATTCCAAATTAAAAATAAACTTCTATTAATTTATTTTGATAATGATGATGATGATAATGATGTCAATTGAGACTTCCTTAATATGATGCTGAATAGATGAATATGTCCATTGAGATCGACTCCTCAAAAAGAATAGATATTAAATCATTAGTTTTGTTTAAAACTCTTGTTTTTGTAATAAAAAAGGAGATATGGGAATGTAATTAGTATACTTTTTTAAATATTGTTGTGAACTACTTGTACCAATGATAATGTGATTTTCTTAAAAATTATTTTGAATTTGAATTTTTTTTTGGTGTTATGAGAATTACTCAAAAAAAATTATTTGTGTTATAAGAATTACCTAGCTTGAGAGAAAATTTTAAAAATTACAAATTTGTGAGATAAGGAAGAATTATTTTTTTTGAGAGTTAAATTTATATAGTAATTAATAAAAACAAAATTTAATTCTTTATTCTAAGTTTCTAATAAATGATGATCATTTTCACAATACTTATGTTTTCAGGACAACGAAAAATACCATTCTCGTCCCTTTTATTTGACGATGTAGGAATCCCAATGTAATATTGTTTTTTTATATTAAATAGTTTGTCACCGGAGGGGCTTATGGTTCATAAATTTATTTCATTTTGTTTTTCAACGAGTCTAATTAATGCAAGATATAATGGAGAACCATGCAATATTGTTTTTTTTATATTAAATAGTTTGCTTCATCGGAGGGGGCTTATGGTTCATAAATTTATTTCATTTTGTTTTTCAACGAGTCTAATTAATGCAAGATATAAAGGAGAACCATAGCACAATGGTTCTACCATTGACAAATTATGTACAAGGATTTATATGCTATAGATGGAGTTAAGCTTCTATGTTTGTTATATTTAATCGATATGAGGTGTCGTGAGAGAGATAAAAAGAGAAAGGTAGAAATTGAAATTAAATTAAAAATTGGGTTGGATTTGAATAGTTGATTTGGTTGGGATTTATGGAATTGAAATTAGAAAATTAGTTCATAATATTAATTTTTTTTTATCAATTTTAAAGTTATTGATTTATTTAAATATAATTTAGTGTAAGTATAAATATTTATGAAAATGTTTATTTAATTTATAATTTGCGTGTTTACACAGAGTATGTGTTTTCTCCTAAAATTCATAGGTTCAAAATTATAGATACATACCTTTAGACTTTTAAGTACTAAATCTCAATGTGAAAGTGGGTCTTTTCGTCTCGCAAAGAAGAGGGTTTCATGGGTCCTTCGTTGGCCCACAAAGAAGAGAGTTTCAGTTACACCAATTTGGTATTTGGCTTGACCGGTAATTTTGTGTATCAGATAATAATAATAATAATAATAATAAAATGCTACTAAATATTATATTTTTATTAACCATATTTAATATTTAATAAAAGTTTAGTTAATATTATACCATATGAAAATAAAAAATTGAAATTAAATTAAAATTAGTAGAATTGAATAGTTGATTGTGATGGGATATGAGAGGAATTGAAATTAAAAACTTGGTTCATGTTTCATCCGATTTGCTGAAAGGTCTTGGTTTGGGTTTAAAAACTTTTCTTTGAAGTTTGGATTGTGGCATTTCTCTGGAAGCTAATTGATTTTTAAAAGAATTATTTTGGTTTAAAAATTTTCTTGAGTGACATTTCTTGGAGGCGTCCTTGACGAAAATTGTTTTTGACTTAAGGAATTTTCTGACGTACATTCACAGTTGACATTTCTTGGAGGTATGTGATACATTTTTTGGGATGTTTGTGCTTCATTTTTTTTAAAGTACGTGAGTTGCGCTAATTTCGAAAAGACATTTTCTCGGGAAGTATTTTTTAAAGTGACGTTTTTTTTAAAGTTGAAGGCATTTTTAGTTATATTTTTGTGAGTACGTGGTTTTGAGCTAGCAAATTTTTGAGCTTTGTTTTATTTTTATAAGAATTTTTTTTTCCTTCGAATTTTTTAAAGTGTGTTTTGACGGAGTATGTATTTTTTGCAAAAAAATTGAAATGATTTTTTTTTAAATTAAATCTTTTTTTGATGTTTTTTCTAATCGTAGTTATTGTCTAATTTTTGAAGGAAATTTTTTGAACTTCATACCCTATTATCATGGGAAATCGCTGATCAAAGTAGAAAAATATGATCGAAAAGAGACCCCGAGGAACGTAGAGAAGAGATGAGACAATCTTAAAGGAAGTTAGAAGTCTTCTCAAATATTGAAGAGAAAAATCAACCGCGTAAATTGAAGCAGTATGTAAATGCAAATATTATGATCTATTGATAAGACAAAATTTTCCCAGTGTAAAATGAAGCTTAATTTTTATTTGATGAACTAATTTGAAAAATATTTTGTTTAATGTAAAAGGTATTTAAAGATATCTTCAAAATATTGATGATGAGATACAAAATTTTGAAAGAGAAAGTGAAAGAGATATTGAACCAATGATTGAAGATGGTGAAAATATTGAAAGAAATCCAAATAAAGAAATTGAATCACAAGGTATATATATATATATATATATATATATATATATATATATATATATTAAACACATGCGCGTATTATTGAAATTATAGATATATTTATTAATTTAGTTATTTATTGAATATGTACTATTTTTTTCGAATATGTACAGATGAAATCACTATCGATAATGAGATGTTAGAAAATGTTGACGCTCACACATATAGAGATAAAAAACCTAACCATGCTATACGATATCGTGTTAAATGCATTTTTGAAAAGTATTTTTAAAATGAGCGAGTGACAGCTCAAGCTCAAATTTTGAAAGGTCTCCTATCATTAAGGAAATTAAAAGAAGCTACGACACTACCGGGTATCTAAAAACAACCAAAGATAAAAAAATGAAGGAAGATGTGATAAAAAATATTAGTGTTATAAAGTCAATTAAGAGATCTAGAGAGAAAGATGCTCTAATTCACGTAGAGGAATACAAACATGGAAAATGGTTTCATCAAGTACTCAAGAGAATCGTTTTGTAACATTTATGCATGGAACACCGGAACCTCGCGAAAATCCTTGCACAAACATCGAAAATTTCCGCCGCAACATGAATGATGAACTCGTTTGTTTAGAGCTATTTGTAGGCAACCATACAAAGATAAACTTGGAAAAAAATGTTAAAAAATAATATATGAATATTGGAAGAACAATTCACGTGTTTTTCCAACTACAAGGCATGTGATGCGAAGAATAATAGCACGAAATCAAGACGAAGAACATGAAAAAAATATTTCTTGGAAACCACTCAGACAGAGTTATTCAACAAGTTCAAAGAAGAGACCCACAATTCATGTTTCACTCGTGCTTTTGTTCAACAAACCATCGTAGTGTAAAACCTATCACCGTACGCGACACTTATTGTTGTCGTTATCATGTGGAATTTGTTATGATATGACACATTCCTTGATTTCGGTAGTAATTATGGAAGGATTCACCTCTCCTTCCACTATCCGTGATTTTACATCTCAAATTCTATGTGAAAGAGAAAGCGATGAATTATTTTACAAAATAAATGTGTTGTGTAGAAAAAATGCAAGGATTGTGGAAGTTTAGACTAAATTTCAAAATATCGCATTGATATAAATGATCAATCATTTTCCAACATGTAAGAGAGATGGAAGAGATATGGTACAGATTGATACATCGATTCAAGGTGCAAATAGTGTTAAAAGAATTGAATTACTAGAAGACAAAATTTTTCGATAGAATTTTTGAGAAAGTTTGATAAAAAATTTATACAACAAGCATTCCCACAGAGCTCGATGGAAAGACTTGCAATTCAAAAAAATTCTGAATTTTTTTTTTTCCACTAGGACTACTTGTTAGTGATCGATTTTGCAAATCTGCTGTTTGTTCATGTACTTTATAGAGTAGAATAATTACTAATCAACAGTCTCTATGTGCTTTACCACATTTGTATAGATATATGAATTAAATAATAAACACTATGTTAGAAAAAAATGAAAAGTCACATATCAATAGAAGAATATTACTTTATAATGTTAGACACTGCATGCTATGATGTATTATCTTTTGCCACAATTGTTTTGGAAAATTTATGACCTTGAATGTGAATAAATATTCAATAAACATTGATATGTCAATGATGTGCGGAAGCCATCTCAAATTCTACATCATCTTTACGTAGTCTCAGAAACTTATTAAATATTGTTAAATTTTTTTTGATTGAGACTGCAATGGAAAAAAAAAAAGGAGAATACAGATACAAGGCAAGTGAGTTAATGCATAAAATGAGCACTTCGAAGATATCAAATGAACCACTCTACAAGCCGACTTGTGAACGCTAAAGAAGTTGTTCAATGGTGCACGCCGCTCTAAGCCATGAGACTAACCATCAAGGGAAGTGCGAAGGTACATTCAATTTAATTTATATTGGAAATCTAATTTTAAACATTGTATTACTTATCGTGCAATTACTATTCTGATTGTATTTTGATATCATATTTACAAATTCTTTCTTTTAATTTCCATATAAAGGTTTTTATGGCATACCGGGATCAAGACGTAGATAGATCAATTGGAAGTGACGTTGAAACAATAAAAGGGACTTAAAATTGCATTCAATTCAAACAAAGTCGTATTCCGTAAATGTGTTTGCATTGGATAAAAGAAAATATTCTTGTTTTGTGATGTTTGCATAGACAACACAAAATCCAATGATGTTTCGAAAACAAAATGTATGGGAACGATTGGAAACATGCGGAGCTAAATACAAAGGGTAAAAATTTTCGTTGTAATGTTTGAAGAAATGCAATCGAGGAAACTACAATATCATCTCGATGGTGATTGAGTTTATGATCTGTTAGAGAAGGTAACATTTGAATTAAACTTTCTAATGATTTAAAGATCTAGAAATAAATTTAAATAATATGTATAATTTTGTTAAGTTTGTTTTATTATGTGAGATGTTTTTGATGTAATTTCACCCACACAACAACGATGAAAATGTGAAGTATTATTTGATGCGTTGTAATCGAACGAAAAATGAAATTATTACAAAACTATAATGATCACGGATTTCAACATGACGAGGGTCTATTATACCGAAAGGTTATTTTTTCAGACAACTCATCAAAGTGGAGACTTTGTTAACTTTGAAGACTATGAACCCGATCGCATAAGTTGTCAATATAGTCACTTGGTGTGTGCGTACGTATAAAGTTGATAGAAGTTCAATCAAAGAAAAAAATCGAAAATTAAGAGATGGAAAATGTCAAAATCCGATCATGAATGGATTATTGAAGATGGAATTCCATTAGAATTTTTTTTTGATTAAATTGTCCAACAATTTATTCTTTGGATTAAATATGTTTTATAACTTCCGCATCACCAACTAAAATTGTTTTTTATGTTATTTGTGCAAGTGTTTGCACATGTACAAATTGTTTTGGTACACATGCACGTGCTCTAGTATCAATCGAAAGTAGCTTTTCTATACATGTGCATTGATGAAAATGTTGCATGTATTGGATATATATATATATATATATATATATATATATATATATATATATATATATATATATATGTTCTAGAATGAAATTAATTGTTCTAGTAGTTTTACTATGTGCATTGATGAAAAATTATTTACGTACTCAATATATATGTTCTAGAATGCAATTAACTGAAACTAGTTTTTCTATGTGCATTGGTGAAAAACTAGTTGGATTTTCTAGTAAAAAGTATCCAAAATGTAAATAAATCATTCGCAATATGGTTTGGCATTTTAAGATTCCTTTCTTAAACAAGAGACCTCGTACACTTCTCCGATTTTGGTGGGATTTGACCCACATCTCTATTCTCGATTTAAAATCTAGTACAAAATTTGTTTGGTTCACCAAATGGCCTGATATACCCAATGTGCATTGATGAAAATGTTACTCGTATTGGATAGATATGTCTTAGAATGCAATTAATTGTTCAAGTAGTTTTTCTAGGTGCATTGATGAAAAACTAGTTGGATTTTCTCCGGTAAAAAGTTTCCACAATGTAAATAAATCAACAAGGTTACCTATTTGAGTGCATTAACGACATTGACCTAAATTCAACAAACATATATATGTACTAGAATTATATTTCCAATCAAAATTAAAGGGATAATTTGTACATATATCTATTGCTTTAAACTCTTTTTTCAATTAGAGCTCAATTGATACAATGGTTGGGCTGTACTGAAAAGCTAAGTTCTTCCTATTGGAAAATTTTTCATTCAAACAAGACTACATGTAGATATCAAAAGCAATATTGGGATTCCAAATGTACTTCAACCATCCAAAAGGGATTTTTTCAACATTACTTGACATTCCATGCCAATTATAGCGAACAACTATCCAATAGAAACATTTAACATTATATACCACATGTACAATGTAGATTGAAATCCATCCAAAACTTTAAAATTTTAAAAACGTTTTGATAATATATCGTGCAACATTAAAACATTAAACATTTAAAACATTAAATATCACATGTGAAATGTAGATTAAAACCATTCAAAACTTAAATTTTAAAACTTTTTTTGATTATATATATCGTGCAACGTTATCACATGCCATGCCAATTATAGTTCAACTAGATCCAATAGAACATTTAACATTATATACCACATAAAGCAACGTACTGAAACCATCTAAAACTTAAGTTTTAAAAACCTTTTGATTATATATCGTGCAACATTAAAACATTAAACATTTAAAACATTAAATATCACATGCGAAAATGTAGATTGGAACCATCCAAAACTTGAAAGTTTTAAAAACTTCACATGCCATGCCAATTATAATTCAACTATCCAATAAAAACATTTAACATTATATCACATGCCAAATGTAGATTGAAACCATCCAAAAATTTTAACTTTTAATTTAACAAAAATTATAGATCACAACATTACTTCACATACCAAATGTACCCAAGCATCCAAAACTTAAATTTTAAAAAAACAAAACAAATTATAACACATGTCATTACATAATATGCCAAATGTAGTTCAAATGACAACATTAATTTATAGATAACAAATATTACTCACATTCACATGCCAAAAGTACTAAAACCATCCAAAAATTAACTTGAAACAAAACAAACAGTATTAACAATGTAATAAAATATGTCCAAAAATTGTAGATCTCACAAGTATCACATCAGACAAGTTTAACAAATTTTAAGACCATCTAAATCTTGAAATCAAATCTACAAATCATGTCCATCAAATAGAGACGGATCTAACAATTTTCCTATCGTGGTCTCAACTGCACCCTATCATGTGAAGCATCATGGGAAACCTACATACACAATGCACATGTACTTGAACATTAAAATTTGATGTTTTAAACATGAGTGAGAATATATATATCTAGAACTTCATGTAAAAAACAAAATATAACAAAAAATCAATGCAATTCCCACGAGGTTCCCTCTTCATTTGATGAAACAAGTTCGCCCCACAAGAACATTCATAGCGGTAACCGTACAATATACATGTACATGAATATATATATATATATATATATATATATATATATATATATATATATATATATATAATTTTCAAATGAAAATGCACGTGTACATATATAAACATATTTTCAATAATATTAAAAAAAGGAACTAAAGACAACTTGTTCAAATGTTGTGGATGTTCCTATCTCCGTCACTAAAGTCTGCGGATTAAAGAAATCTTCTATAGGAACCTAAACTCAAATTTTTTTAAATAACTCAATATATATATATATATATATATATCAATTTCTTGAATGGAACTTTTGAGGTGGAATATATATATATATATATATATATATATATATATATATATTAAACATAAATTTTAAACTTGTGAAAAATTGTCCATACTTCTTGTGCCCATCTCCCAAGAAGTAGAAGGTACATCTCTCAAGGAAGAAGAAGGTACCGCCATCCTAAAAACATCTGGACGACCCATTCATAAAATCTTTTATCAAATTATATATACATACATGTACATGTGTGCACAATTATTTATTTTAAAATCACTTAAAAACACTAACATTTGCTAACATATCTTGATGGTCTAAAATCTATCCGCATTGTTTGAACCAGTAGGTCCCTAAACGCATATTAACATTTTCGTCATGCATCATGTGAAAATTTTAAATGGCGTTTTAACATATAATCATACATTTTTGTATTAATGTACATACAAATAAATGTATACATGTACATACAGATGTATTTATTACAAATATGTACACATGTATATGTATATTAAAATAATTTCAAACCCTAAGGTCATTAACACATACCGTTCGGTGCCTTCTTCCTCATGAAGAATTAGGTCTTGCAAACCATTGCGACAATTTTTTGTATATTCGAAGATCTTCAACATTCATAAGCAGTCAATCTCCTCATCCGTACAATACACAAAATTGGCACGTGCATTTTCACATGCTCTTTGTCAATTTGGGCAACATCGACTCCACCCAATCCACCGTAAACATTGTCGATCATAACGTCCATTGCTTCTTGACTTATTTGAGAAATCGCATCCATCTCTCGATCACAGAGTTTCGAATTCCGAAAAGGTCGACTCATCAATGGCGGCTCGTGCGAGGCAACTCCACATCTTGCTTAGTGCCCTTACGGTCATATAACGACCCTCTCACAAAAAAAATTCCGACTCAAGGTCATTGTAGTTGGGTTTCATAATCCTAAAAATTCTCACAGAAACATTTGTGCAAAATAAACAAAAGAACCCTCCTCGTTCCATAGAGCCTTCCATAGGCCACAAGGTGCCTATCATACAAATAGTGAGCTATGTTTGGGTGCTTGAAATATCAGACCTTCAACATTTTTCTTTGGCCCTTCCTTGAAATTAACATTGACTTGGCCACTTCTTTGTAACCATTTTTTTTACATCCTCCCATTTATCTCGACCCATTACCTGTTTCCTTTCTTTCTCATCACTTTTACAAATTTACTGTTGGTTCAATATTTTTGTACACATTTACGATTTCGCCAATGAATGTGTAACTATTTCAAGGCTTTGTCGACTCTCAGCAGTAGAGACAAAGTCATGAGTTCTCTCTGCAATTTTTCATAAATTACACCTTTGTAAGGTGCATTGCGTCATGTTTGTTTCCCATGGCATATTATAATGTCACGCATGTTGTGTTGGGTAGACAACATTCTTTTTGAATGTAGCGAACCGCTCTCGCGTCTATTTTGACCACTAGTTGAAACATTTTCACTTTTTGCATCAATATATATAAAATTTCGTATATTAGAAAAAAACACATGCAAAAAAATTGTACAAATTTAATGAAAAATATTGAAATTGATGGCAACCTTGACATTGCTGGTTAGCATCTTCTCCAACATGACCCCGCCGAGAACCAGACTTGCAATGACCCCGCCGAGAACCAGACCCAAAATGGCCCCGCCGAGAACCAATACCGACACCCTTCGGGAATAAATATCACCCCTTCATGCAATCCGCTACCACTCATTGATGGCCCTCTAGGTGGATTCTGAACCACCACCAACCTCTCGAGACGAGAGAAGCTTCATAAACAAATATGAATTTATAATCAATTGAAAATACATTCATGTGTACATATAAATACATATATATATTCATTTATTAAATCGCGTGAACCATACCATGACCGGTTGAACCATGGGCACACTCCATGGATGGGAGTAGAAACCCTTCTCCTTCTTACCTCCTAAAATTAAAAAATGAAACTATTAACAATTAATTTAACTCACAAAGTTAATAAAAAAAATCAATTCCATATGTACACATGTATGGAGATTAAGATTATATTTAAATACCGTGGAACATCCCCCGATCCCCCGAACCTTCATATGGGATTCGACCGATCTCTTCATCGGTTCATACTCCATGATATATATATCTATTGGGAGACATTTACACAAAATAGATTTCGTAAAATCAATTTGTAATTTAGTGTACACAAATTATGTAGAACACAACTTTCAGCAATAATTGACGGTGGAAACTCAATTTAAGCAAAAAAGAAATTATAAAAATGATAAGTTCACCAAATTGCGCTTTACATGGTGAGAGCACACTTGTACCATAAAATTGAAAAAAACACATTGTCATTAAAAAAAAGAAGCGTGAAACTCCATTTAAACAAAAATTTCTTTAAGTCCCCGCATTTTAATTTTATAAAAATGTGAAGTTCACTTGTTGCATATGTGAAGTTCACCAAGTTGCGTCATAATATGCAGGAGCACACTTGGCATATAATTGAAAAAACACATGTTCATTAGAAAATACACATTTATAAGTACACAATACAAACATATCCAAAATATGTTGGTTAAATGTCCATCAAATTTTTTGAAGGGGAGCATCTCACCACTAATTCATCTTTGAGAGATTTGTATCTTTGAATTCTTGAAGAAGAGCATCTCAAACCAATTCATCTTTGAGAGATGAATCTTGCATCGGAATTGCTCTATAATTCTAATTCATCTTTGGATAAAATTAAACTAGGAATTGGCATTGCCCCACGCAATAGATCAGCAAACATCTTATTCACATTTGTACAATGCCTTATACTAAAAAATTGAAATTCACACTAACAATATCGTTTGCTATTCCATGTAGTTATTTTAGCTCTCTCTTTTTAACTTGGCACACGCCATTCATCTGCTGTACACAAGTTCGAATTGGTGAAACTAAAATCTACTTGATCCATACTTCATCGTTGTTCCCAAGCCTTCTATCAATCCAATACAATATGCCTCGTTGTTTGTTGTTCTTCCTGTGATATTCATTTTCCTTGGACGACTTTGCTAGTTGCAATATTGGAAAGCACATATGTAATCATTTCTTTCCCCGGATTGGGATAACAAGAAACTTCTATGCATAATTTCCATTTTTCAACCATATTTAATGGTTTTCTTATCCCCGAAAAACAAATTCAATATATATATATATATATATATATATATATATATATATATATATATATTAAATCTTTCCCGATATTTATTGCAAATGGATGAGAAAATGACATAAGATCATGAGGTAAATGACATGTGCATTGTTTATCTTAAAGTTTGACTTAAAAGTTTATGGTAGAGTTCACATCTAAAATTAATGGGAGTAGTTTCTAGTTTGGTGGGAGAAATTACACATGTACACAAATGCTTACCTTAAAGGTTGTGTTAAATATGGATATTAGAGGAAGCCTTTATTTTGTGGGAGAAAGCATACATGTACATAGTTTACCTTAAAGTTATGGTGTTTATGGATATTAGAGGAAGCCTTTAGTTTGTGGGAGAAATGACACATGTACATATTTTACCTTAAATTTTTTGTGTTTTATGGATATTAAAATGAAGAACTTCTATTTAGATCCATTCCGTAGACTGATCGTAGGGGCATTTACTAGATATGTCACCTTTCATAAAAGATGAGATCCGTAGGCTACGGGTTCTTTTACAGACTCGCCTATAGAACTTGTAGAAGCAAACACTCAGAGGCATTAACAATATCAAAGAACGTTTTCATGCTCGACATGGGAATGTGTCTCTTTCCCTACGTTAAAAATAGTTCAAGGTAATTAACCTTCATAGACATGTCATCAAGCAGGTCAATGTGATCATCCCCAACTTACTTTTCATGAAATTAGGCTTGGAATCCTCTACAACCTGGTGGATGGAGTTGAATTGGAACTAGGTCAAGGCCTTGAATCGAAATTTAGATTGAGGGAAAAAAATTTCCAAAATAAAAATTTTGCATTTTATTTGTTGTACACATGAGTTTCTAAAAGCTAATTAACTCATAAATTTCTCACAAAATACACTTAAAGCTTGACACATAAACCCCTTCCCAATTGGCTAACTTTACATGATCCTAAACACATTTTTATTTAACTGATGAGGGAGATAGTGTTGGGTATGTGTTATATTATTTCCACAACTAGCCCACTCATATGCGGACCCACTCATATGCGGACCCACCCATGTTTTGTGCATGAGTTTGCACATGGTTTTGGGGTACGATGGTTTTCGACTCTTGGTATTTTGTAGATCCGGTCAAGGGAACTACGGTTATGTTCTAATCCAGCATACTGATTGGGCTATGTATGCTTCGGCATATATATATATGTGTTGTAAACACTAAAAGGAATATAATGAAAAATCAAGCCGGTCGTCCCACTTGGGATCTACGAGAAAATCTCTCGTGTTTATTCAATAAGGTTTTATGCTCTCTATTATTGTTTATTTTATGTTATAAGATTCGTGTGTAGATACTTGCCTGTGGTTAAAACCTACGTATAGCACAATTGCAATCCAGTTTGTTCATATTCAAATCAAGTTGGTATCAGCACAATTTAGCTCATTTTAGTCAAGGTCATTGAAGAATTAGCTATTGGTTTTTGTATTTATGCTAGGAGATTTTAGCTATGTGCAAGTTTATGTGTGTGAAGAGAAAGTCAATATTGAGAGGCTCGCCTTCTAAAATCACTACAAAGAAGCTTTTTATGCATTACAAGTGTGATGGAAGCTTCATCGAGTACCTTTAACTGCATTTTCCTTAACAAAAAAAATCTTTGATAAAGAGATGTTGTGCATAGTTTCCACATCATGAATGATATGGTGCAAGAGATGTATGAAGATACAGGGAGAACATTGTCCTTCTGAAGAGAAGTTGATTTCCAAGAATGAGGAGAAGAAAGAAATTCTTGAAAATATGTATGAGATGGAGACCAACTATATTAAAAATGAAAACCAAGCAAGGATGCATGACATGGAGATTCAACTCTATGATGCAAAGGAAGCTTTTAGCCAAGTATGGGAATGAAAAAGAGGTATGCAATTCAAGTCTATCTTCAATTTCCTCTCAAAGTGAATGTACATGCTTTTGAGAGACACACTAGAGGAATAAGGCTGTCAAAATTTTTGATGAAAAATGGGCTATGAAAGTAAAGGGTTAAAGGCAAACATGTACAAGGCATACGGAGCCAAATTGTTGTTGAGGAAAGGCCTAATTATTTGGGTCTTGCTATGGAAAATATGATGGAGAATTCTCCAAAGCCAAGGAGGCACATGAAGCCGTTCCAAGAAGGAATTTCATTTCGTGTTCAATACCCTCAAGCTGTGGTGTTTGTGTTCCTGTGATGAATGGAAAAGTTTACCACCCACTTTGCAAGAAGATGTTAATAATCATGCAGCTAATGAGAATGTAAAAGAAGAGTGATGTTGAAAGTTCCTAGATTCATTGAATCTATTGCTAGTATTCCGAGGAGAGCCACTACTCTCATCAAATTCACCTCCTCAAGAAGGCGACAAAGGTGAATGTTCAAGGTATAACTGCCTTTAATCAAATTGCTTTTGATTATGATAAACATGGTGAATATTCACAGATAAGATTTGAAAAAGTTTGCATAACCCTTTGTGGGTTTGAATAATCATAATGTTTATAGATGTTGGAAGAAGATATCCATGCACATGAAACTTTCTAAACAAATTAGGCAAAAAATTCAAAGGCCCACTGACAAGGAAAATGATGTTGAAAATAAGATGCAATTGTTTTGCACTCATTGCCATAAGAAATGTCACTTTGTAGACAAGTACAGACATTGTATCCAACAAGTCATCCAGGCCACATTTGAAGAAGGTGGAAAGAGATATTGACAAGAATGGAAAAGAGGATTCCATAATCGATGAGGGTCAGGATGATTCACATGATGATGAAGTGGCAATGAAAGAAGCCCATTGAAATGGTTTGGTAAGGATGGTTAGATTTAGCCCAATTAAGGCCTTGCATTTATTTTGATGTTTCATGAATTTATTTGCACCAAAGTATGGTATGTTGCATGAAGCAAGATGTTGAAAGTAGATTTATGTTGACACACTTAAATGCAACAAATATGGAAATTTGTACATGAGCTATTATTTGACTTGAGAGCTGCTTGTTTGAAGAGGTGCATGTTTCTGACTTGTGTTTGGTTGATGGTTTTGTACACCAATATGTAAGAGTACATGGAGATATTCACATGATGTGAATTTTTTTCTTTGAAGGAGAAAAAATGATATGTCAGCCGAGCTATGTTTCTTGCATGATGTGTTTTTCAATTTGATGGTTTTGTTTGTGACAGCATGTCACAATATTTTGGGAAGGTCCGCTCTTGAAGCGAGAGCCTCATGATTACAACCTAATCATGAGAATCAAAATGGGAGTGCATCCTTATTTTGAAAAATCTCTAGATAGGATTCTAAGCTACCTAGGACTCAAACCATTAATTTTAAATTTGAAATATCATGGTGTGTTGTTTCCCAATGCCTAAATCCACAACCTTAACATAAATTGCTTCTATTCTTTTTTTGGCAGGATTTATTTGGTTATAATAAGTCAAATGAATTTAAAATTCTTGGCTTAGTGGTGCATGACCCAAACATATTGTGTATTAAATGAGGAATTTCGCTCCCAATCATTTCTAAATCACCCATATCACCAAGAAATATGTTTTAAAAGAACATACTTTGGTATGGGAAAGACCTTAGGTCCTTTGACCCATATGTCATGTGGTGTGAAAAATTGAAATTGACAATGCAAAAAGTGAAATTATGAATGAAACCATGAAAACGAAAAACCCAAAAGTGGTAAATGATTTAAATAGACCTAATTAATTATTTACTAACATAAATTATTCAACTTTTAGCAACTAAATGATAAGTAAAAAAATAAATAAATTTGTAATTATGGTTCAAAAGTTACATAATCTTAAGAAGCATTTTAAATTAATTCTATCTCATAAAAAGTATCCCTCCTAACTTAACAAATACTATTTCTTCCCATAAGGTTCACGACCTCCCTTCCTTAGCACAAGACATAAATACAATTAATATTTAATATGTTAATTCCTATCAAAACAAAATGAAAAGTTGTATAGATGGTTTCAAATATTATAAGAATAAGTTTTATATGGTTGAGAGAATGTGAAAATAGAATCCATAAACAAATTATTTTTCTAAAAACGTAGACACTTTCAAAGCATCAACAAGGAATGTACAAGGGTGTTCATGAATTAACGCTAAATTTAAATTCCATGATGTATATCTTATCACAATTTTAACAAATTATTAAATAATGATCTAGATTGATAATTATATTATTTTCATATATTTTGATGTTGATAGAGTGAACAAACCGAAAGAATCAACTTGTAGGGTCATTTTAATGGTGGGTGGAGAATTGTCTAAAACCTTTTGGAGTCATTTTGAGTACATTAAATACATTTCTGGGGTCAACGATTATCCCTTGTGCGTAAACTCTGGACCATTATTCTACACTTAAAGACATATCCAATGGTGCAAGAAACATCAAATGAAGTTCATTCAAAATTTATGCCTTTAGTAAGTTGACCTACTGTTGACCACCATGGTACGAGAATGTCATTTTAGCCCCATTACTCATGCATAGCAAGCTAGCTACATGTGGAATTTTAACAAGACTCTCAAAAGGTCTAAAATCACAAACCTTGTTAATGGTTGATGGAGTCAAATCTTACACCTAGTTGGCTATCATGCTATGTTAAATACTTGGCCACTAAGAGGAATAAGAGTTCCATTTTTTGTTATTGTATTTTGTTCCATAGTTGAAAATACAACTAGAGTGTAGTTAGAGAGAAAAATGTATGAAGTTAAGTTTTATAAAGAACCTTACACGCCAAAAAGTCTTAGCTAACTCTAGAGAGATTACCTCTTTTCTTTGTACTTACATATTTTCCATACCAGAAAAGAGAGAGAGCATGTTTACATTTTAGTGTTATTTTTTTCTTCCCATAAGGATTTCCTAGGGAAAAAGGAGTAGAGCATCATTACTTTGGGGTTGCTTATCTCCCATATGATTTCCAGGAAAATAATTGTGTTGATTGTCTAGATATGTATGTGTTTGTTTCATTATGTTCTCTATTTCTTACATTGTGTTTCATTATGTTTTCTATTTCTTACATTTGATTGTTTTATTCATTTAAATAGAAATTTAGTTATTAAAAGATCTAAAACTTAAATACAAATTAATCTTCATTATATAGATTTCATTTATTTATCAAATTTTGTTGTGAGAAACTATTTCATTATAATAACTATAAAACTTGACTATTAAATAACAAAAATTTTGTATTGATAAACATCTACACTTCTCCAACCTAAAAAATACATTAGATAAATTTAGATACATTTTATATGTTTTATTTTGGGCGTTCTGTCCGCTTTGTAAGCAATAACCTAACACTTTGGGAGTTCAAGTCCACTTTGTAAGAAATAACCTAACATTTTGGAAGTTCAAAGGTGTTTGTAAGTAATAACTCCACCATTTTGTATTAGGTTATGCTAAATGCTTTAGAAAAATATAAAGTTTCATTATCACTTGAGGTTATTCATTATTATAAATACAAATATGAATCCATGACTAATTATGGCATTATTCTTTCTTTTTTAGTTTTTACATCTAATTTGATATTTTAAAATGTACTATGTCCCATTTTTTTTTTTTCTTTCAATATTTTGACCAAACTCGAAGAATTATTGAATGATAGCAGCTTGCATACAAGATATATTTAAATACTTTTTTGTTTTGGATTCTTACATTTTGTAGAGACAAGTCCACCGAATCGTGAAAGATCTATGTAATTGTACTTTCTTTCTAATAAATAAGAAAGATTGTTTTTTAACTATTTGAAAAAAAAATAACACTTTGTATTAGGTTTTCTCAAATATTGAAATAATGAAGCCTATTGTAACATCATCGTTATGGAATTTTTGGGAAACTAAAACAACTAGAAATAAACCAATAAACAACTAAAAAAAACAATCTGGGCTATAAATACTCAATGCAATCAACAACTAAGATCATTATCACCATTTGTGAATGGAATAATCACAAAAGTCTTCAAACAAACAACAAAACGGGTCAAAACAAGCTTAAAGAATATCCTCAGACGAGATCAAAGTAATACTTTGTTTTTGATTCTCACATTTGTGTATAGGAGACAAGTCCAACCGAACCGTAAAGATCTATGTAATTGTACTTTTCTTTTTATAATAAATAAGAAAGATCGTTTTTTCTATTTTGAAAAAAAAAACTAACACTTCTTGTATTAGGTTTTTATGAAATTATTGAAATAATAGTTTATTGGTAAAGAAGACCGGTTAATGGTGTTCAACAGCTACATTCGCTATTGCAAGAACACCTGCTATGTGGAATTTTTTAAACTAAAAAAACAATCAAGCATAAAGACTCAATGCAATTGAATGCAACTAAGATCATTATCACCATCTGTGAATGGGATAATCACGTTCTCAAAAAAAACAAACAAAACGGGTCAAACCGAGCTTAAAGAATATCCTCGCATCGAGATCAAAGTAATACTTTGTTTTGATTTCCACATTTTTTGTAGGCTGGAAGTCCAAATTCTCGAATTGTGAAAGTCCTATGTAATTGTACTTTTCTAATAATAAACAAGAAAGACTCGCTATCTTTCATTTGAAAAAAAAAAATAACACTTCTTGTGCTAGGTTTTCTCAAATTATTGAAATAATGAAGCTTATTGCAAGAAAGATCAAGCGAATGGTGTTTAGCAAGAAAGATTTTATGACTATAATAACACCAAGCAGTGTGGAATTTTTAAAACTAAAAAAACAACTAGAAATAAACCAATAAACAACTGCAAGAAAACAATCAAGCATAAAGACTACAATGCAATTGAATGCAACTAAGATCATTACCACTATTCGTGGAAAGGGATAATCACAAAAGTTCCTCAAACAAACAACAAAACGGGTCAAACAAGCTTAAAGAATATCCTCGCATTGAGATCAAAGTAACAAGATTTGCAATTTCGTTTGACAACTATAATTGAAATAACCAATCTAATTCAAATTTTAATTAAATAAAGATCAATTCAAATAAAATTGTTTTAGACATTCATTTGACAGGTCCTACAACAAATCATGTTCCAAATGAAATAACATTAACAACTAGAGATAGCAACTTAAGGAAGAAACCAAAACATAAAAAAAAAACAAAACTCACAAATTTGAAATCCATCCTTCCTTGCCTTGAAGATCACAATTAAAAAATAACTTATAGAAGAAAAAAAAAATTTCCCCGAAATTCCCAAACTTGATACAATACCGGCATTGTTAATCAATCAAGTATGCTAGTAATAGAAATGATACAAAGATCGTAAAACAAAACGACTACATAATCTCAAATACAAGCTCCAAAAACTAATTTTTCTCCAAAATTGCAACGACATACACCATTTGCAAGAGACCATACCGCGTTGATGGGAGGAGCAACATACCTAGCATTGGCAAGAGACCAACAACGTGCATCGGGAGGAGCAACAACGCGACGGAGGAGTTAAAACACGTGAACAAACACCAAGAAAGAGTACATAATAGAAAAGAAAAGAAAAGAAAAGAAAAACGCGCTAACAAAATGCGTACCGGTAAACTGGCGGGGGGGAAAATAATTGTAGAGGGGGGGTGAATCAATATTTAGGGATAAACAATTTACTTTTTCTTCTCTTAAAAAATTATGTTACGCATCGCATCCAACATGTATGTACAAGATAATCTTATTATGTCTTTACTTAGAGCATTGCATCAGATAATCATTAAGCATGAATAGAAATAATAGAACAAAACATCAAACACATATGAACACCTAGATTTAAGGTGGAAACCCAATTTGGGAGAAAACCACCGCTGCTGTAATCTCAGTCTTCAATATTTATTATAGAGAAAACTTCTTACAATATATGCTGGTGTAGACTTATACCAGCACGCAGGCACCCACTAGCAGAAGGCTACAACCTTCTCTCATTTACCAGCCTCTCCTGGAAGGGAGCTACTGCCCCCTGCTCTCGTTTACCAACCTCTCCTGGAAGGGAGCTACTACACCCTGTTATCGTTTACCAGCTACCACTGGAAGGGAGCTACAACCCCCTTACTGAAGGCTTCGACCCTCAGATCTACTGCAGACCACGTTTCATCAATTTTCACACTGGATCAAGCAGCTTCAATGCAACCCTTTATTCAATCATAAAAAAACATATTTTGCCCAAAAATTCATAATAGAATAGTGAGACCACTGTAATCAGAAATAACCCAGACATCAGAGAATATATGCATTCAACATCCCGTGTATCCTTCTGTGAATATTAATCTTCAGAAACCCCAACTGTCATATGCAATTTCAATGTAGATGACCCGCATATATACGTGCTATTCCTGTATAGATCTGTAATAATATATTTTGCAGAGCAGCCAGATCTATATAAACTTACCTGGATTCATATGTGTTCTTCAGCTGACATGCGCCAGCTCTTCATTGTTTCTTCTGTTGAATAAACTCAAGACTCATCACCTTGAGATCAATATCTCGATGGGTGCATCATAGACTCAGAATTATCAATTAAGCATGTCGTCTGTCCATATAGATATTCCTTCGAGGAATTATTCTCTCTCAACCCTCGCACATGCACCACTCGAATTATCACCTTTTTCCCTTTATATAGATTTCGCCTTTAATAAAACCATGAGTCAAAAACCATTTAACTGCTAAAGGTATTCCTTTGACAATATTTCCATTAGTTTGGCCCATGGGGTTTCTAATTTCTTTTTAATTTATTTATCAATTGATAAATAAATATATTTATAATGTTTTAGTCCCTTATGATTAACCCTTCGGAATTTATAAACAATATCAACGCTTTTTAAATAAATTAACCTTTCAATAAAACTTTGACCCCTAGCCCACATATGCGCCGACTGTACCAAGATAAACTTCACGCAAGTCTATTGCCCAATCATCGTTAGATCGCGATCCTTCAAGATCAATGGCACATAAGCATATCGCTCGACCTCCAATGCCGAACATTAATGTGCGATGGCCCGCCGTACTGTGGTTAGTTTCCGCACAGCTTCATTATCGTTCGTGCCTCTTCATCAAGCGATCACCATCTGATGGCTTCCCTCCAGATCGACAGCGCATATCAATTTCACTGGCCGTCCTCGGTCGATTGTTAACGTGCGATGGATGATCGTTATCATACGATGGCGCACAGTGACAAGCGTTTTTGTGGGGGTCCACCTCGCCATGTGTCAAAAGCCCTATGGAATCGGAGCCAACCTCTTGAATACCGCTTGCCCATCGAAAGCGGTGCGATAAAAACTGGAATCCGCTTTCACTATTTATTCCGCACGTGATTCTCCTTCGCTTAAAGTTTCGTCTAGCTTTCGGAGTTTACATTAAAAGCTGTGTGGTTAACTGAGAAGAATGGTACTACGGGGGCACAAACATTCCAATGATTAACCCAAGGGGGTGCCTCCGCAGTTGACCCGTCCATCGGGCGTTGACCACAGATCAACAGTCACGATTTATTGCGGGAGCACACCCCGACAATTTTGAACCAACGGAGGGGTGCCTCCGTAACTACCAGAAGAGAGTGTCACCACCGAAGCGCCACCACTGCCGCCACCAAGGTTCCGCTACTCCATTAATCTGCGCCATCTTCTTTGCAAACTATATTAAAACCTCTTATTCAACTCCACTGCTCTGTCTCTAATTCCTTTTGTTGCTGCTGCATCAATTCCTCTGTTTCATCTGCTACCTCTCTGTCTCTTTTGCCTTATGGATAGTTTAGGTGCCAATTCCTTTGCCATCAATGAGAACATTTCCAACAATCTCCCCCTTTGGCATTGATGGGAATACTTATCTTTTGTTTGTCTTACAGAAGCCGCCCCTTTTTTCTTTTCCTCCCCCTTTGACATCAATGGAAAAGGGTTGATCAAGATCCTTTGGACCAAAAAAACTGTGCTGCCCCTGAGATCATGCTGCATCTTTAAACGTATGACCAATGCTCCCCCTTAGCCTTTGCATTCAGAGATTCCTAACAACACCTCACAACCAATTTAATCTTTTGTATTTAAGTAGATATGATCCTCTACATGGCAAAGACTACTCCCAGTTTCTGTCGGAGATATTCGAACGTTTCCCTGGGTAGAGGTTTAGTAAATATATTAGCAACTTGTTCTTTGGAGGGAACATACTCCAATTTCACCTTTTTTTCAAGCACTTGTTCACGTAAGAAGTGATATTTGATGGGAATGTGCTTGGTCTTGGAATGCATAACAGGATTCTTTGAGATACTGATGGCACTTGTGTTATCACACATAATGGATATAGGAGGTGAACATTTGATTTGAAAGTCTTGTAAGGTTTGCATCATCCAAATAAATTGAGTGCAACATGATGCGGCAACCACATATTCTGCTTCTGCTGTAGATAAGGAAATAGAGCTTTGCCTCTTGCTAAACCAAGATACTAATCGGGGCCCCATATAGAATTCACCACCACTAGTGCTTTTCCGATCATCAACACTTCCAGCCCAATCTGCATCAGTGTATGCATGAAGAGTAGGATCAGCATTCTTTGGATACCATAGTCCAAAGTCTTGAGTTTTTTGTAGATATTTGAATATTCTTTTTACAGCCTGAAGATGAGACTCTTTTGGATTAGCTTGGAATCGTCCAAAAATCCCAATTGCATGCATGATATCTGGTCTGGTCCCAGTGAGGTAAAGTAGACTTCCTATCATACATCTGTATTCAGGTTGATTCACCATGGGGGAATCATCATTAGAACTGAGATTACATCCGGTTATCATTGGTGTACTTACAGGTTTGCAATCTTCCATGCCATACTTCTTCAGGATTTGCTTGAGATATTTTGCTTGTGACAAGAATATGCCATCTGTTGCTTGTTGCACTTGTAAGCCAAGAAAGAATGTTAGTTCCCCAAGAAAAGACATTTCAAATTCTTGCTGCATATCAGAAGCAAATTTCTGACTCATAGACTCTTTATTACTTCCAAAAATGATATCATCAACATATACAACCACAATCAATAGTTTGTAATTTTCAGTTTTTGTGTATAAGTTGCTATCAGCAGACCCTTTTGAGAATCCTTGTTGATGAAGATATTTGTCAAGACGATAGTACCATGCCCTTGGAGCTTGTTTGAGACCATATAGAGCCTTTTTAAGTCTACAAACAAGTTTTTCATCATTTCCCAGAATGAATCCTTCTGGTTGTTCTATATAAACTTCTTCTTCCAGATCACCATTGAGAAAAGAAGATTTAACATCCATTTGATAAACTTTGAATTGTTGGAAGCTTGAAAAAGCAAGAAATATTCTTATGGCTTCAAGTCTGGCTACAGGAGAAAAAGTTTCTTCAAAGTCTATACCTTCTTGTTGAGCATATCCTTTGCACACAAGTCTAGCTTTATTTCTTATAACATCCCCATTCCCATTTAACTTGTTTTTGAATATCCATTTAGTTCCAATGACATTTTTGTCATGAGGCCTTGGTACTAATTTCCAAGTGTGATTCTTTTCAATTTGATCAAGCTCTTCATTCATGACTTGAATCCAACATTCATCTTTGCTAGCTTGACTGACACTGTGAGGTTCAATAGTGGACAAAAATGCCAGATTGCTAGAAGATCCCACAAGAGTCCTTCTTGTTTGTACACCTGATTCCTTTTCTCCCAAAATTTGAGATTCTGGATTATTATTTTGAACATATCTAGATGGAGCCTTTTCAGACAACTCCTCTTCAGGTTCTTCACTGGGTGCACTGTTTGTATCATTACTATTTGATGTAGAAGGATATGTGTCCTCATCATCTTCATCTGTTGTTTGCTTTTCTTCTTTTGGAGCTGCAGGAGACTCATCAATAACAACATCAATACATTCAACAATCTTTCGAAGTCTTTTATTGTAGCATTTATATGACTTACTCCTAGAGGAGTAACCAAGAAATATTCCTTCATCTTCTTTGGGTTCAAATTTGCCAAGTTTTTTATCATTATTCTTGATAAAGCATTTTCTCCCAAAAATTCTAAAATGCTTTATAGTGGCAGGATTACCATACTAGAGTTCATATGGACTTTTATCACTATTTACACGAACATGTGCTTTGTTGAGAATTTTTGCTGCTGTATGTGCTGCTTCTCCCCAAAATGTGTCAGATGTTCCGGAATCATCAAGCATAGATCTAGCCATTTGTTGAATTGTTCTGTTCATTCTTTCTGCAACACCATTCTGTTGTGGAGTGCCAGCTACAGAGAACTGTCTTTTTATGCCATGTTGTTCATAGAATTCAAGAAATTAATTGGATGTATATTCTCCTCCTCGATCAGATCTGAGACACTTGATTTTTAAATATAATTCATTCTCAACTAGTGCTTTGAAGATCTGAAATTTCTCAAATGCTTCATCTTTGTGTTTAAGAATCCCAATCCAACACATTCTAGAGAAATCATCAATTAATAAGATATAGTATTCTTCACCACATGGTGAATTTTTCCTCATAGGTCCACATATTTCAGTATGAATGAGTTAAAGAGGCTTACTTGATGATCCTTCCTTGGCATTAAATTGTACCCTGGTTTTCTTACCGGATTGGCAAGATTTGCATATGGTATTTTCAGGTAGAGTAATGTTGGGAAGATCACGAACAGCTTTAAGTCTACTTGATTTGTTGATTTGAGAGAAGCTCAAATGCCCCAACTTTCTATGCCATAGCCAATTTTCTGAAGATTTACTCAAATAACATTTTTCTTTGGGGTTCTTCAATATATACAGGTTGTTTGGAGTTCTTTTTCCTTTTATAATTTCTTTACCTGTATCAAGATCACGTACCACACATTCTTTTGAACTAAAGACAACTTCAGTTCCTTGATCACACATTTGAATTACACTTAACAAATTATGTTTTAATCCATCCACATACATGACTTCATTAGATTTCACCTTTTCTTTTAGAAATACAGACCCTTTTCCCTTAATGACCGTAGGAGTATCATTTCCAAATGTAACATTCTTCTCCTTTTCTAGAGCACTATATGCAAGAAGTTTGTCTTTATCACCTGTCATGTGTCTTGAGCATCCACTATCAATGTACCATTGGTTTTCTTCATCTTCTGCAAATAACGCTATGCCACAATTTTCAACTTGTAATTCCTTCTTTTTCCATACTTTGGAGCTTGAAGGAACATGTTCTTTTGGCTGAACTTTTCTCCTGCATTCAGATTCTTCATGGCCAAAGTTATTGCAATAAGTGCATTCAACTTCATTTTGAAGAGGAGAAAAGTTGTTGTAAGTATTCTTCTTTGCTTCAATATCATTCCTTTTCTTTCTTGCTTCTCTTGTTATGATAGTTTTATATGCTACACATTGAACAACTTTATGACCAAAATTGTGACACGAGAAACATTGTCCATTGAAGAAGAAATTTCTGCGATCATAAGGTCTTCTATATGAATTTACCTATTGATTGTTGTTTCTTTGAAAGAAATTCCTGTTAGTGTTTCTTGAATTGAGATGATCATGGTTTACCTGTAAAGATTCTTTATTCCCTTGCTGAGTGGCAGCATGTTGTGAACCAGCTGTAACTGCTTTTCGATAATTTGGTGCTGAAGCCTGAGAAGATTCTCCGATATATCCAAGACCTGTCTTTATAAGAGGTGAACGTTGTACCTTGATAATCTCATCTAAGGTTCCAGACCCTTTAGCAAATCTAAGATTCAGATTCTTTACTTTCTCAAGTTCTTTTCTTAGATTTACTACTTCAAACTCTAATTTCTCATTGTGTTTCTCTTTATATTCAAGCTGATTTTTCAGAGTTTCTATGATTATTTTGCTCTCTTCTAAGAAAATTTTGAGTTTATTGTTTTCATCAAGAAAATCACTGTCTTCTAGAGCATCCAAAAAAGTATCCTTTTCTTCTCTAGATTCTTTTTCAAATGCCATGAGAAGTCTAAGATCTTGTTCACATTCTCCCTCACTATCAGATAACCCATCAATGTCTTCATGAGTATAGTAACTCTTTCTAGTGCTAAAACAATTCTTATTCCTTCTTTCTACTTCTTTCCCCTTTTTATGTGTTTATTTATAAGGACACTTAGCAGCATAATGACCAACTCTTCCACAATCAAAACATTTGAAAGGAAGCTTACCTCTAAACCGTCTTGTGCCAAGTTGAAGTTTCTTCACAAAATTTATCTCATCTTCTTATGAGATATATCCTGATCCTTCTGTTTTTGTACTTCCTTCCCTTTTGTAGAAGTTCTAAAGACTGCTTCTTTGACTTCAGATGGTCCTCCTCTTCTCATTTCATATGCAGTTAGTATGCCATGAAGTTGCACCACGGTAAGGTTTTGAAGATCCTGCTTTTCTTCAAGAGCAGAAACTTTTGACTCAAATTTTGTTGTTAGTGACCTTAAGACTTTCTCAACCAAAGTAGATTCGGTTATTGTTTCTCCCGGATTTCTCATACGATTTACAATATCATCAAGACGTAAAAATAAATTGGCAATGCACTCCTCATTATCCATTTTTAGATTCTCATATTGAATTATGAGAGTTTTGAGTTTCACACTTTTTACCTTTGCATCACCTTCATAACTTAGAATGATTTTGTCCCATATTGTCTTTGCTGTATTCAGCTGCATGACTTTGACAAATTCTGATTCAGTTAGACTTCCCAATAGAGAATTGACCACCTTTGCATTTGTTTCATAATTATTTCTTTCCGTTGGATCTGTTGGTACTGCAGCTGGATATTGATAACCTTGTTCAAAAATTGCCCATACCTCTGCTCCCAGAGACTGGAGATAGGATCTCATCCTTGTTTTCCAGAAGATTAAATTGTTTATGTTAAAGAGCGGAGGCATGATAGATGATGTTCCATCTTGATTGCTCATCTTGCTTGATCTTCCTTCTAGCGGCTAAGCTTTTCAGAAGAACTTGGCTCCGATACCAATTGTTGGGAAAAATACTGAGAGGGGGGGGTGAATCAGTATTTAGGGCTAAACAATTTTTCTTTTCTTTCTCTTAAAAACTTATGTTACAGTACTGCATCCAACATGTATGTCTAGATATCTTATTATGTCTTTACTTAGAGCATTGCATCAAATAAGCATTAAGCATGAACAGAAATAACAGAACAAACCATCAAACACATATGAACACCAAGATTTAAGGTGGAAACCCAATTTGGGAGAAAACCACCGCTGCTGTAATCTCAGTCTTCAATATTTATTATAGAGAAAAATTCTTACAATATATGCTGGTGCAGACTTATACCAGCACGTAGGCACCCACCTGCAGAAGGCTACAACCTTCTCTCGTTTACCAGCCTCTCCTGGAAGGGAGCTACTGCCCCCTGCTCTTGTTTACCAGCCTATCCTGGAAGGGAGCTACTACCCCCTATTCTCATTTACCAGCTACCACTGGAAGGGAGCTACAACCCCCTTACTGAAGGCTTCGACCCTCAGATCTACTGCAGACCACGTTTCATCAATTTTCACACTAGATAAAGCAGCTTCAATGCAACCCTTTATTCAATCATAAACAAACATATTTTTCCCAAAACTTCATAACAGAACAGTGAGACCACTGTAATCAGAAATAACCCAGACATCAGAGAATATATGCATTCAACATCCCGTGTATCCTTCTGTGAATATTAATCTTCAGAAACCCCAACTGTCATATGCACTTTCAATGTAGATTACTTGCATATATACGTGCTTTTCTTGTATAGATCTGTAATAATATATTTTGTAGAGCAGCCAGATCTATATAAACTTACCTGGATTCATATGTGTTCTTCAGCAGACATGCGCCAGCTCTTCATTGTTTCTTCTGTTGAATAAACTCAAGACTCATCACCTTGAGATCAATATCTCGATGGGTGCATCATAGACTCAAAATTATCAATTAAGCACGTCATCTGTCCATACAGATATTCCTTCGAGGAATTCTTCTCTCTCAACCCTCGCACATGGACCACTCGAATTATCACCTTTTTCCCTTTATATAGATTTTTCCTTTAATAAAACCATGAGTCAAAAACCATTTAACTGCTAAAGGTATTCCTTTGACAATATTTCCATTAGTTTGGCCCACGGGGTTTTTGATTTCTTTTTAATTTATTTATCACTTGATAAATAAATATATTTACAATGTTTTAGTCCCTTATGATTAACCCTTCAGACCTTATAAACAATATCAACGCTTTTTAAATAAATTAACCTTTCAATAAAACTTTGACCCCTGGCCCACATATGCGTTGACCATACCAAGATAAACTTCACGCAAGTCTATTGCCCGATCATCATTAGATCGCGATCCTTCAAGATCAACGACACATAAGCATATCGCTCGACCTCTGACGCCGAACGTTAACGTACGATGGCCCGCTGTACTGTGGTTAGTTTCCACACAGCTTCATTATCATCCGTGCCTCTTCATCAAGCGATCACCGTCCGATGGCTTCCCTCCAGATCGACGACGCATATCAATTTCACTGGCCGTCCTGGGTCGATCGTTAACATGTGATGGATGATCGTTATCATACGATGGCGCACAGTGACAAGCGGTTTTGTGGGGGTCCACCTCGCCATGTGTCAAAAGCCCTATGGAATTGGAGCCAACCTCTTGAATACCGCTTGCCCATCGAAAGCGGTGTGATAAAAACTGGAATCCACTTTCACTATTTATTCCGCACGTGATTCTCCTTTTCTTAAAGTTCCATCCATCTTTCGGAGTTTACGTTAAAAGCTGTGTGGTTAACTGAGATCAATGGTACTGTGGGGGCACAAACAGTCCGATGATTAACCCAATGGGGTGCCTCTGCAGTTGACCCATCCATCGGGCATTGACCACAGATCAACGGTCACGATTTATTGCGGGAGCACACCCCGACATTTTTGAACTAGCGGAGGGGTGCCTCCGCAACCACCAGAAGATAGTGTCGCCACCGAAGCGCCACCACTGCCGCCACCAAGGTTCCGCTACTCCATTAATCTGTGCCACCTTCTTTGAAAACTATATTAAAACCCCTGATTCAACTCCACTGCTCTGTCTCTAATTCCTTCTATTGCTACTGCATCAATTCCTTTGTTTCATCTATTGCCTCTGCTACCTCTTTGTCTCTTTTTCATTATGGATAGTTTAGGTGCCAATTCCTTTTCCATCAATGAGAACATTTCCAACATGGTTTAAACCTCTCTTACTCTATCTATTCTACTTGACAAGCAACCTAACCAAACAAAACAAAACAAACAAATTCTATCATTTCAACTAGCCTAAAATCAATACCCTAAAATCAATCAAGTTACACCTTTTACACAAATATATAGAGATCCCTCTCTGAGTCCAGGAAGGCTAGGTCCTAGGACTCCAAAGTTTGCTTGATGTTACCCTTGTTCAATTTGGTCTTGCCAATGTGACAAATTATAGGGACCTAACATAATGGCGACTCCACTGGGGATCTGAGTAAGTAACAGATTCAATATTCCTGAGGATCTCACAAATCCCCTGTAAAAATTAGATAAATCAAGTGTTAGCCAAGAATGGTATTTGGTTTAGTCTCCATACTAACATAATGGAGAATCTGCTAGGGACACTTATTGAAAATCTTAGTGTTATATAAAGAACTTAGAAAACTCAAAAAAATCTTAAGATTAGTATCTGGTTGCTGATGGTGGACAACAACCTGCCTTAAGAAAGTTGAAATCTTCCACCTGGTGACTCCAAAACTCTCAGTAGGCCTAAATAATCCACTGATAGAAGAATATAGATTGGTTATAAAGATGCAGTAATCCTTTCCTCTGGATGTTTGACAAAAATGAATCCAAGGATACAACGCAGGTATGCTCTAATGAACAGAGATCACATTCATGGATTCCCCCACAAAATGCCTCAAATAAATTGGGACACAAACCTGCCTGTGTTTCAAGATGAAAATTTCAATGACCCCTTGTTACATCTCATTAAATTTAATATACATACATGGAAGTTAAAATCTAAATGACATGAGGACTACCTCATGAAAATGTTCATGGTGACGTTAGAAGGGGAAGCAAGGGAATGATATGAAGGGCTGAAACTTGGTAGTTTGTTCTCTTTAAATGATTTCCACAAGGTGTTTTATGAGAATAATAAAGAAAATTGTCCATCTCTATCATTAGCTGAAAATTGTTGTGATCAATCCGGAGATCTCATACAATACCTTACAAATATTGATGAAGATTTGGGAAATTGGCAATATGAGGATCTATTAGAGGCAATTCAAGAATATCATGCTCAAGTTAACTGTCATGACAATCAAGCGAAATTGGTTGAGCATGAAATAAATCAAGGAAAAGAAGAGAATCCATAGGATCTCTCTGAAAGGACAATTGATGATTCAACTGCTCCTTTGTTTGAGGCTCAAGAAGACATCCAACCTTATGATATTTCACAACAGAAAGAAAACCACTGTGTTTCAATCCCAGGAAAAGAAGAAGCTATTGGACACAAACACTCTCCTTTTAATCCCAACTACCATAGATCAAAAAATAAACTTATAGGTCAACATATGGTGGAGCAATCCACTGATCTAGTGTACATATTGGATAACATTCCTTATATGAACAAGATACCCAAGTATGATCAATATGATGATGATTATTTTCTCTAGACTCAAGCTAACACTATTTAAAAATCAGCAACTAGTTTTTGGGACAAAGAAAGTCATTTTCAGCAGCTCAAATATAGTGATCAGCAAATACAAATTAACTATTAGAGTGAAGAAGAAAATTCAGAAATTTTGGAAAAAAGGGAAGGATCTTTACCTCTTTGTTGTGCTTCATTTCAGTTCATGAAAGACAATCTTAATACAATCATAAATCGGCAGTCTTTGGGTATTTTTATTAACAACAAAGAAGACGTTCAACCTCATTATCAGTCTTCATAGAAAAAATAAAAAAAACTATATCCAATACAAAGAAAACAAGGATTGCCTCCTCCTTTATCTGAAGAAGAGATCTATCAGATTCTAAACATGCAACCAGCCTCTAAAATTTTATATAAAAAGATTATTTCTATCTGTTCTACTACTGATTTATCTATTTCGGCCTTGCCTCATGAAGAAACAAGAGAACATATTGATACTCAGGCTAAACTGCTTTCTCAAGAAGAGTTATTTCCAAAGAGTGCCCTTGCTCATCAAAATGATGGCTTTCAAATAGAACTCATCCCACTCAATCAGAGCATATCAGGTTTGCTAGAGGACAACATTGCAATATATTATGAGGCTACCAAGATAGATGATCATGAAGAGGGGGGAGAGATTCATTCTCAAAATAATCCCAAGCTTAACAAGATGGAGCAAGGCATGGTCCTGGATACAGTTGATTATTCAAATCCTCAGAGCCAAGAATTATTTCAAGATCCCTTTGCTATTTTCTTAGAGGCATCTAAAGAAGGAACATGCTATGCCAGGAATGGTTTGTTGCAGAGTGTAAATAAGACCTTGAGCACTTATATTCAAAAGCAAGTGACATGGGAGTAGCCTTTTTGTTTTTTCAGCATACCTAAAGGGCTAAATGAAAATAAATCATCTAGTCACTTACTTGATTGGCTACATTGGAGAAGGGAGTTCACCTAGCAAAAATATACCTCCAAGTTAGACTAGGATAGATAGGTATTGAAATAAGCTCAACACTATGAGAATCTTTTTAGTTTTGGATTATTTTGAAAAAAAGAACAAAAAGAGAAAAGAGGGCAGATAAAAGAAAAGGTAAATCCCAATACCAAAAAAGAATGTATTTGAAAGTGTGCAATTCCAAATGCCACTGCTTTTTGACAAAAAAGGTCTTGTTCAATCACACAACCTAATCATGATTGAACAAATTTTGAATTCTTCCTGATAAGTCAGAAAATGAATATTTGTCAAATTGTCTAAACTTGGCTTATCACTAGGAAGATATGAAAATATATTGGTTCCAAAGTTCAAATCTGAACCAAAACGAAAGAGAGGGATGAATAAAAAATGCCAGATTAGAGCCCTCAATTTTTAGTTTTACCTTTTGCAAGAACAAAATCTGTGTGAATATTGTCTGCAATGCCACAGTTCATGACAAATCAAACTGCTTAATCTTGATTAGGTCATGCTTTCAATTTCTGGTTGATAGATTAGAGAATGAAAATCAATCAAACTGCTTAATCTTGATTAGGTCATGCTTTCAATTTCTTGCTGATAGATTAGAGAATGAAAATCTATCAAACTGTTTAATCTTGACAGATAAGTAGATTAGGTAGAGAATAAAAGAGCTCATTAGTCTAATTTGAGCTCTTGGAATTTATAAGGGTAGACATATTTAGTTTTTTCTTCCAAAAGAAAAGATAATGTTCAGGGCTTGCCAATCCAAATGCACCCAATTGAAGAGAAAATGTTATGAAAATTATGATGGGTAGGTAGAGTTGATATTAAATAAATCATGTTTTTTCAAATTTTAAGATCACAACTTCAAAGAATAGGAGTAAATTAGCAAGTGCAGAAAGAGGGATCTACCAAGTATAAGTAAGGTACTGGTCTTCAAAACTCAGAGATCTGAACTCTGAGGTTATGGACACATCCTGAAAGGAGATGCCCTATCCCAAGTGGAGCCACTATTATTCATCAATATTTTTCACTATATTTAAATGACTATAGGATGGTTTTAGATTTCTGAAAAAAATATTCCTTGAATATCTTGAGTTTCAAAAATCTCACTGCCTTCATTATCCTTACAAACCTATTTTCACTATTCCTCATTTGGTGTTCTCAAAGTCACCCTGTTTCTCCTAAAAACTCATGAGCTTATACCTCTCATTTTCAACCTCCTTCCCTGCCTATAACCTCATTGCCCCATTTTTCCCTGTCAATAGACTCCATATTCCCTCTAGGTTTTCTTGTTGCTAAATCACTCCCATGTCCCTTGGGGTATAATAACCTATAACAATGCTCTATTTTCACTTGAAAGTATGCAAGTCGAATTTCAGCCAAAATTAGGTCAAAGGACACTCACATTAGGTCATTAGGGTTTTCTACCTTTCAAGGTCATCCTTGGTTGTTTCAGGCACTGATTTTCCTTTTCTAGAATCTGACTCAAATGTAATAGAATTTCAAGACATGATTATTCAAGAAGGACCTAAAATTTCCAAGGAGGATTGTCTTCTCAATTAAGAACCTGCAAGTAAGAAAATGGGATAAAATTTGGCACTTTTGTAGAAGTGTTGGAAGATTTATCAAAAGAAGGTACTGACTATGTAGGTTGTCTACTCCTAAATGAAAAAAATTTACAGAAAGGGAAAGAGGAAAAACTTGGTCTTGTAGATGACTAGGGTTTGTAAACTTGTTAAGTCCACTTGAGTGCCAAAGTAGTGATTACTTGCAGGAAAATGACATGGAGGAAGCACACAAGGCCAATTTTGCTTCAAATTGTGTTTCTGAACAAACGAAGATAAATTTGACAAAATTGAAAGAGGTTTTTGTCAATCATAGGTAAAGGAAGAAAAAAATCCTTCATATTTTACACAGGTATCATGGTTTGGGAGAAACGTTAAATTTACAGGTGCTACAAGAGGTTTGCTGCACTTTTAGAGTGACCTCGGAAGAATAAAATTTTCTCATAGCTGGAGTGTCCAAATGACTTTATTGATGCTTAAAATGACAACTAGACTAGAATAGATTTCCATTGAGCTATCATGAGCTCAATTTGGAGTTGAGGAAGGTCTCCAAACGTTGTCTACACCAACACTCTACATTTCTACACCATCATTCAACACTTTTTGACCAGTCTGGGGAGAATCGGCTTTTGATATGTCAAAACAACATCGATAAGAAAGAAAAAGATATATTTTGAAACTAAACTTCAATATATTTCCAACGAGCTATCCCAGACCCAATTTGGAAACCGGGAAGACCTCCAAAAGTGGTCTGCAAAACAGTGTTACGTTTTTTCGTCCTGACACTGCACGTTTAGCACTTGGCGCTGCGCGTTTGCACTCGCGTTACGCACCTGGAGCTTGGCACTGTGCCCTTGCCAGAGAACTTTTCTAAGTTTTCCAACCACTCAAATCACATCAAATTGCCTTCAAATATTTTCCAAGGTCATCCAAGCAACCTCAAGTGGTAAATACATGATATGAATCCTATTTTTATGCCATTTGGTGAATTCTTAATCAATGGAAATGAAACCCTAAAATGAAACTCTAAGTTTTAAGCTTGAAATCACTGTTTCATTCCTATTTCATCCTTCTTGAAGAAAATCAGTTATAAGCAGGGGTCATTACATTGCTTGAGGGTTGTCATTGAGTTAGTTTTCCCCTCACTCTTTTCCTACACCTATACCCATTCACTCATTCCATTTATTTTCAAAGCTTCCATTTCATTCCTTCCCCTCATTCGTTTCACCTTTAGCCCTAGAGCTTCCAAAATAGAGTTTAACATGTCTTAAGAAGAAGACAGTGGTATGGAGGCAAAAATTCCAAGGAATACCTTCATCATGAGAAAGAGAGAGAGAGATTAACAGATGGAATTGGATGACCAAGATGATCATGAGGCCTCAAAGCTGATCATCAAAGAGAAGGATGCCATGATCAAAGAACTGCAGGACAACAAGGCAAAAGCCCAATTTTTCATATCATTCTTAGGACAAGAGAACAATCAGCTAAAGGACAAGCAATTTCTCATGGAGTTAGAGCCACTAAAGGAAAAAATACAAGAAATCAAGGGTAATGAAATGATGGCACCTGATGACTCTGACCATTATGATTCTCAAAACATCAAGTCAAGACCAAAAAGAAGAGGTCTTAAGAGAGCTTTAGAGCAGGAAAAACATGAGGCAAAGAAACTTAGTTTTGAGAAAAATATTGCTAAGGAAGTTAAAGATGTCAGAGAGGTATGGATAGACATAGTTAACCTACACCTTGAGAAGCTCCTCCATAAGGCAAGCAAAGACAATGAGATGCTCAAACACATGTCTAACAAGTACATCACTAGAAACAAGGTCTGCAACATCAAAATCGGGCAGTTGAAGAACAAATTGAAGGAAACCCTAGCCAAGAAAAATGAGAAGGAGAAGATAAATATTCTTGATTAGGTGTCCCTCCAAGCATCCCTACCATGATCAGCAAAGAAAAATCCATTTTTGGCACTTTGGTGAAAATTTTGAATTTTTTTACAATTCAGTGCAGAAAATTGGCCAAACGCGCAGCGCCACTAGAGCTGTGCTCTTTTTTGGGGCACTCAAATTCAAAAATCAACATATTCATGTTCCTCACACAAAGGACATCATCCTTAGAAAATTTCAAATCATTTTGAGAAAAATTGGTCCCTCAAAAGGACCAAAAACCACCAAACAATCACCTCTCTACCCTCTTTTCAGCACTGGCACTGCACATTTAGAAGTATTAGGAGAAATGGTTTTTAACAAGGAAAGTGGGCACCATTTTACAAAGTAAAGATAGATCTGAAAACTAGATAGTTCAGGCTTTCCAATGAGCTATCATGGAGATCATTTGGAGACCGGGAAGGCCTCCAAACATCAGCTACAAAACAAGAAATATTCCTAGTCTTGGTGTTGCGCGTTTGCACTGGGGCTACACCCCTGTACCTTGGCGCTGCGCCCTTACCAGAAAGTCAAAAAAAGACATCAGAAGTTATTGAAAATTTTATTTTGAAGGCCTTAAGGACAAATATTTCCAAAATTAGCTTAGAAGTTATGTTAGAAGTTATTTTTGTAATGAATGAGTCTCAGATATTTTGCCTTGGGCCTTGCATGGTCTCAAAGGTAAAAATACATTAACTATTGTCATAAATAAAATTTGAAACATTAGCTAGGGTTCACCTCCTCATTTGGTAGATAAATATTGCATGTATGCTTGAGGTTAGTTGTTGGTTGATTATCGAGATGAATATTACATAGACTTGGAGTTGTGAAGAAATTGGCTTTGGAGCTTTGCGACTGTTTTGGATTGAATGTCAATGGATCAAGCACATTCATAGGATTCATGAAATTTGTTGAATGGTGATGTTGTTCTTATCTTGCACTTGTTTCCTTCTGTTTTCATATTGTTTCATATTTTCTCTTGCAATAGATAAGAAAATTTAGGTTAAGATATGTTGTTAGAGGCACCTTAAGTCTGTCTACTTCAGTTGCTCAAATGTTTTCCTCTGCTATGTCTGATTGGATAATTCTTAATTTCTCTCTAATTACACTTAGCTTGTTGTCTTGAAAATGATTTAATGGAGTGAAACAAAAGAATTTTATGTTATGACCTTTCCTTCGGTGTGGCTTAAAACGTTGTTTTTAAGACCTTTTCTTTGAATTTTACTGATTAGGGTTTGGCTAAAGAAGTTTATGGTTTGCCCTGTCCTTTAGTCCATCTTGAATAGTCACTTTGAAGGTCTTTATAGTCTGATTGAAGAAACTTAGGATTTCCATTCTCTTTGATTATCACTTATGTGTTATCTTGAATGTTTTCTTTCTCTTAAGGTAGATAGCTAGAGAATTTAGGAGTTCCCTGCTCTTAGGGTTTGTTGGATTGTTGTTTTAAAAGTTTACTTGGTGAAGTCTGGTCAAAGAAGTTTATGGTGTGCCCTGTCCTTTGATTATTTCTAAAGAATAATACTCTTAAAAGACTCTTCTTGTTATAGTATATGTTAAAGGATTCTTAAATGCCCTTTAAACCTACTAAATTCACCATTTAATGTTCATTTCACACCCACCTAAGCTATTAAGATCCATTTGGCTTTGTTAAATTGCCCTATGAAATGAAAAACACCAATAGACTTTAGAAAAACCGCTCTGCAACTCTAGGGCTTGGCTTTTCCCTGCTGCTGTGCTGAGTGCGGTGCTTTGAGTTACCGGCGCGGCCCCTCTGGTGTGCGTGGCGCCCCGGTCCGATTTCTTGAGAGGTTTTGGCCCACGCATGAGGTCTTGGCCCCTGCGGATCGATAGCGTTCCTTCTTTCAGGAGTTTGGCCCGAGTTTGCGTATGGGGTTCCTGCTGTGATCCCCGTCCATCAAACCCCGGCCATGGAGCATGGAAGCGGCCCTCTCCCGCCTTCTGATCTCGATGCCTTTCGATCTCTTGTCGCTGCAGCAGATAAACGACCGACTTCGGTCTCGCAACAAAAGTTTGTTAAAAAGTTGGACAACATTCCTACGGTGTCTTTGCCGGTGGATGAAGCTTGTAGAACAGCGCTAAACCTAGCCGAGAGAGGCCTCATCGGCCAGTTCACAGGGCTATGGCCATCCCCGAAAGCAGTAGAAGATTGGGTCAAACGAAACTAGACACCACTGGTCAAGGAAGGAATAAAAAGTCATTTTGTAGGCAAAGGGTTCTTCGTCTTCGTGTTTGACAGTGTGGAAGATCGAAGCTTGATCTTCAGAAACGGGCCATATTTCATGGGCCCCCAAGGGTTATATTTGAATAAATGGTCTCCATATTTTGATCCTGCTCAAGATGTGCCCACAGCTGTTCCTGTATGGGTGCGTCTCCCGCACCTCCCACTCCACTGCTGGAGTCAGAGCTCACTGCAATCCATTGGAAATGCCCTTGGCAGGTACATTGATCAGGCACCGAGGAAGGATCAGTTCTCCTGCGCACGCATCTGTGTGGAAGTTGATCTGGAAGTCGGGCTCCCTGAAGCCATCAAACTCTCGGTGGCGGACTGGACACACATTCAAGAGCTCGATTACGAACAACTGCCCTTTAAATGTCGACATTGCCACGAATATGGGCACTTCGTAAGATACTGTAAAAAAAAAAATGAGGAAACAACAGAGAAAGAAAAAGGCGAATAGTGGAAGCAAGCAAAGAGAACAGCAAGCAGCAGACAGAATAATAAAAACAAAGCAAAAGAGACGGGGAATAAAACAGGGCAAGAAGGTGCAAGCAACCAAAACAACGGAAGTAGGGAATCTATCAGCATTGCAGGGGACAAAAACCCCTTTGAATCTCTTACCCCACCCTCAGATCCTCCAGAGGCAGAGCAGGAAGACCTTCCACAGCTGAACAATGCCGACACTCAAGAGCCAGGTAACATCCCAAGCCTGATTTCTAGCAACACTTCTTCTCCTTCATATGCTGACATTATTAAACAAAATAAGAAGAACTTAGAAAATACAGGATCATCTGTTGAAGAAACCTTTGAAAGGCCATCAAAAAAAGTGGGAAGAAGATCAAACAAGGAAACCAGGGAAGAAGAATCAGAACGACAGAAAACCCTAGGCAGTCAAGCTACCATTGAAATGACCCTCGGGAGAAACACAAGACCAAGGGCCCCCAAGGGAGGAGGACCCACCCCATCAAGTGGTAAATGATGCAGCTGGTCTCTTGGAACTGTAGGGGTCTGGGTAATCCCAATAAGGTAGAGGCTATTAAAGACTTATTGAGATGGAAACCGTGGACATTCTTATGCTCCAAGAGACAAAAATAGAAGGGGAAACCCTTCTAAACACTAGCATTATGAAATGGAAATATGATACTGGAAAGGTTGTCAGTGCAAGGGGCTCGGCCGGAGGAATAGGCACATTCTGGTCAAAAAACTCCTTTTCTTTAGAACGTTTCTCTGAGACCCAACATTGGATCTACACAGAACTGCGCCACACTGCAAGCAACCTCACCCTTGCTTTGTTTAACATGTACGTCCCCGTACATTATGATGAAAAGAAAGAGTGCTGGAAGTCACTCTCGGATTATATAGAGCATATCAATCCTACAAATATAGTCATAGGAGGTGATCTGAATATAATTCTAGACCCCAAAGAAAAAAGAGGAGGGATCTATTCCAGGGACCCTTTCATCAACACAGTGGAAAATCTGATACTACAGTGGGACTTAGTTGATTTCAAACCAGTGAAAGGAAAATATACCTGGACTAACAACAGAACAGGAGAAAATCATATTTCAGCTAGGCTGGATAGATTCCTCATCAGCAGCTCGATAATGATGGACAATAGAATAGTTTTTACCAAGATTCTCCCAAATCTCACCTCGGACCATAAACCAATTATTTTATGTCTGAAAGAAGAAGAAGATCTAGGCCCCCTCCCATTTCGCTTCAGTCCTCTCTGGGCCGGAAAAGAAGGGTTCTTTGAAACAGTCCAAACAGCTTGGAGGATTGAAGTCTCCGGATCCCAAGGCTTTGTGTGGGAACAAAAAATGAAAAACACAAAAAAAGCTCTAAAAGAATGGATAAATAAATCCATGAAAACCCCCACCAGGCAGAGGAAGGAGGCAGTTCTCCAGTTGGAAGGAATACAATTCGAAATGGAGGAGAAAGATCTCTCTTCCACAGACTTAGCCAATGAAAAAGTTGCCCAAAGGAATACATATTGCTCCTTTAGAAATGAAGAAGAGCATTGGCGATTAAAGTCTCGAAGTCTGTGGCTTAAATCTGGGGACAGAAACACCACATATTTTCATAGACAGTGCAGGGCCCACCTCTCACGTAACCATATTGCAGAAATTACCACCTCCAATGGACAGGTGTATAAAGGATTTGCACAAATCAAAGAAGCAGCAGTAAAACATTTTCAGAACCTTCTTAGCGCAGAAAGAAATGGGAGCAAGGAGGATGCATTAGAGTTTCTCACAAACATTCCAAAACTAGTCAGCGTTGAAGATAACGATTCTCTGATGAGCCCAGTCACGGAAGAAGAGATATCAAATATAGTCTGGTCCATGGAACCAGATAAAGCACCAGGACCTGATGGATTCTCAGTTCATTTTTATAGAATCTATTGGGAGATAATCAAATCTGATCTCTTTAGAATGATAAGGGGAATCTTGAGGAAGGCAAAAGTTGGAGGCGGAATAAACTCCACCTTCCTCGCTTTGATCCCCAAGGAAACAAACCCAGGCTCTTTTGATAGATACAGGCCGATCTCACTTTGCAATTCATCCTACAAGATCGTGGCCAAACTCCTGGTGAACAGAATCAAACCCCTCCTTCAAAAACTCATCTCTCCAGCCCAAGGGGGATTTGTGAAAGGTAGACATATCCTGGACAACGTCATTCAAGTTCAAGAAGCCCTGCACTCCAGTCAAACACGAAAAGAACAAGGTATGATCATAAAACTGGATATGTGTAATGCCTTTGATAGAGTTAACCGTTCTTTCCTGTTCAGGATTCTTTCAGCCTTTGGATTCAATCAGGATTTCATAAATCTCATCAAATCTTGTACTAAGAATATCTGGATCGCCCCATTGGTGAATGGAAGACCAGCAGATTTCTTTTTAGCCACCAGGGGATTGAGGCAGGGTTGCCCTCTTTCTCCCTTTCTTTACATTCTGATGGCTGATTCACTGAGCAGAAAGCTGACCCAGGAGAAACAAATAGGCACCATACCTGGGATAAGAATTGTGAAAGGCATCGCCCCAGTGAATCACGCGCTCTTTGCTGATGACTCACTTATGCTTGGGGGTGCTTCCATGAGAATAGATAATTCCTTTAGGACCATTCTTCAAAAGTTTTGCAGCATCTCCGGAGCGTTAATCAGTGAGAGGAAAAGCGTTGTTTATGGATGGAATACAGATCAAAAAACAATTGAAAGGATTTCCAACGAATTGGGGTTCAATGGATATGCAGTTTGGGACAAAATAAAATATCTGGGACTCCCATTAACGATGGGATCCAACAGAAACCACTTGTGGGAGGAGGTGATTTTCAAGTTCAAAACAAATATTGTAGCATGGGGTGGCTTTTGGCTTACCACAGGTGGCAAAATCACGCTTATCAGATCTGTCCTTTCGGCACTGCCAACATTTCAGGCTTCACTACTGATGGCTCCAAAACAAGTCGCAGACCAAATCTCCAGCCTCATGCAGAATTTTCTGTGGAACGGTGGGCGAGGTTTCGCAATAGATTCCATTTAATAAACTGGGAAATAGTGAAACAACCTTTAGTTGAAGGCGGACTCCAAATTTGTGATCCTCAGCAAGCTAACTTAGCCTTGGGTTGTAAATTACTGTGGCATCTTTTAACCGAGCCTACCCATCCTGTCAGTCAGATTTTAAGGCTCAAGTACCTCAATAACCAGTCGATCATTTCCTTCAATCCAGAGAATTCCCCAAGAGGAACGCAAGCTTGGAAGCTATGCAGCAAAGGAATCGATTTCTTCAGAACTCATTTGTATAGAATCCCAGGGAATGGCAAAAATACATCATTGTGGAGAGATCGAATTATGGGTCATCCTCCTCTTACAGCTAACAACGAAATTTCAGAGCTAAGAGCTTGGTTATGTACAAAAGGAATTCGGAAAATCGAGGATATTACAGATTGGGATAACAAAGGTAATTGGCAGCGCTGGACTTTGCCTAATATTCCAGCGCACTTAAAAAACCAGTTAAATGCTCTTATAGATGCAATTTCAGACTTTACTTCAGTTCATAAGGACGAAGAAGACTCATGGGGTTGGGGAAAGACGGGGGTGTACACAGCAAGACAAGGATATTTACAGATGCAAAGCAAAAAGGATTCTCCACATCCGAAAACAGTGTGGAAACTGATCTGGGATAACTTCAGCATTCCCAAGATCAATTTCTTCTTTTGGACTTTGTTCCACAACAAAATCCTGACTGGAGAAAATTTGTGCAGAAGGAACATTGCAGGTCCTCATCGATGTGTTTTTTGCAAAAACGCATTGGAAACCTCAGATCACATGTTCATTGATTGTGAGTATGCACAGAAGGCCTGGACTAACTTCTTGACTGGACTGAATGTGAGACCCCCAGTGCATTGTTCGATCACAGACATGTTCTCGTATTGGAAAGCCATATACCCCTTCAACATCGCTGACAAATCTCTTTGGCATAAGGTGTGGACTGTAGCCCTTAAATATGTATGCTGGAAGTTGTGGCTTGCCCGGAACGAAATAGTCTTTAACCACAAAGAAATGACTGCAGATAATGCAGCGGAGCAGGCAAAGAAACTTATTTTAGAAACTCTGAGCCACTCTATAGTCAAAGATGATAGCTCCCTCCGAAATGTAGAAAGGGTGTGGCTGGATGGCTTCTCCTTCATGCCCAGACCTTCAGCAATCACACGCCCAAATCACAAGAAAAAATGGCAGATTCGAGACACTATGGATAGTTTTCAGCAGTGGTGAAAATCTCAGGGAAAGTGCACTATCTTCTTTGATGGGGCCTCAAAAGGAAATCCAGGCAGGTCAGGAGCAGGAGGGGTGATCTATTTTCCGAATGGGAAAAAAGAGGACTTAAGTTGGGGACTTGGGTTGAAAACCAACAATCAGGCTGAAGTTCTCAATCTCTTAAAAGCTTGCCAATTGGCCAGAAAAGAAAATCCAAGTGAAATTTTAGTCTTTGGAGATTCAGAGCTGCTGATAAATTCACTAATAAACAAGAAAGGACTCAAGGATCCAGCGCTAAATAAACAGCTTGCAAGAGTGAACAGACTTTTGAAGGACTTCTCCTTAGCTCAAATCTTCCATATCCTCAGAGAATTAAACACAGAAGCAGATAGATTGGAAAATACAGGATGTACTCTAGAAAAGAGCATGATCAGCATAAATGCAGGAGCATTGAATATGGAAATTATTCCCTAATTGGGCAAGAATTCCTTGTAAAAGCAGTGAATTTTAATGTTTGATTTGGCTTCGGCCATCCTATCTCTATCAATAAAAATACCCGTTTCAGTTAAAAAAAAAAATTTCCCTATGAAACACCCTTGATTCATTGTTTTACTTTTCGAGCCTTTAATAGACCCCATATCCAAATGGTTTAAACCTCTCTTACTCTATCTGTTCTACTTGACAAGCAACCCAACCAAACAAAACAAAACAAACAGACCCTATCATTTCAACTAGCCTAAAATCAATACCCTAAAATCAATCAAGTTACACCTTTTACACAAATATAGAGAGAGCCCTCTCTGAGTCCAGGAAGGCTAGGTCCTAGGACTCCAAAGTTGGTTTGATGTTACCCTTGTTCAATTTTGTCTTGCCAATCTGACAAATTACAGGGACCTAACAATTTACAAGTGTACGACCATCAGAGTTAAAAAGAGTTCCATAAACCCAAGTGTGAGCCTGTATAGTACCCTAGGTTCAACTGTCATCAACTTGACATATTAATTAAAATGTTATAATCTCAACTTAAGCATCGGTTCCTCCTCTAGCCAAATCACTTTATACATGGTATGTTCCAAGAGGATTTACACACACACACACACACACACACACACACACACACATATATATATATATATCATTACAGCTGTAATAATGCAGTGGATGTGAATTGAATTTTCATTGCATAGTCAGTACTTGTAAGAGGTTAAAGTTAAATTTTTTTGGGGGGGATGTGGATGCTAAAAAAATAGAACTGGTTAACGACTCTCACATGCAAAAATAACTAGTTAAACTTATTTAAACTCCAAAATATGACTAAAAGTCAACTTAACAAGAGTAGGAGAGAGAAAAGTGGTGGTTAATTTCTACAAAATAGAGATGAAGTTCTTATTCACTCTAGGAAGGAATACTCATAAGGTAGTATGAATTTATGGAGTGGAAATAACCATTTCATTCTCAAACCAATGCCTATTCATTGTCACAAGTCATCCTAGGTAACAACCCCTACTAAAAAATAGAAAATTTTCCAAACCATAGGGAATGTCTAGTAATGAATGAAAAGTGATCATATGTGCCCATAATAATGAATGAATAGGTTATAATGATGGCTAGTATGTAGGTATTCATGAGGACCTAATGAATTACTTAGTCCAATGTACCCCAACACCAATTATTCATTTTAATCCCCCCATAAAAAAAAACTTCTCAATTTTTATTTTGGAATAAAACCATCCTTAATGAAAACCGCAATCAACAGAAATCAACTTCCATATTTATGAGGATATTGAGGATAAGGTATATATGAGGATATCAAGGATAATATTTTTCTATATCACACCCAACCCACCAGTCATATTAAGGAAGGAGAGTTTTAAATTTTTAACTTTATTTTACTTACAATAATTCCCACTTCTTAGCTGTCCATCTTAATTTTATCCTCTAAATATTTCCAATGATATAAATTTCATTTGAATCTTCAGTTTGGACAAAAATTTATTCCCTTATGAATATTTTCTCTTCTAAGCACCACATCATCATCTTACCTTTGCCACATGCTAGACATGTGGCAATACTTTTGACCATGTGTCATCATAATACAATGTGAAAATACTTTTGATCATGTATCATCATAATAAAATGTTATAAAAAGTGTACATGAATGACACATGATATTCCTCTACCCAGATGTAAACAATGTATGGGGCCATGTCCATACCCAACACATTAGTGACACTCACTCTTGCGCATGAATTTATGATTTTTCTCAAGTCACCATTATAATAATTTTTGGATTACCATATTTTCATATGCATTTAGGATTTATAAAACATCTAGATCCATCTGAATCATGATTTTCATTTTTTTGTTGCACTAAGTAGGTTCATCCACCACATCTTTGGACCCAAGAATGTCTAAAAGCGCCATTCAATTGAATTTTCTAGATTTTTGGATCCTCGCTATCCAGAGTAATTTATACACTCCACAATATTTTCATCTACCCTGCACATCAGTGTCGAAGTGTATGTAGTCCACAATACCTCACGCCACATCATAACAAGTTGAAACCTTCGTTGATTTTATTTGATAGGCAGTGAGGATCAACCACGTAATTAACATGCAATCTAAAAATCAACATTTTCATCAAACAACTAGAACAAATTTTGGAACCACAATATATCCGCATCCTATTTAATAAATCATCAAAATCAATTAATCATTAATGCATTGAGAGATCCGAATTTCATGTTTGTAAGGTTAACATATTAAAATTGAGAAAAAAAATATATGAATATATTTTTGTTCCTGCTTATTTCAATTCCTTTCTCATGCAATTAAGTTGATTGTAGATAAGGACATTTATGGATATGGAGTAAAGTTTGTTTTTTTATTATTTATTATTCCTTGAATACATGGAATTTATAATAGAAATAAACATATCCATTTCATTTTAATCATCTAACAAAATAAATTAGTTTATTTTAATGCATTTCTTTGATTTATGTTAATTTCATTTTATTGCTAAATTTGATTGAAATGAATGATCATTGTAACTCAGAGAGATATATCAATGGTCCACCATAGTTAACACATTTTCTTCAATCTAGACAAAAAATATGAAAATCTGATAGTTCGATTCATACTTTGATGAATTTTCATATTTTAGGAAGTTTTTTCACCTAGATCTACTTTCTCTGATGTTTCAACCTATTTTTGACATGTGACTATGATGCTATCTTTTTATGAAATTTTGGGATAACATGGATGGAGTTTTTACGTGCAATGGATCCTCTTCTTCTCTTTGATATTCATCATGCTCTTCATCCTCATGTTCATTTAATTGTGATTATTGGAAGATGATTGACTGTGGTTGAACTTGGGGTAACACTTCATTATGGGGAAGGGCTTCATCTACTTTCACATCAATGCATTCAATAATTTTTTAGCCCTTTTATATTACATTTATATCCTTTTCTTCGATAGGAATATCCTAAGAATATTTCTTCATCAGCTTTGAATTCAATTTTCTCCATTTAATTTAATGTAGCATTTGCTTCCAAAAGTTCTGAAGTGTTTACCTGTGGTTGGTCTCCCTTTCCGTAGGTTGTAAGGATTTTTGGTATTATATTTCCTAATTTGAGCTCTATTCAACATATAGTTTTTCATGTTTACTTCTCCTCCCTAAAATTTATTATGTAGTTGAGCTTCAAAGAGTAGATTTCTTGCCATATCTTGAACTATTCTATTATTTCTTTAACCGCACTATTTTACTGTGGATTTCTTGCAATAGTGAAATGTATCTTGATTTCATGATGTTCATAAAAATCATTGAATTCATGTGAGGTGAATTCTACTCCTCTATCTATTTTTAGAAATTTGATATTTAAATCTATTTCATTTTCAATTAGAGTCTTGAAAGCCTTAATTTTTTCAAAAGTTTCAAATTTTTCTTTAAGAAAAGTATCCTGAGTAATTCTTGTACAATCATCTATGAATCACATAAAGTACCTTTATCCCTTTATATTTTGAGCTCTAGATGGTTCAAAAAAATTAGTGTGAATGATTTCCAATAGCCTGGATGTTGAATATTCTTTTTGTTTTTAAGAAGACTCTACTCTGTTTTCTAAATTGGCATGTTTTACAAATGGCATTGCGAGGCTTCCATATTTTAGGAATGTCCTTAATGGTTTGTGCTCTTGTAAATTTTACCAGATTATGAAAAATTATATGTCCCAATATTCTATGCCATAGCCAACTTTTGCCTCTTTTTCTAATGCAACACCATCAAGAGTGTATACATTGCCTCCAGTCCTATTAGTTCTTGCTTTTAGTTTTCTTGTATTGGAATTTTTGATTTCACATATCTTGGAATTAAATGTGAGAACATACCATTGATCACACATATTTTTTTTTAACAGTGAATAGTAGTAGTTTCATTAATCCACATTCCGATAGCGACATTAAACTGGATGATTACATTGTGTCATTTTCATGCCAAAATTCGAAAACGTGTCCCTACCTACATATAGGGCTATCTTTGTAGATGAATTATTTTTGTTTTATCTATATCTACGGTGCATTATATTCCCATGTGTGATATAGAACTTACAAAATGAGTTACCAAGGTATGTGCATTTGTGCTTGTCCATTTAAAATTAGATTGGCACTACCTTATCCATTTCTGTTGGGAACTGGTGCTTAGAAGAGGGCACCGTCCTGAAGAGGATACCATCCAAATACTGTACAGAGGGTATGATGTCCCAATGTTGTCTAGAGGTATTGTTTTCCCATTGTTGTCCCAACTGAATGATGTCTATATGTCGTCTAGATGTCGCGCACATGCTAGTTCAAAGCTGTCCATAACGAATGCTGTCCATATGATGTCCACGTTGAGTGTTGTTCCAATTTTATCCAAAGGAATTGTTTTTCCTTTGTTTTCCAAATGTTGTTCCATCCACATGATGTTCCTTTGTTTTCCACTAATGTTTCATCCAAATGATGTTCCATCCAAATTTTGTTCCATCCAAATGTTGTTCCATCCAAATGATGTTCGAATGTTGTACAAATGTTGTTTTCCAAATGTTGTTCCATCCAAATGATGTTCCAAAAGAAATGTTGTTTCTTGATCCATGGTTTTCCTTTGAAAGCTAGGGTTGAGGTCCAATTCATTATGCTAGTAAGCATGGAAGGGCTAGGGGATAGATTTGGTGTCAACGTTTCCATCAATGTCACATATTCCCTTCATCAATTTGCACCCTTTATTAGCCTGCTCATTTTCTCGAGTTTTTAGGGCTGTGAGCACATGTGTGTACTGGATGCCTTCAAATTATTTTTCTTCCTCCTTAATTCTGGTTAAAATTTGATTAATTCTAGCATTTTTAGTTTCCTTCCCTTGAACCAAGTTGTTGATTAGGATATAGGAGTCCCCCAGTACTCTCAAATCTCTCACACCTTTTCCTTTTGCGATGGTGATTCCGAGCCAAAGGCTACTTGCCTCTGCTAGGTTGTTGGTTGCTCCTCCTATCCCCCAGGCATATTTGTGCCTTGTTTTTCCATCAGGATCAATGAGGACCCCTCCTCCCCCAGCCTCCCCTGGGTTTCCTTTGGAGGCTCCGTCTAACATAAGAGTCCAATTCCCTTTCTTATTTATCTCATCCATTAGCTCCATTTCAGTGCTTCTGAGACACCAGCTTGGAGGACCCACCTTTATTATTATTGTTTTATTTCTCTAGGACCATGGAGATAGCCACTCCCATTCTAAAATATCTAATGACAAGTCAAGCTGGGGGGAGTGAACTCAAAACAAAAGGATAAGGCTGAGAGCATTGAAACTCTGGCTCTAGGATTTTTCATTTTGAAGATTGATTTGTTTCTTGCCATCCAAATCTTCCAGCAGATATACTTTGGAAGAGATTGAAGGATGAATTTCAGATTCGGTTTAGTTTGGAGATTTCATTTGTACCAATTTTTCGGTGTTGAGAATAACATGGAGGTCTCTGCTGGCCAATCGATTCTGGAAAATATCTGCCCAAAAACCACCTTCTAGACTTGTTTGTTGTAAGTTCATTTTATGAATAAATGGTTTATGGTTTCTTCCTCTTGTTCAGAAAGAGGTCACTTGGTCGGCCCCCTTATACCTCTTTTCTTGATGTTGTCTTGTGTGAGAATTTTCTTGTGATTTAGCTGCCAGCTGAAATAATTTAATTTGGTAATAGCATTTGGCTTCCAAATACGATTCCATATCCCACTTTTATGAGGGACCTGTTCTTCGAAGAGGAGATGCATGTAGCCTTCTTTGACTAAGTAGTGTGTGTTCTTCCACCACCCTTTATCCATTTTATCTCTCGAAGTTGGAGAGAATCACTCGAGAATATTTAATAGTTCATTTTTTTGCTCATTTAGCTCTCTAGGGATATCCAGAAGAAGCCATCCTTTCCATTTCCTCTTGTCATCCCATACTGAGATTTGTGCCAAGGTTGTGATTTTAATCGACATGAAGTGATCATGGAGGGGTTTCAGTTGTTCCAAATCTTCTCTAGGGGCATTATTCATTATTCTATCCTCCCAAATTTTGACTTTCAGACCATTTCCAGGAACTCTGCTGATGTTTTGAGTAATTAAAGGGCACGAGGATAGAAGAAGACACCAAATTTGGGAGCCTTGAGTGGCTGGAGTATACTGTTTTCCTGTTCTTTTTTCTTGAAATACTTTCCTCTTATTAGTTGAGCCTGCCATTCTTCATATTTTGTGACTAGCCCCCACCATATTTTTCCCCAATTGATGGGTTAATTAATCTTGGGTCACGAATTTTGAGTCCTCCATGTTGCCTGGAAGCTGCAACAGTCTTCCAGTTTACCATGTGATATTTCCTTGTTGTTTTTTTCCGTCCTTCCCATAAGAACTTCCTTATGAAACTTACAAGTTGTTGCAGGACATACTTCAGAGCCTGGAGGACGACAAACTGATATATAGGGAGAGAAGACAACTCTAATTTGATAAGAATGAGATGACTTGTAGGGTTTATCCTAATCCCTCCCCAATTGGTTATTTTCTATTTCATTTTTTCAATCATGCCTTGCCAGGCCTTAGGACTGGTCCTTTTCAAGAAAATTGGGACTCCTAAATATTTAAATTCCTTCAAGACTATTTCTACGTTAAACCCCAATATTTCTTCTATTTTTTTGGCCTTACTAATGGAGATATTCCAATATGGAATTTCTTGTTTTCCCTCTAGATGCTTTTTGGAATTTTTGGAGATAATATTTGAATATTCTAGTTATGACCAGAGAGGCTCCACCAAGAAGATTTGTATCATCAAAAAATTTCCCTTCATTTATGAGTTTTATTCCTTCTTTAAATCTAATTCCCGAGATGTGTTGAGAGAGCCTTGATGCTTCAATGCTACGACTTAGGACCTCTCCTACCAAAATATATAAAAAGGGTGAGAGGGGACACCCTTTTCGGAGACCTCTTGATGCTTTGAAAAACCTATCCCCCCTACTATTAATCAAGGGAGAGATCCAGGGCCTCAAAATGCATTTCTTGATCCATCCAATGAATGTCTCTTTAAATCCCATCGTCTTCATTATGTCGAGGAGAAATTTGTGCCGAACCCTCTCAAATGCATTGGCCATATCCAGTTTAATGACCATTCCTTTTTCCTTACGTCTCCAACTTGAGTCAATGGCTTCTTGGATTAAGATTACATTGTCATAGATTTGTCTTCTCGAGACGAAGCGACCTTGATTAGGAGAGATGAGAAGAGGCAGGAGGAATTTCAGTCTAAGGGCTAGGATTTTGGAAATATTTTATAAGAGAAGTTGTAGAGGGAAATTGGCCTCGCGAGAAAGAGGGTGGATTTTGTTCTTTTGGTATCAGGGCTAAAAAGGATGAATTTATTTAACTGCCGATGTATGAGATCTTCAGGGAGTACCCAATCATTCGGCACAAATATCTTTTTATTAGATGCCAATAGGTTTGATAAAACCTACTGGTTAAGCCATCAAGTCCAGGTACCTTATCTAGGGAAAAGGAAAAGACTTGTTTTCGTATTTCTTGAGCATTAGGCAGGGCATCAAGGATTTGTTTGGCATGAGAGGTCACCAAAGAAGGCATCAAGTCCAAGAAGAAGGATTTAATAATGGGGGCATAGGTTTGGTCATCATGGTACAGGGAAGAGAAGTGATATACTGCAACAACCTTAATATCAACAAAAGAGTTGAGAGATTGAGATCCATGCTGAATTTGGGTGATGCCATTTTTGATCTTTTGAAATTTTTCTTGCTTATGGAAATATTTCGTGTTCTTGTCTCTGAAGTTGAGCCAACTATTGTGTGACTTGAGCCGCCACATATCTTCCTCTTGCCTCACGCTCGCATGGTATGTTTGGAACATTTTTATTTCTTCTTGGAAGTCCAACTTCTCCACTTCATTATTTTCTATTTGAGCCTCCTTTTTTGAAATTTTTTCTTCTGTTGTTTTGACATTTAGGGACATATTTGCATTGTATGTTTTAATCCATTCTTTTATTTCTTCTTTTAACCTTTTTACTTTTATTTCCCATATGGTTATAGGGATGTAATTTACCCACTGATTCCAGGAAGCAGTGATCATTTCAGAGAATCCAGCTATTTCTATCCATAGTGTACAAAATTTGAAAAGAATTGGCCCATAGTTAACTGGAGGAGAAACAAGGAGTGTGATCAGTCGGTGGTCCGATCCACACCATGGGAAGATCTCTGAAGATATATATAAGGGAAAAGATAGCAGAATATCTGAAGCTAAAAATCTGTCTAACCTTGATGCTATGTGCCCCGGTCCCGCCCTCTTATTATTCCTTGTGTATTTAAATTTACTTGGCTTCACATCAAAGATATTTAAATACATTAGCAAGTCTTCAAAGTCTTCCTGATGAATTTCTCTTACCACTGTCCCTCCTCTCTTCTCGTCCTGTTTTAGTACTGTATTGAAATCTTCTCCTAGAATTTAATTCATGCCATACTCTATGTTCTTGAGGTCTTGAAGGGACTTCCAACAATAATTATTTTCAGCATAAGTATTTGGCATGTAAATATTTATGATTATAATATTTTAATTTATAATTTTGACAAAAAAAAAATTTGGTATTGAATGAACTGATATTAGGGTGTGTACAAAAAATTTTGTTGGTATTATATTTCCTCATTTGAGTTCTATTCAACATATAGTTTTTCGTGTTTACTTCTCCTCCCTAAAATTTATTATGTAGTTGAGCTTCAAAGAGTATAAATCTAGCCATATATTGAACCATTTGTTGATATTGTAACAATATGATGAGCTTAGTGGAAAGAAGTCACCTTCACTAAGTGGGCCCGCAGGAGTCGCCTAAACATTATCTTATTCTCTTGGAGCACTTCAGTTAAGTGAACAAATGTGACACAGGAGCTGACAGAAGGAATTACGCTATTCCTGAGGGTTAAGTGGAGCTATTGCATGGATACTTCGGTTAGAACTCATGTGACAGAGTTTGGTGGAGTTGATTGAGGAAGTTAATGGAGTTGTGTTCAGTTTAACTAATCTAAACATAGTTGAGCTATTTGTATCTAGTTTAACTGATTGATACAATTAGTGAGAGTGGTGTGAATTAATTATTAATTAATTCACTAATTATAAACTCATAAATCAACTAAATAATGCATCAGTTAACTTCAGTGCATGGACAGTTTCAGTGGAGACCAGTGCAAGAATAGGTGAAAGAGTAGGTTAACTATCAGTTGTGACTATACTATTGCTATTTGCAACACACAGATAGGTGGAGTAGCTCATGAGGATTGCGCAATTCAAGCCAGGTGGTTTATATATTTAATGAAGCCATCCCATAGCATTAATTACGCAATAGAGGCTGGCTATCAAGTGGCAAAAGATTGGAGCATGTGTTTTTGCTAGATCTAGCTTGATAGTGTGTAGCAATTGAGGGTGTGCATGAAAGCTTGTGAGGAGATTTTGTACTATGATTGTTACATGATATCCATGACATATAATATACAGATAGTTGGGGTTTTCAGCTTTAAGCTTTCCCATTAAATATTGTGTTCATATGTGTGATTATTTGTGGTTTTAATGTATGCATGCAATTGATTTTATTTTCGCATGTGATGATCAATGGTAGAAGAGATTCTGTATTATGCATGAAGCTAAAATAGTGTGTGATCAGGAGAATCTTGGTGAATAATATCTCAGTTATTCAAATTTATACATGGTATCATAGCATTATTGATCATTGGAGCAATTGCAAAACATTGAAGCGGTTGAGTTTTGTGTTGGTGGAATTCGAATTTGCAGCAGTGTTTTCTTGGTGTCGAAGTTGAGATGTCTTTCAACGGATTGCAATTAGAGTATGCCCTTGAGGGCAGCTCGAATTATATTGCATGGAAGGACAGGATGGAGGCAGTGCTAGATGAAAATGGGTTGAAGGAGTTCATAGATGCTGAAGTCCCAAAGCCTACTTCTACTGATGCTACCGTACTTGACGCATGGAAAAAGAAGACAGGAAAGTGTCGAAGGATTCTGTTGGAGGGTGTGAAGGATCACATAGTGTCTAGCCTTCATGGTAAGGCTTCTCCATTTTTGATGTGGAAAGCCTTGACAGATTTATTCCAAAGCAAGAGCGACCAGAGGAAGTTGGTGCTCAAGGATCGACTTAGAAACATAAATATGGAGAAAGGCGACAGTATGCCCAAGTACCTCACGAAGTTCATCCAATGCAGGTATGAGCTGGGAAGTGTGGGGGTGATTTTTGATGATGAGGACTTGGTGAGATTGGCTCTCCTTGCGCTTCTGAAGATTTGGCACTCCTATCAGGACTCTGTCAATTTTCGAGAGAAATTGCCAGGATGGGAGCGACTTTGGTCAGATCTTGTGCAAGTGGAGATAAGGCGAAGTACCAGGGACGGATCTTCCTTTGGATGCCGAAGAATTTTCCTTTGGATGCCAAAGAAAAGAAGGGGAAGAGCAAGAAATCTTCTCAATCCGGTGCGAAAGGCAAGAAGCAGGACATGTCCAAGGTGAATTGCTTTCACTGTCACCAACACGGACATTACGACACTAATTATCCACAGAAGAAGAAGAATAAGCAGGTTACTGGAACTACAACTGGAGAGGCCTTAGCCTCACAGTTTGAGCTGCATTTTTTTTTTATCGCATGCTTGGTTTCAAGTGTGATGGGTTCAGTGTGGTTTCTGGACAGTGGTGTGTCTTTTCACATGACAGGAGATTGAGATTTGTTTACTGATCTGGATGAGAAAGATCTTGGAGTGCACATCGAGATGGGTGATGATGCTAGATACAGTGCGACCGGTATCAGTACCATTTCCTTTGAGAGGGAGTCTGGTAAACCCTTCGTATTGAAGGAATTGATGCATGTTCTAGGATTGAAGAATAATCTTATCTCTGTGGCGATGTTATAAGACAAGGGATATGATGTTGTCTTTAGCGAGGGAAAGGATTTCCTGCGCAGTAAGGCAACTGGTGAGACCCGGAGGATAGGGGTTTGAGTTAAGAACCTTTATCAATTACATGTAGATGGCTGCACAGGAATGGTAGGCAAGGTAGAAGGAGTGGTGATCCAGGATGATGGCGAGTTGTGGCACCTAAGATTGGGCCACCTTCACCATGGAGCTTTGAAGATACTGCAGCAGATTTCTACTGGGCTTCCTAAAGGCACTCTTGCGGAGTCAGATTAGTGCAAGGGGTGTACCTTGGGAAATTTTGTGAAAGCCATCTTTCACAAGAAGGATAGTCGCGCCACGACGATCCTTGAGAGAATTCACATAGACATGTGTGGACCTTTCTCAGTAGCTTCGACAACAAAGCATAGGTACTATGTGATCTTTGTTGATGATTTTTCTCGGAAGTGCTGGATCTTCTTCATGCAGAAGAAGAGCGAGACATAATCAAAGTTTTGTGAGTTCAAGGCACTAGTTGAGAAAGAATCGGGGAAGCAGGTGAAGGCTCTAAGGAGCGAAAATGGTGGTTAATTCATCTCTGGCGAATTCAAGGACTTTTGCAGCACAGAAGGAATTCGAAGAGAGCTCATAGCACCTCATAACCCACAGCAGAACGGGGTTGCTGAGCGAAAGAACAGAACGATCGTGGGTGCTGCATGGGCGATGTTGCATGATCAGGGCCTACCCATACACTTGTGGGGGCATGCAATCTTTACATAGTATATGTACGACAACACCGTTGTCCTCACGGGATACACAGCATGAGTACACCGAAGAGCGTTTCGTAGAAACGATATTTCCATTTAATTATTTCATTCACTGGCCCATTCATGTGATGAAGGATGCAGGGAAGAAGCTGATGTGTGAGATACGTTTGCGAGAGGTTTGATATTTTTGGGGTACAGCGATACTACACTGATACACCGCACGACTATCGTGTGTATTTCCAGTGAGTCGAAGAGCTGTTGTCTGACAAGGATATCAAATTTCGGAGGAAAGCCATGAAGTGTTCACTTGAGAAGGAGCCACACTTGCATGCAGATGAGGAGCTATTAGTTCCTAAGGATGAGCCTCAGGATGTGGATCAGCCACAAGAGAAGGTTCATGGAATGGAAGAGACCACTCATGCAGCGCCAACCATCAAAGGGCGGAGCCTGCTCTGAGAAGAGGCGATGGCCCGGCTCAAGATACGAGAGAAAGGTTGTGGAGGCACCTACATCCACTGTTGTGACAGAAGCAGTCCCCCGATCGATATGCTTGGATACATGGCTACGCGAGAAGTGTATCGTGACAGAGCCATCCTCTTTTGAGGAAGCTGTGGAGGACCCCGCATGGGTAGATTCCATGGTGGAAGAGTATGATTCGATTGTCAGAAACATTGCATGGGAGATTGTCCCATGACCGGAAGGGAAATCAGTGGTGGGTTCGAGATGGATCTACAAAGTGAAGCAGGCAGCTGACGTGAGTGTGGAGAAGTACAAGGCAAGATTTTTTTCCCGAAGCTTTTCACAGATAGAGGGGATCGATTATGAGGAGACCTTTGCATCTGTCGCAAGGTATTATTCCATATGGACGATTCTTGCTCTCTCAGCCCAGATGGGGTGGCACATTCATCAGATGGATGTGAAGACTGCGTTCCTCAACGGAGTGATTGAGGAGGAGGTGTACATAGAGCATCCCGAAGGTTTCAAGATCTTCAGCAGCGAGTCGCATGTGTGCAGGCTCAAGAGAGTGTTGTATGGGTTGAAACAAGCACCTCATGCTTGGTACACACGGATAGATAGTTATTTCACCAGACTTGGATTCTCCAAGAGTGAGGCGGATCCTAACCTATACCAGATTGTGGTGGAGGTTAAGTTGTTGATCATTGTACTTTATGTAGATGATTTGATTTTGACAGTTGATGAGCTGTTGATACTCTCATGCAAGGAGGATCTTGAAAAAGAGTTTGAGATGAAGGACTTGGGCCTCCTTCATTATTTCCTGGGATTGGAAATTTGGCAGCGCAGTGGTGGAATGTTTGTTTCTCAGGGTAAGTATGCCCGGGAGATACTGGAGAAGTTCCACATGCATGGCTGCAACCTGTTGATACTCCTCTTCCTGGTGGTTGGAGGAAGGAGGATGCTACTTCGGCGGAGGTAGTGGATGCCACTGTTTATCGACAGTTGGTGGGGTTTCTTATGTATCTGGTCAATACACGACCCGACATATGCTATGCTGTTAACTAGCTTTCACAAGCTATGGTTAAGCCTACCAAGCTCTTTTGGAAGGAAGGAAAGCATGTATTGAGATGTCTCAGAGGCACATCGAGATATGGATTGTGGTACAGAGAGTGGGATGAGGTGAAGCTGTGTGGCTTCACGAATGCAGATTGGGCAGGGAGCCCAACGGACAGAAAGGGCACATCTGGAGGGATTTTCAGTTTCGGGTCGACAACAGCTTCTTGGTACAGCAGGAAGTAGAGATCCATGGCACTCAGTTCAGCATAGGCCGAGTATATGGCAATGATTTTGGCTGCATGCGAGGCTATATGGATGAGGAAGATCCTGGCCGGGTTGTTCGATTCACACTTAGAGCCTACTGTGATTTATTGTGATAATCAAAGTTCCATCAAACTCTCGGTTAATCCAGTATTTCATGATAGATCTAAACACATTGACATCTGGTATCATCATACCAGATATTGTGTGCAGTGGAAGGTCATGTTACTTTCATAAATTCCTACGGAGGATCACGATGCTGATATCTTGACGAAGGCACTCACCAGGAGAAAATTCGAATACCACAGGGGCAGGATAGGGATTGCAGACAATCCATATCTTTTTGAGAGGGAGTGTTGAGACTGCAACAATATGATGAGCTTAGTGGAAAGGAGTCACCTTCACTAAGTGGGCCCGCAGGCTATTTTTGGCGCAAAGTCTATTTTTAGACATATGGATCATGTTCTATGAGTTGCAACATGCTATTTGTGGATGGTTGGTCAAGTCGGAAAAAATATATGGACTTCTATTTTTAGACATATTGGGCGGAATCTATTTTTAGATTGCCAGTCTAAAAATAGATATGTCAAATATTATTAGCTCTTAATAATATTTAGACTCTAAAATTTATCTTATTCTCTTGGAGCACTTCAGTTAAGTGCACAGATGTGGCACAGGAGCTGAAAAAAGGAATTACACTATTCCTGAGGGTTAAGTGGAGCTATTGCATGGATACTTCAGTTATAACTCATGTGATAGAGTTTGGTGGAGTTGATTGAGGAAGTTAGTGGAGTTGTATTCAGTTTAACTAATCTAAACATAGTTGAGCCATTTGTATTCAGTTTAACTAATTGATACAATTAGTGAGAGTGGTGTGAATTAATTATTGATTAATTCACTAATTATAAACTCATAAATCAACTAAATAATGCATCAGTTAACTTCAGTGCATGGAAAGTTTCAGTGGAGACCAGTGCAAGAATAGGTGAAGGAGCAGGTTAAATATCAGTTGTGACTATACCGTTGCTATTTGCAACACACAGATAGGTGGAGTAGCCCATGAGGATTGCGCAGTTCAAGCCAGGTGGTTTATCTATTTAATGAAGCCATCCCATAGCATTAATTACGCAATAGAGGCCGACTATCAAGTGGCAAAAGATTGGAGCATGTGTTTTGCTAGATCTAGCTTGATAGTGTGTAGCAATTGAGGGTGTGCATGAGAGCTTGTGAGGAGCTTTTTTACTATGATTGTTACATGATCTCCATGACATATAATATACAGATAGTTGGGGTTTTCAGCTTTAAGCTTTCCCATTAAATACTGTGTTCATATGTGTGATTGTTTGTGGTTTTAATGTATGCATGCAATTTATTTTATTTCCGCATGTGATGATCAATGGTAGAAGATATTTTGTATTATGCATGAAGCTAAAATAGTGTGTGATCAAGAGAATCTCGGTGAATAATATCTCAGTTATTCAAATTTCTACACCATTTGATTATTTCTTTAACCACACGATTTTACTATGGATTTCTTGTAATAGTGAAATGTATCCTGATTTCATGATGTTCATGAAAATAATTGAATTCATGTGAGGTGAATTCTCCTGCTCTATTTATTCTTAGATATGTGATCTTTAAATCTATTTCATTTTCAACTAGAGTCTTGAAAGCCTTAATTTTTTCAAAAGATTCTAATTTTTCTTTAAGAAAAGTAACCTGAGTCCTTCTTGTATAATCATCTATGAATAACATAAAGTACCTTTATCCCTTTATATTTTGAGATCTAGATGGTTCAAAAAAGTTAGTGTGAATGATTTCCAATAGCCTGGATGTTGAATATTCTTTTTGTTTTTAAGAAGACTCTAGTTTGTTTTCCAAATTGTCATGTTTTACAAATGGTATTGCGAGGCTTCCATATTTTAGGAATGTCCTTAATGTCCTTAATGTCCTTTATTAAAAATTATATTTCCAAATATTCTATTCCATAGCCAACTTTTGCCTCTTTTTCTAATGCAACACCATCAAGAGTGTATACATTGCCTCCAGTCCTGTTAGTTCTTTCTTTTAGTTTTCTTGTATTGGAATTTTTGATTTCACATATCTTGGAATTAAATGTGAGAAAATACCATTGATCACACATTTTTTTTAACAGTGAATAGTATTAGTTTCATTAATCCACGTCCAGATCACGACATTAAACTGGAAAATTACATTGTGTCATTTTCATGCCAAAATTTGGAAACTTGTCCCTAACTACATACAGAGTTGTCTTCGTAGATGCCTTATTTTTATTTTATCTATATCTACGGTGCATTGTATTCCCATGTGTGCTATAGAGCTTACAAAATGAGTTACTGAGGTATGTGCATTTGTGCTTGTCCATTTAAAATTAGATTAGTACTGCCTTATCCATTTCTGTTGGGAACTGGTGCTTAGAAGAGGATACAGTCCTGAAGAGGAAACCATCCAAATACTGTACAGAGGGTATGATGTCCCAATGTTTTCTGGAGGTATTGTTGTCCCATTTTTTTCCCAAATGAATGATGTCTATATGTCGTCCAAATGTCGTGCACATGCTAGTTCAAAGCTGTCCATAACGAATGATGTCCATATGTTGTCCACGATGAGTGTTGTTCCAATTCTATCCAAAGGAATTGTTGTTCCTTTGTTTTCCAAATGTTGTTCCATCCACATGATGTTCCTTTGTTTTCCACTGATGTTCCATCCAAATTTTGTTTCATCCAAATGATGTTCCAATGTTGTTCCAATGTTGTTCCAATGTTGTTTC